>JAOXNK010001542.1:0-14358 GCA_028566675.1 Hypoxylon intermedium
CCATACCCTTAAGGAGGTTACGGCGGGGGGCTCACGCCCCTCAACGTTCAGACGTTAAACAATACAACAACAACAACACTCCTTCTACTCCTTCTCCTCCTTCTTTTACTTTTCCTCCTCCTCCTTTTCCTCCTCCTTTTCCTCCTCCTTCTTCCTCCTACTAGGTACTAACGGAAACCTTTTTACGATTTTTTATTCTTGTTAGCGTAGATGCTTTGTGCATCACTCGGGCGGCGCCAGCCGGATACTGAGCTTTTTGCGTGGTCCTGCGTGGTCCTTATACCGTGTGGTTATGGAATGAGGAGCATCGCTGGAGATGGCTCGCTGGTACGATTTAGGTGGAGCTACTACACAAATCGTACCTCAGATGCCGTTCAATCGTTTTATTAGGAGATCGTCAATATAATAGGTACCTAGGTAGCTACATAAGCAGATGAGGTTACCCCCATAGTTGCTGGCAATCAAACCAATTAGACGAGGCCCCAAAATCAAGGTTGCCTTCGAGAGCGGTGTCTATAGCGTCTAGGTCGAAAGTTGGATCGAAATGATCAAAAATATTTAGATCTGGAACGGCTTCGAGAATCGATAGCTCGCTAATACCTTGGTTAGAACAGTCGGTAGCGAGGTCACAGCCGTCGGAAGAGAGGTGGTCCCGATCAACACGCGACGTCGAGTCTGTTTTCTTCGAAGCCTCCGCCAGGCCAGTTTCCTGCGAGATCGAGGCAACAGCCTTATCCATTTCCTGGAGTACCTGCTCGGCCATTGCTACCATAGTCTTTGCTGTCCAGAATGTATCGTCAAGCGATTTTAGCACAGAGGTGTTCACTATGAAAGACTGTTTGCCCCTATTTCTAAACATTGGGATCTTGCTATGGCGCATCTTCCGGTACGAGACACTCAGTGACAAGGAGACGCCGTACGGGATTACGGGCAGGTAGGCTAGTTGCCCAACATATTCATATCCTACGATGGACGTGATCCGGTCGGCTGCTAGGGACCGGCGACTGTTCATTGCTGGAGCTGGAAGTGTTGTTGAGAGGTTTTCAGATGGTGATTGGCTTGAGAGTATGGCGACTGAGTGATAGAAGATTTCGAGCGAAGCTAACAAAGAATGAACATATCACCAACCAATCGCACAACGGGGTATATACATACCTAAACATGAGCTTGGTATACGGACTGCTCCAGAGTCGAGGATCATCTGCTCGAAAATAGGTAGCTCGATTGCAATGTCCTTCTCCTGCCGATTGCCGGGGCGATACAAGCCGATGACCTTGTCTAGCAGGGCAACGATCATCAGGAACAGACGGAATGGCGGTTGCTGTGCCGCAATACAGTCATCTATGTCCCAACCGACATCTCGCTCATGGACGAGACACGCTCGGCCATAGAATGCTCCGTTGATGCGGTCTAGCGCCCAGAGACAACAGAACAATGTGCGTGTGGCCTGGCTATTAGCGTGGCTGTCTTCTGAAGCCATTTGAAGTCCTAGTGTATGCATTTGGTGAACTGCACGGCCATTGAAGAGGGCTGGGGCATCCGCTTCGTCGGGGCAGCTGGGCTGCATGTATAGCGACAAGGCAGCTAATATACGAGCTAGGAAGAGCCTGTCTATGATAAGTCCGGCGTCAATAATTATGCGGACGCTGTTAGAGAGCGAGGTGCAAAAGTCATGACGAGAAAGCAGAGCTCCCTCTGGGCTGAAACGTAGATGGCGAGTAGCTTCCGGATCGGCCGCCGCCGCGAGGCTGATTATTTGTTGCAAGACCTTTCCCCCTAGTTCATCTTGAGGAGAGTTCGTCAAATAGCTGCCGAGGATAGGGAAAATAGGATCTAGTTTCTCGATGTAAATACGGCGAAGAACGGCATAATTTGAAGGCGGAGGGCAACAGGTTACGCAATGACTCCAAACATATGACTTGAGGATATCTTGGACGGCCTGTCGTGAGGGGGAGGTTACAGCCAGAGGGCTAGTTGACTGAGGCGCCCCGGATTGCCATATTCCCAAGCCACCTCGCACCGACACATCACGAGTTGAGCAGAGGCTCGTAGCCTCCATAAGGAGAGCCTCGGGACTCAGGTCGCCAACGAATCTAGAAGTGTGTCCTTCTGATCCATGGGAGTCGCTTGACTCAGGGGGAGGTTCGAACTGTAGCGGAGTTGGGCAACCGGTTGAAACCTGGGCCCTGGCCTGGGCGTCTCGAGGTGTAGAGTTAGATACTTCTACAGCGCGATAATCAGCACGGTCGATGCGGTTGATATGATCATGGACACATCTTTTTTTCCGTCGTCGACACTTAACACAAGCCTGAGCCACCTGCTTCCTCTTCAGGGGCAAGCCAATCGAGTCAGATTCCACAAATCTAACCATGACTGCGACCTACGGCAGGTAGTCGGAAGAGTCAACTCCAATGTCCTCCGCTAAACATTGCGTGCAGTACGCTGCTACAATATCATGAAATCTTCTTTTTTGAAAAAGAGACCACAGTTGAGATGTCCTAGAGCCAAGGACCTCCCTCTCACTAACCGAATGTGGCATCTCCGCTCAGCATCAAAGCGGGATGGCGGGCTTCCCCAACGAGGAACTCCGACATTACCAATGGGCCTCTCGGATGTAAGTAACTAACGTCTTTTAAGGTGATCGCCCCGATAAAAGAGGCTCCTGGTATATATACTCCACTTCACTCGAGTCGCTAGAGTACCAGAGTAAGTACCTAGCGTAGCTGAACAGGTAAATAGGACTGAAATGTTAAGGGTTCTCTAGAGCTCACGGGACTATATCATCCCAAAGCTACCTCGCTGCCGTCACGAAACCCAAACAGGCAATTCCGTAAATATACAAAGATGTATATAACACGACAAGTATCATAACTCCTCATTTTGTCGTTCCCTGGTTGAAGTAGAGTCTTTAATCGACTTAGTTTCACAATGCGCACTCTTTCGCGTCGGATTCCAACGTGTGCCTCCCAAGTACGATCGGTCGCCATGGCTGCAACCCAGATGCAGACGAAGAGGGAGGGCGATATTTCCGATTCGTTTGTATCATTATCGGGCGGCGCGAGACCACCACTTCCCATACGGTTTCTTGAACTCAAGAAGACTCTAGTTGGTGGCCGTGAAAGTCGTGTGATCGATAGCTGGAACAGGCTTCTTGCTGAGCTCCAGCGCGAGAACAAGGTCATCGCCGAACAAGGGTCTAGGGTTATTCCTAGCCTCAACTTCCGAGATCTGGATACCGATCTCACTGGCCTTCACGGTGAACTTAAGAAGCGAGGTGTTTCCGTCATCAGGGGGGTAGTCCCGGAAGATGAGGCTCGTTCATTCAAGACCGAGATCGAGGAGTATGTAAGGCAAAACCCCCACACAAAAGGTGAAATTCCAAGCACTGGTAGTCGAATCGGCTTGAATCTAACTCATTGCCAGCCTTCCCACCCACCAACCCGCAAGTGTACGAGCTGTACTGGTCTGCGCCTCAGCTCAAGGCTAGAGCGCACCCAAACCTGCTCCAAGTCCAGGCCGCCCTCATGAAACTATGGCACACCTCGGATCCCGAAAGCGCCATATCAACGTCGCAACCCTTGGCATATGCCGACCGCCTTCGAATTAGACAACCTGGAGACGCAACCTTTGCCTTGGGCCCTCATATTGACGGCGGGAGTGTTGAGAGGTGGGAAGAGAATGGCTACGGCCGCGGCGGGGTATACAACAAGATCTTCGAAGGCTCGTGGGAGGAGTATGATCCATGGGATGCTAGCACGCGAGTCTCAGCCGTTATAGACAACTACAACGGGCTTGGTGCCTGCTCGATGTTCCGTATGTTTCAAGGCTGGCTAAGCATGAGCAACACAAAACCACTAGAAGGAACCCTTATGGTGAACCCGGCCATCAAGCTTTCGACAGCGTATTTGCTACTTCGGCCCTTCTTTCGACCGATCAAGGATGCCGACTGCGTGCTACCTGGCGAGTTTCTTGCCACGGATAACTGGGAGTTTGTTGGCTCCGAGATGACAAGCGAACTCCAAGGAGCGACGCCTGGCCATGGGCAAGAACTGAGTGCGGCTCTTCACCCGCACTTGGACCTTGAGCATACTATGGTACATGTTCCACCTATCAAGCCGGGTGATTTTGTGGTTTGGCATTGCGATAGTGAGTAGAAATTGGCATGCCTTTCCGAAACCGAAACGATCAAGAAGTTAACAGACTGACCAGCTATTCACGCTGTTGATAAAATACATGGAGGCACTTCGGATTCGAGTGTGCTTTACATACCGGTATGCCCCGTAACAGAAGCAAACGCTAGGTATCTTCTGCGGCAGAGAAATGCTTTCTTAGAGGGGACACCCGGTCCAGATTTTCCTGGTGGGCAAGGCGAAGCCAATCATATTAATAGACCAACAGAATCATACCTTCGAAAATATGCCACCACAGAAGGACTTCGGGCGTTCGGTTTTGAGAAACTCTCACCAGCGACGACAGACACCGCTGGAGCAAAGAAAGTTGCTTCGTTGGCGAACGAGATATTAGGAGTATAATCGCCGCCTCAAAAACCCCCGTCATCTCAGGCCGTCCCCCCCTAATGCAATGTATTTCGGGAAACACACGCTGCGATAAATGTTCCCCGTTGTATGGTATGATGATAGGACTTAGGTGGCTTTTTTACCAAGTGTCGCAAACTGTATTCCGTTGGAAGATCAAGTACATACTCAGCTGCCTTGCGACTTTTAGGGGACATTTGTTGATGATCTTATCATTCAATGTTTTGGAATTATCAACAGGGATCCGGCGAGACAGTGAATTGAAGTAGCGCAACAAGGTGCAACATTTGAACTTGGGAAGCGTAGCGTACCTAGGTAGGTAGAGTAGCACAAGCAACATCTATTACCTACCTATGCATGTCTGTGTATGTAGGTACGTACTATTTAGGGGCTGTACATACCTTTGGGCGCTCTCGCCTTACTCAACACCATTGACTCAGCATTGGCTAGAGTAGAAGCAGAAGGTGTCACAGACTGCCGTCTGTAGTCCGTATGTAACCCTGGTCCAGATCACGCACCAACACCCAGGTGCTTATCTTATCCCATCCCATCATATTAGCATAGCCCTTGTACACAACACTATGATGGCATTATGAAGCCTAGATACTATGGAATATCCAATATGGGAATAAAGAGCTGCACGGGTAACTCCAAAGGCGGTTGGGCATCTCAAAAGTAATCAACTCTATGCGCCGCGATCCCTGACGAAATTGGCAAGGCGGCGCAGCCAATACAGTAATCGCCAGCCGGATTCGAGTACGACATAGGGTGCGTCCCGTACGGTTACTCCAACCAACCAACCCAATAGTTGGAGGTATCATGATATACCCCCGCGTACCTAGTTGTCCAATCCCGATGAAAAGCTGCCCGAGATAAGCCGGCGCAGGAGACTGATAGAAGAAGGTCCCAGGGTACAGGAGCTGGAACAACCGTATCTGCCGAGTCCTGCAGCTCACCTTAACATAACGATTGCATGGGGATAACCAGGGTGTCTTCGGAACATATATGTTTGTTGACCACCCAAGCGAGAAACGCGTTAGCCCGTTCCGTTCCACATGCGTTGGATCCCAATGCCATTTGACTATCATGGCTAGCCTTCCTCCCGCAAACCTCGCCCTCGACGGCGGCGACCCTCGAGGACCGTCTCTTCAAGCGGAGAACATGACATCTGAAGTAGGGCGCATGGTCAACTCCAAACGCCGAGTCATTAGTTTCGAAGAGTACATGTATCACGCTGCGGTCACGCGTGCCGAGGAGAAAGAAGCGAATGCCCGATTCATAGCCGCTCGCGGCCCGCGAACCTTGAAGAATATCGTCAAAGGGAGGTTCTCTAAGGGTAGTGCAGTGCAGCGGGCATCACCTCAAGTAGGTGGCTCGGTCACTAGGGGAGAAGTGGAAGAGAAACCTCGCAACGGCGATGCCATTGACGCGACGGACAACGCTAGCATCACCAGGTACGGGGTTACGGAGGAACAGCGAGCAATTTCCAGCCGTGCATTGAGAACCGCCAGCTGGGGAACAATCTTCTACCTCATCACGACTGACATACTGGGTCCGATGGGAGCCCCGTAAGTTGCCGTACTCTTTTCTAATGTGAATCGAGGCTCAGCGATTTCCAGCTGGTCCTTTGCGCAGTTGGGCTACGGCCCAGGCATCGCGCTATACACAGTCTTTAGCATTATGTCATACTAGTAAGTCTAGACATACAGCAGATTTACCGCGTCTCACGATGCCTGACGGTTGGCACTGCAGCTCCGGTTGGATTCTGTGGAAGGTCTTTTGCGGACTCGACTCAGACAAGTTTCCCGTTAGGGGATACGGCGACTTCTTCTTTCGCATGTTCGGCCCATACGCCCGTCACTTTGTCAACGTGGCGCAGGCCCTTCAGTTGCTGCTGACCGTGTCTGTTCTCATTCTCAGCAATGGGCAGAGCATCTCGCAGATCAGTCGTGGCTCGTCTGGAAATAGCATGGGAATCTGCTTTGTGGCATGCATGCTTATTTTTATGGCAGCTGGCTTTATCCTGGGACAGATTAGGACTCTCCAGCGCCTTGGCTGGCTCACCAACGCCTCCGTCTGGTTGACAGTAACACTCGTATTATTGTGGTGAGTGTACAAGCTTCTCAGAAATGATCGTGTGGCATTAATATATTGAACTGGAATAGCATGGCATCCGTGACGTACGGTCCGAACTACGCCGCGATAGAAGCAAGTTTTGGGTTGAAGCCAGGAATGCCCATTCAGACCTATGCAGGAACGCCTCCTCCAGGGATGGCTACGGGAGGCGAGGGATTCGTCCGTGCTCTGAACGGTTTGAATGTAGCCGTGTACGCATATGGAGGGGCGCTGCTCTTCGCCGCTCTCATGGCCGAGATGAGGTACGTTTTTAACGCAGAATGAGCAGAGGGAGAACGATGCAGCGATTCTAATGTTAGCTAGACACCCGATGGATTTCTGGAAAAGCCTGCTTCTTGCCGAGATCTTCATCTACGGAATATACATATTCTTCGGCATATTTATGTACTCATACCAGGGTCAGTATTCGTACAACCCGACAGTTCAAGGCATTGCAGTGTATGGCATTCAGACAGCCGGCAATATCCTGAGCTTGGTTAGCAACCTTATCGCCGCAGTGCTATACAGCAACATCGGCCTCAAGGTCGTATATGTCGAGGTGTTTCACGAGCTTCTGAGATTCCCTGATCTAACGACCAGGGCGGGCAAAATATGGTGGGCAGCACTTATCCCGGTATACTGGGCGATTGCATTCCTCGTGGGGGCAGCCGTGCCACAGTTTTCGTACATCGTTGGCTTGGTTGGCGCTCTCTTCATCTTATCCTTTACCTACACATTTCCAGCTTGGTTAGCCATCGGCTTCTGGATCAAGAAAGACGCAATGGTCGAGGGCGTGGAAAAATTTGACCCGGTGACCAACACATACAACTATATGGATCATGGATGGAAGCGATGGAGGCGTGGGTTCATGAAGAAACCGTTCTTCAACTCATTCAACATCTTTTATCTCCTCGGCGCCTTAGTAACATGTGCGCTGGGCTGTTATAGCAGCATCGAGAGTCTGCGGGAAGCATTCGAAAGCGCCATCGCCACCAGTCTCTCGTGTACACCCCCACTCTAAAGGCTAAGGCCAGGACCCCGAAAATGTGTTGGGTGTTACGATGGCCCTGCTGACAGGATTTACGTGGAACTACCCTTGAGGTAGTACTAGCACATACTTGGAGATGAATGGTGGTATAGCGAAGCGCCATGGTGGTATCTTTACCTAGGTACAGGCAACCGGCATATCCTGTGGTTATGCCGATAGGGCCCGGAGACATGATGAACTTGCTGGTATTCCTATATTGCATGAGTGCATTAGAGCATCGTCGATCTTTAAGACTTCCAAGGTTGTGTTTTAATAACGTGTGAGATTGCTTTAGGCTTGCATACGCCGTTGAGAAGTGACCAATTCAGGCACGACGAGATGATAATGAAATACAGTACTGTTCTAGGCGCCTATGTCTCCTGATAATGAATAATCAACTTGGTGAGTAGACGTTGCCGTTGCCTCTGCCATATGTGCCTTTGGCTTTATTCGAGGACTGCTTAATCCTTGGGGCCACCTTTTGTTGCACTACGAGCTTGGTTTCGAAGTTCATTGACGAAATGGGACAGAAATCCCGTGGTATGTTTACCTAGTCGTATCGTATTAGGTGATTGAAATTTGATTTACTTGAATCTTACTGACGAGTAGCTTCTCCCTCGCCCAGCGGGTCATTTGGATCGCGCCCGTATTTGTAATCTTGTACGGTCTTGTGGATGCGCCGAACACCTCGATGAAATGTCTGGGACCGGAGGATCTAGTAAGTTAGTAACATGGCATGTGAGCCTGCATGCTTTACTCTGGGTTGCTGCTTTTGATAATGAATACCTTTGCGACAATATAATCCTGCGAACTGATATTACTAACTTATCGTTCATGAATGGGATCTATGTTTGGATACTTACCTCCATGAGGAATAGCCACGATGCCCATCCCATCGTCGAGCGATGATGTTGACGATAGGTTATGGTAGAATGATGGCATGCCATGCGACTGGATGTGCGCATCTGCATACCATCTGACCATTACATTTGGACCAGGGTAGCTGTCCTAGCAACGCCGGACAGGGCATAGGCTCTAACGCTACAGCCTATGAAGATAGTGAAGGGGACCGTGCGTGTTTTCAATTAATGAGAACGTACCTGATAAAGCCAGCGAGAAGTGGTACGAAAGTAAAGAAGACAGAGAGAGAGAGAAGAGAAGAAAAAAAATATGGTAATTCTTTGCTGAATTTTCTTTGGCGCCTGCCTGCGCATCAGCCAGACTTTTACCAATATTGAAGGTTCTTACCATCAATACGTAAGCTACCAAAGTACCTACATGTAGTTATTTATCGATACCTACCTGCCATAAGGTTTCGGCCCTTGGACCTTAGTCCAAGCCGCGCCTGCGCCTGCAAGTCGGAGGAAGCGCATCTGTCTTGTCACCAGGTGTCAATCAACATCAACATCAACATCAGCATCAACATTACGCCAACGCCAACGCCGTCGCAGTAACCTTCTTCACCAGCCTACAGTGCAACTACCAACACATATGAAATTGCTTCGTGCCGCTAAGGTGTCGCCTTTCTCCCCTCTACTGACGACATCGGCTCGCAATAAATACAATTTTACATGCCCTCATTACACCTATTCCTAGGCGGCCTAACTCGGATGGTATCTCGCCTACGTATCCAATCGCAGTGCAATCGTGATTCTAGTTGTCGCCATGGCTGAAGGCGACAGCTACATTGATAAGGAAGCCGTCTACGCGGAGGCACGCCCTCAGGCAACCTCTCAGTCTCAGAACATGCAAGCCGTAGATCCTGCCTTGCCCAAGAAGGAAGAATTGCCACCGGCGCATCTAGAGTCTCGTACGCCAACCGATGATAGTAGTTTGGTCGAAACTACCCGCCTCGAGCCCGAAGATAGACATTTCGATTCTATTACCGAGGAGCAGCAAGTAAGGGCTCACTTGGAAGATGTTGAGTCAAGCTTCATCCCTCCTATATCGCCAATTCAGGCCTCTAGCTCCAAGAATAGCCCAGACGATACATTCTTATTCGATGTCGCCGCGAAGAAAGGCGGAAACTTTGCGCCTGCGCCCATGCCTGCGCCCGCGCCTTCCTCGCCATCCGCATCCTTATCCGCTGCATTGCCCGATACTTTATATGACTCGAATTGTTCCGCCGACGCAGCTTCAGTCGCGGTCGACCCCAGTCTTGAAGAGAGTCAGGACTCTCAGGATCCCACTACTCCATATCCCGAATCTCCGCGATATAGTCCACAGATCACGGTCCAATCCGAGTTAGGCGAGGCCAGTAAGGCTGATGACATTCGGAATCCTCCATATACGCGAGAGAAGTCCCCCACCCCTACGATCGCATCTACTACCCGCCCTACGAGGGCTGCTCCTGCTCCTACCCTACTCGCGGGTGACGACTCAGTAGACGATAATGGCGATGGAGATACCCTGCCGAATAACGAGCTGGCCGTATATGCGACGCCTGGGGCCGAGGCTTCTTTTATTGACGATTCGATCCTACATCATGAGAACTCTGACCCGAACCTGGACCGTACTGCACCAGGGAACTCTCTCAAAGCTGGTAAGCGGCCCAAGTACCTCCGCAGCAGGAATGCGAGTGCGCGCTCTTCAACCTCTTCCTTCCTCACCAACGACGATGCCGATAGTGATGTTACTGTCGGATTGGGTGCCGACTATGCCATTCACTCCGGAGGCGCATTGCCTGCCTTTGGCATGACGCGGAGTGTTAGCAATAGCCTATCTCGCTCTGTGAGTATCGGCAGCATGGCCTCTGGGTTCGACGAAGCTCCGGATCCCATTCGACCCGACCTCCTAGAGCCCTTAGAAGAAGTCGAGAGCCCGATACCCGATCGTCGCGCCGACCCTCTTGCGACCCCGAAAGCAAAGAAGGGCTCCCTGGCGGCACCTACGGATACCGTCATTGCTAGGCATGTTCGCAACGTAGAAGTACCTGAGTCTCTTGCTGAAGAATACAAGTCGAAGGGGGCTTTAGCAACACCGATGCACCAGCCTTACAGGAAGGTGTCCAATTATACACCCACGACCACCAGCACCACCTCTCGCAGCGGAAAGAATTTGACACTCAAGGAGCAGTCTAGTACTATTGAACGCCTCTCCAAAGAAAATTTCGATCTTAAGCTTAAAGTTATGTTTCTCTCCGACCGCCTCGATAAACTCTCCGAAGAAGGTGTTAAGGAAATGATCTCGGAGAATGTCGAGCTAAGGACCTCGTTAGCAGTCATCCAGCGGGACAATAAAATATTGAGACGTCGAGTCAAGGAGCTGGAGAAGCGTCTTCGCGATGAGGAAGACCGCCCTAGTACTGCAAGAAGCGGATACTCTTCCGACGGAGCAGCAACTCCGGCCTTCGATCCCGATGCACAGGAACGCGAAGAGGAACTTCTGTATCTGAGAGAGCGAGTTGAAGAATATGTTGTTGAAATTGAGAGACTCAGGAACGATAATATTTCTAGCCAGGCTGAGAAGAGGAAACTCGCCGAGACTGTTAAGACAATGGGTGACCGCGCTGGCGACCGTGTTGGCGAAAGTCTCGGCCGCCAGGAGGAGGCTGATGTTTACAAAGATCTTCTCGAACAGGAGACAGCCCGTCGCGAGCAGGCCGATGACGACAACCGGAGGCTCCGAGACGAGATCTTTCGGTTGAGGCAGGAGGTAAATGGGTCGGCTTCTGTCCCGGGTGCTATGCACCATACAACTAATATTTATAATATTACGCGGAAACCTAGGCCCATGTCACCGTCAAGATCACGACCTGTCTCCGGCATGTCCGGCGAAATAGATCCCACAAGTGCGTCAAGCCAGTCAACAACCCTAGTCGAAGAGCTCCGGCGTGAAGGGGAGCAACTGCGCCACGAGAACGCCGAGCTGCGCAGAGAAGTTGGTGCCCAAACTTCGATGCTCACTTCACGGAACCGCGAAAAGGAGAGGCTGTATCAGGAAATTGAAGACCTCAAACTAGCGCAGCGTCGCGGAGGTGCGGCACCCTCGACCGTCGACAGCATCCTCGACAGGTCGGCATCACGAGCGGGGGGTCATGAACGATCCACATCAAGAGGGAGCGGCCGCACGAGGCTCACGACGACAGTCGAAGAAGACCCCGACCGCGAAGAGCTAGAAAATAAACTTGCCGAACACCGCGACAAAATCAACGAGCTCAAGTTCGAAAAACAAGAGCTTCAACGTGAACTACAGGTGTGCATGCAGGAGTTGGATAGTAGCAACGAGGAGAGGAGACAACTGGAGGACCATGCCGCCGCACTGGAAGAGGAACTGCAAAAGACAGTAAGCGACCTAATGCAAATTCAAGGGGAGCGGGACGAGGTGTTGCAGGAGCACTCGGAACTCGAGACCGAATTCAATATACTTCAAAAGGAGGCACAGGAAGAAATTGATTCTTTAGAGGCAGAGGGTGACCAGAAGACCGAAGAGATCCAACGGTTACAGATCGAATTGCAAGATCGATCGGAGAACTTCGATGCTCTTCAAGAAGAGATGCGCCAGATGAGCGAATCGCTCGTGCGACTGGAGGACGAACAGGAGAAGAAGCTTCGGAGAATAGAGCAACTCGAGCAGGAGCTCGCCGAGTCCAATAAGGAGTCAGAGGACCTCGAAGCTAAGCTTCTCGAGGCAAACGATAAAGCCCAGCGTCTTGGAGTCCAGCAGGAATCCAGCCAGGGCGAGATCGCATTTCTGCGCGAAGAGCAAGAAGCGGACAAGATCAGGATTGGCGACGTCGAAGCGGCGCTCGCCAATGCCGAGCAAAGCATCAGGGAGGAGCGTGACCGAACCAAGGAATTAGAGCAAAGGTTGGCGGGCGAGCGGAAACAGCGCGAGATCGTAGCTACTCGTGAGAAGGAGGAGGTGCAGCAGTTCGTCAACGAGCTAAACCGTGAAGTTTCTACTGCAAAGGACGAAGCCAGACGACTCCGTAAGAGCCTGACAAGTAGGGAAGTCGAAGCGACCGAGTGGAAAGAGAGACTGATGGAGTTGGAGAATAATCTGCGAGAGGCTCTGGGAGACTTGAACGGAACAAGGTCTAGTCTACTCAAGGTTCGCAAACCCCTACTCCACTGCATGCACCTTAAGCTAATCGTTTGCCAGTCCATCGCGAAACTCCAGAGAGAGCTCGAGAACACCGTTCGCGAACTCGACACCACGAAAAGCGCGATGCTCGAGAGAGATCGCATAATCAAACAGCGTGACGACCTTCTCGAGTCTCACGGCCTCGAATCTCGGAGACTAGCCGAGATGCTTGATAAAGAACGTCAAGCCCACCGCAATACAAAGAATCAGTTCGAGACGTTCCAGCGTACACACCAGCACGTGTCACGGACGGTGAGCAGCCAAGATTCACGCATCCTGGAGCTCGAGACGAGCCGTGCTACCGACAAGAAGAAGATAACTCAGCTCGAGGCATCGTTTAAGGAACAGCTCAACGAGCGCAACAATCTCTTGCTTGTTCTGTGGACGCGCCTCTCTTCATTATGTGGCACCGATTGGGCGCATGACAATAGCCTCATCAACGGCCGCGCTCTCCCCTCGCTCGAATCGGTATCTACAATGCTACCCGGATTTACCAAGAACCTACTTGGGGCCGTCAGGACCATCGAGGCAATGATGGGCAGCTTTCAGTCCCGCATCAAAGCAGTGGAGCGAGATATCTGGAAAGAGTATCAGTCTCTGGAGAACAACTTCGAGACGAAGTCTAAGAAGCTCGACCGTCTCGAGACCATCGTCCGCACCGGCATCGCAACTGGCAATTTCGATACGCAAGCAAAGATATCTCAACTGGAAACGGCCTACCGTGCTCTAAAAATAGAGAATGCTACACTCCAGCGCGCTAACGACGCGCGGACTCGCGGAGCGGGATGGACCGGTCCTAAGAAGGCTAGTAGCAACGGCTCACATGAGGACATCATCGATGGAGGCAGTCCTGCGCCATCCGTGCCAACTGGGCCACATCGTAAAGACTCGAGAATCCCCCGCAGCAAGACGACTCACCTGGAAACGAATGCTGCCAGCTCGAAGAGCGGTACTGGCAGCATGTCTCGAAGCTCCTCTGTGATGGGTGCAGCCGATTTGGAGCGTCTCGGTACTTCGAACGGCGATAACACTGCCGGGAAGGGTACTGACGACAACCGATGGATGTTTCGGTTGCGAGAGCTTGAGTTTAAGCTGAAGCAGGAAAGGGAAGCTAGGCATATGGATCGAACTGCAGCGAAGCAAAGGATACAGGATAGTGAACGACAAAACGACGAGCTTGCTGCTGAATTAGTACGTGTTACAAGAAGAGGTAATAAAGAATAAAACTGGAAATATAAAAAGATGTATTAAACATGCAACGCTACTTACATAAACCGTTACACAAACTGAAATCATACTCTGAGAGGCCATGAGAGACCACCACAAGAGACCATATCAGCTAAAGATAACAGATTAAACCCACCCGGTAGTAAGAGTAGCACCTGCCTATGAATATCGCGTTGTATAAAGCGCGTGGGGGGGTTTTTCGGGTATGTAAGAGTTGTGATTGGTTTAAAAGGTGTGAGGCTGGAAAGGCATAACCCCACGGACCACTCTGGTCTGAGGCCACCTGAGATAAATATATCGCATCGCATTGGTTGTTTTTTACTATGCATATACCATCGGGCTGGGACGGCTTCGCCACAGACTTCCTTC
>JAOXNK010001583.1:0-14246 GCA_028566675.1 Hypoxylon intermedium
CGGGGCTCTCTTTGGCTGGGACGACGGAGGCGACTGGGAAGGCAGTGATCGCCAGATGGAAGAGCTGAACAAGATTGAGATGGGCAAGAAGTATGGCTGGCCGTACATTCTCGGAGATGGTCAGAAAAGCCTGTATCTTATAGTTTAGAGATATAGTTTAGAGATGTTCTCAGCTGATCGGCAATGGTATAACTACCTGTAACATTAACTACCTACATAGGTACGTTATCTTCGTACTTGATCGATGCATAATTGAGTTGAATGATTAGCCAGCCAGGTTATGATGATTGATTGACAACTGGAGAATCCTCCTTCTCTTTTCTTCTGTTCGTTTTTTGTACATTTCAGAATCTTCTCCCTCCAGCCAATTGTAGTTCATTGATCCACTGCAACTGACCTTCTTATACCAAATAATTATATCTGGGCTTCTCCAGTTTTTGGTTCATCAATCGTGTATCACGTTGACAAGATGCCTATTTAATCTATCTGGTGAAGAAGTTCTTGACATGCGCATGTCTCAGCCGAACACCATAAGTTGCTGGTGATGCTGCTCATGTATAGAGCATACCTAAGTACATATCTTTAAAACAAGTACAGAAGACCGGATAGCTACATATATATTTTATTAAAAGGGGTAATGTGTATAGAGAGGCGGCCAAGCTTACCGGTCGGATAAGCAGATAAGTAAGGTAAGGCGTGGCGCGGCCGACATCACCTTCACTTTTCGCCTGCTAAGCAAAATATTTTGAAGCAACGTCAACAACAAAAAGCATATAAATGCGACAACATATTCGATCTGAAAGAGACCTACTGCGCGATCAATAATAAGCGATATGAAACACGAGCAACATCTTGAAATACCGCTTGTTTATGGTCCTTGGAACCTGCGCGAACGTCGATCCACGATCCTGGTAAAATCGACTTGATCCGACCAAACACCGCCCAACGCTCACGACTAGCAATATCGAGATCATCATGGACGACTTCGCGGAGCTCGAGCTCCTATCGCTCGTATCCAAGGTCACGTCCGAACTCCATAACCATCTGGGGATATCCGAGAAGACCTTGGCCGAGTTCATCATTGCTAAGCGACTCGAATGCGCAAACTTCTCCGAGTTCAAGGGTAAATTGGCCCAGCTGGGCGGTGCAAGCTGGCCCGACAGCTTGTTTGAGAGTGTTGATCGTCTGGTTCGCACTATGCACCCCAACTTCAAGGCCGAGAAAGGAACAGCAGGCGAAGACCACCAACAAGTGCGGACGTTCGAGGAAAAAGAGACGCTCTTCAAAGGGCTCAGTATCCCAGACAAGGATGCCAATGGTGCAGGAGGAGATGACATAGACGACACGCTGGCCTTGTTGGAAGGACTAGAAAGCAAGGCTCGGGATGCGCGCCCGGAGAGGTCGTCTAGAAAACGATCTCGCAGCCCCGAGAGGGAAGAAGCTATAGACGCCAGACACAGGAGAAAAGAAAGATATCGGTCTCGAGACCGTAGAGATCGGGGCTACGACGACGACGACAACTATGATCACCGCAATAGCCGAAAAGAACAAAAAAGCCGACGAGATGACCGCGACGGACACCGATCACACCGCACTGGGCGCAGAGAGGGGAGGCGGAAGTATGATGACGAGGATGGCAGTGAAAATGATCATATGCTGCGGCATGCACCTGAATCCGAAGTTGATGATGCGCCGGTATTATACAAGGTCTACGATGGTCATGTCACTGGTATCAAGGATTTTGGTGCATTTGTCAACTTGCATGGCGTCAAGGGCAAAGTAGACGGAATGGTACACATCTCAAACCTAGTCCAAGGCCAGAGAGTCAACCACCCGTCGGATCTCCTCTCGAGGGGTCAGGATATCAAGGTGAAAGTCGTCAAGATCGAGACAAACCGGATAGGGCTCTCCATGAAGGATGTCGACCAAGAGACAGGCATGGATCTGGCACCACAGGCTCGAATACAATCGGGTGCGAATATGGAGAGCCTTGGGAGTCGAAATGGGGTGATGCCGCAGAACAACGACGACAATCTGGCATCTCTATCTAGTTACACCGGTCCGCCACGGCATCATAAGAAGAGAATGACGTCGCCAGAGCGATGGGAGATTCGACAGCTCATCGCCTCGGGTGTTGCCAAAGCGTCCGACTATCCCGATTTGGAGGAGGATTACAATGCCACGCTAAGGGGCGAAGGCGAAATGGAATTGGAGGAGGAAGTTGATATCGAGGTCAGAGAGGAGGAGCCGCCCTTCCTCACGGGCCAGACGAAACAATCCCTGGAACTATCGCCCATTAGGGTAGTCAAAGCCCCTGACGGGTCACTCAATCGCGCAGCAATGTCTGGTACGGCACTAGCAAAAGAGCGGAAGGACCTACGTCAGCAGGAGGTCGAGGCTTCGCAGGAACAAACCAAAGTGGACCTCGCATCATGGCAGGACCCCATGGCAGACCCCGATAGCAGAAAGTTCGCTAGTGACCTAAAGGCTGCGAAGTCAACTGCCCCGAAACCTGACGCTGTGCCCGAGTGGAAGCGCATCGTCGCACCCAAGGACCAGTCATTCGGCAGGCGGACCACCATGTCGATCAAGCAGCAGAGAGAAAGTCTGCCCGTCTTCGCCTTTCGAAACCAGCTCATCAAGGCTGTCCACGAGAATCAAATCATGATTGTCGTTGGCGAGACTGGATCTGGCAAGACGACCCAGCTCACCCAGTACCTCGCCGAGGCTGGCTTCACCAACAATGGCATGATAGGTTGCACCCAGCCGCGACGTGTGGCTGCCATGTCTGTTGCGAAACGTGTCGCCGAGGAGGTTGGCTGTCAGCTAGGCCAGGAGGTCGGGTATACTATCCGTTTTGAAGATTGCACGAGTCCCGCTACCAAAATCAAGTACATGACGGACGGTATGTTGGAGCGAGAGATCTTGATGGATCCCGACTTGAGAAGATACTCGGTCATCATGTTGGACGAGGCTCACGAGCGTACCATTGCAACTGACGTGCTGTTTGCGCTTCTAAAGAAGACGGTGAAGCGACGAGCTGACCTGAAGATAATTGTCACATCGGCTACACTAGATGCAGACAAATTCTCAGCATACTTCAACGAATGCCCCATCTTCACCATCCCCGGACGAACCTTTCCGGTAGAAATACTGTACAGCAGAGAACCCGAGTCCGACTACCTCGACTCAGCCCTAGTCACAGTCATGCAGATTCATCTCACAGAGCCCCCCGGAGACATACTAGTTTTCCTTACGGGTTCAGAAGAAATTGACACTGCGGCAGAAATTTTATACGAACGCATGAAGGCACTAGGCCCAGGCGTTCCAGAGCTAATCATTTTGCCAGTCTATTCAGCACTGCCTAGTGAGATGCAGAGCAAAATTTTTGACCCTGCACCTCCTGGCAGTAGGAAGGTTGTCATAGCTACGAATATTGCAGAGACATCCATTACCATCGACCACATCTATTACGTTGTCGATCCTGGTTTCGTCAAGCAAAATGCTTACGATCCAAAGCTCGGAATGGATTCCCTAGTGGTCACTCCCATCTCCCAAGCCCAGGCAAACCAACGTGCTGGCCGTGCTGGCCGAACCGGTCCTGGCAAATGCTTCAGACTGTATACCGAAGCCGCTTACCAATCTGAAATGCTCCCAACCACGATCCCCGAAATTCAACGGCAGAATTTAGCGAATACTATCCTGATGTTGAAGGCTATGGGTATCAACGACCTTCTTCATTTCGATTTCATGGATCCGCCGCCCACGAACACTATGTTAACGGCTTTGGAAGAACTGTATGCTTTGTCGGCGCTAGATGACGAAGGCCTCTTAACTCGTCTTGGCCGTAAAATGGCAGACTTCCCCATGGAACCTGCTTTGGCCAAGGTCCTAATAGGCGCGGTTGATCTAGGTTGCTCCGACGAGATGCTTAGCATCGTTGCTATGTTGAATCTTCCTAACATCTTCTACCGACCGAAGGAAAAGCAATCACAGGCTGATCAGAAAAAAGCTAAATTCCATGACCCACATGGTGATCATCTCACGTTGCTCAACGTCTACAAAGCCTGGAAGACCAGCGGCTTCTCGGCGCCGTGGTGTTTTGAGAACTTCATCCAAGCACGATCGATGAAGCGCGCCAAAGACGTTCGTGAGCAAATCGCGAAAATCATGCAGCGCTACCGGCATCCTATCACTTCTTGTGGTCGGGATACTCAGAAGGTCAGACAGGCGTTATGCTCAGGCTTCTTCCGCAACTCAGCGAGAAAGGACCCGCAAGAGGGATACAAGACGTTGGTTGAAGGCACACCGGTCTACTTGCACCCCAGTTCAGCACTATTTGGCAAGCAGGCCGAATGGGTTATCTATCATACGCTGGTGCTCACTACGAAGGAGTACATGCACTGTACGACTAGCATTGAACCTAAGTGGCTCGTCTCGGCTGCCCCGACCTTCTTCAAGGTTGCGCCCACCGACAAGCTCAGCAAACGGAAGAAGGCCGAAAGAATTCAGCCCCTATATAACAAGTACGCAGCGGAAGACGACTGGAGACTCAGTTCCCAGCGGAAGGTTGGTCGGTCTGGTGGAGGTGGCGGTACCTGGGGTTAAGATTAGAGAAGTTATGTGCATGGTGCTGTTGCTAGAGAAGTGGGTTCAGATGATGAACAAAGAGCTTGTCCAACTTATATCTAGAGTTACTATATCTGCATTCTTACCCGCCTTCCTCGCGCTTCAGCTTTACGAGGCTGTTATCCTAAAGCCTGGAGTCATAGTGTACAATAGCTTTAGTGCTAACGACGCGTGGTTTCAATCAAGTTTCTAATGGAATCCCTATGTTTTCACAGTAGACAGCTCTTTCGTATTGGTGTAGGCCTCGTTATTAAAAATAGGGGATTTCCGGGCTGTGTTTCAAATACCGTTGATTTTCTTTAGGTAGCTTCCGCCCACCCAGATGTTTAGGTAGACATCACTTGCCAAGTCTAGGTACCTAAGGCTGGTGGGAACAATGAAACTGCAATGGCTTTTGAGGTTGAGCTAAAGGGCGAACGGCTTTATCTTAGTTTCAGAGACCTATTCCATGCGCGAAGTAATATGCGCAAATGTTTCCAAAACGTTTAGGGCTCGATTATTCACCGGTGTCATAATCGCTTCAAGTCCTTACTCCGGATGCCCCGGGGGGCTGATGCATGTAGGAGCACACAACGATAGGGGTTACTAGAGAATAGAGGTGAACAATTTACTTGCTTGAGTCAACATGGCTACTCACTCACGCACTCACTTTTAAATTGCAAGAATACTCCGCTTACTTACCCGATAGTTGCACACTTGTCTCCAGTGCTCACAATAGGAGAACGCAATGGGGCCTGGTGCCACAATATATTGCGCCGGGAAGATCTCGCGACAAATCCGCAACGCGGCTACGCGATCCGACGTGAGAATATACGTAACTTAAGGGCCAAGGGCAGGGGCGCCTATACGATATGCACAGATATATACAAATCACGCCAGCGGGCTCTGTACGCCCGTCAATATAACAGGGCAATTTACCTAAACTTGCGCCGCGGGCGGTGATGCTTCGTAGACAATATATCTGTAGGCTGGTTATGCAAGATTCATGTGATTGAGGTGAAGGCGGGTAAATTAGGTCCATGTTCCCCCATTTCCTATTCATTTCCTTGCCAAGTCCCCCTCCCCCCAAATCCAGCAACGCGGCGGCGCCGTTTCATCTAGAGGCAGCGAACTACCGGAGCTAGTCGTGCCATGTGGTGGCGTCGGTGATGGTGGTAGTAGTATATCGACATGTATGTTTTATGTATGGTCGGCCCACGAGCGCACATACACTACACTACACTATGTACGTGTATGCAGTATGCAGGCACGGGACTTCGATAGTGGGCGTCGTGGAGTAATAGTGCGTGTGGCGTGTGCATGGAGTAGTGAAATCTCCGTATCTATCCTTTGGCGCGGGAAAGGGGTAACAGCCTCGCATTTAACCACCAACATATCATCATATGTACCTCCTCTGCTCCTTGCTTCCCTGCCTCCCTGCCCATTTTTTTTCCGAAATAGAGGTAGAAATCACTGTTGATCCCAACGCTGCAGAGCGCAGCGGGGCCTTGTCGTGTCCCAAACCTGCCAAACCGGTGGTCTTGGCTATTATGACGTCGATCACATCAGCAGGAACCGTAGCATGAGCTGCAGTGATCGACCGGAACAGGCAACTCTAATCCAGCAACACGCGCCAGCACCGTAGCAACGTGAGCAATATCACAGTCCAACGAGGAAATGACCATCGCCTAAGCACACTATCACTATGAGCGAGGCGAATTTACGGGTATACGTTGTATGTATTGCAGAAAGTAATAGTATTATCAATATATCTTTACTTTGCTAACGACTACGCGAGAAAATAATTCGCCGCTGCCCATATGCAGGCGCGTAATGAGTGGTATCTAATATCCCGTGCCAGTAACCCCAACGCCAAATCGCCTATAACCCATGCTATGTATATATCTATCAATTAGCGTGATCAAGCCACCGCTGCAGCCGCCACGAGGACGTCTAGGGCGGAACTCTGCGTGCCCGCTGTTGCGTTGGTGTAAGGGCCTGCCCAAGTAACGCCAAGCTGGTTCTGGTCGTTGCGGTTCTTAGCCCATATCGTGTCGGCATTGGTGAGGAGGAAGTTCTTGATGGGGTCCATGGGGGCCGCTTTTTGCAGGTAATGCAAATTGCGCATGAAAACCCCCTTGAACTGCGAGCCATCACTTCCACAGTTCGGCTCGCAGCCCTCGAAAAGAATGCCATCCTTGGACAGCTTAGTAATGGCGGCGGTAGCAATGGTCTGGGCTTCATCGATATATGACCGGTCACCTGTAGCTTTGAAAAGCTCCACCAATCCACCTAGAACGACTCCCTGGTTGTAGGTCCAAGTCTGCATGCCGTTGTTCTTGCAGTCATCCGTGAGCCCGTCGTTAACCAGATTGTCCTTGTTGATCAGCCCGCTGTTCTTGAACCATTTCCACTGGTCCAAAGCGGTGCCGAGGAAGTAGTCTTTCCTGTCCGGAATTCGGTTCGCCAGGGACGCCGCAACGCTCAGAAAGAGCTCATTCGCAATGGCATTGGTGTACGAAGTGACCTTGCTCCAGAAAATGCCTCCGCAAGTAGAGTTGCCCTTCTTCATGTCCTCGAAAATTTCGACTGCGGCCTGGAGATACTGCTGGTCCCCGATACCCTTGACACCAACATCGTGGCTGTGGATCATGGCCAGCGCCCACCACCCTTCGTCGTCGTAGTAGTCGTTGAGAAAGTTGTCGAACCCCCTTTTCTCGATTTCCCTCTTGGACAATCTGGTGTATGTTGAGATAGGAAGACCTCCGGCTGTCATGATCTTCGAAGCCTGTACTGGCGTCTTTTGCGCTTGATCATACTGTAGCGTTGTTAGTAATCTGCTACCTGCAAAGCTCTTACGAGCGAGTCCCAATGCCTATCCCCAGAGCCTATAACCACTCAACAAATCACAGACTTGGGCTCAAGGACGACAGAGGCATCTGAGAAGTCCAGGTATAACTCACGGTATTTTGGATGATAGCCGGGATCATTAGAATGTCAGCGGCCACGGGGTCCGCAACAGCAAAATCTGCTAGTACGGTCAAGCAATTGGCGCTATTCCACCAACCAGTGGTGTCCCACAGGCCCGTCTCGCTGTTGTACCATTGCTGTAGCGATCTCAAGCCGTCGACAGTATGAGAGGCGTACGTCGCCGAGTCTGCGCGATTACTAATATGACTAGACATTAAGAAAACGGCCCTGGCGGCCAGGGAGCCAACGAGAGACGAGGAAACCATGGCGGTCACAGTGTGTAGATTACGTTAAAGATTATTATGTCGAATAATAGGGGATAGATCTTGTTTCGAATGGTGAAGAGAAGTTTTCCAGAAACGCTCTCTCTCACTGGTGGCAGGGGACAAAGTAGAATATAAATACAGAAACGACAGTTGCCACCTGACTAGGTGGACTCGAAATCGATGATTGTACAATACAGGAGATGAGCGAGGAGGTGTGCGACTGCGTGTACCATGTATGTATGCAGGTATGTCATGGACTCATGGAACCAAACTGCAAGCGTGCTCATATGCGACGGCACTCACATGAGCCTGGCCCGCCCGCGCTTCCGTCCCAGACCCAAACAGGTACCATGCCAAACTAGTGACAGAATTCCATACATGGGTCGTCTCGCGTCTCGTCGATCAACTCGATGGTACATAGCAGCATAGGAGGTAGTGTAGGGCTGCTGTGTCGTGGACCTGGACGCCGAAAGGAGACGGTCGCGGCACTTGATGATTGGCGGTGCGCTGGCCACGGTGTAGACCCGGCACCATCGAGGAAAGGGATGAGCTAGAAATGCCGGGATGGGCTTGTGGCAGGGGATTAAGATCTCCGATAGGGTGGTGCTGTTGTTTCAGAACAGGCATGATCCTCATGCTCCTCATGCTCCTCATGCTCCTCATGCTGGACCTGTGTTGCATGAACAACCTTTAGGCGGAGCTTTTGACCAAACACGATAATAACTTCCGGGCCGTACACCGTTTCCAGCATCCACCCAGATCTCCGAGCGTAGATCTTCTCGACCTGTCCCCGTTTTGGCAAGATAAAAAATGTGAAAAAAGTGTGTACCTAGCCAGATGCATTCGATATGGTCATAGGAACGGAAATTGCTGCAAGCAACCTCGTGGCACTGGCACTGGCGCTGGCATTCCATTGTCGTGCACCCCCCCAACCGCCGGCCATCAGTCGCCTAGTTCAAGTTCCAGCTTCACTTGGAATTGTTGAAGAATTTTTGCCCAGTGGCACGTCTTGCCGGCGTCAGATGAAACACGCTGCGCTTAATTAAGGTACCAATGTCAGGTACCTACTTTATGCGTGCGTGTTAGGGCTAGCGTTTCCCTAGATAATGTACCTGGATAGGGGGGACGATAGCTGGATAGGTGAAATAAACTTCCACCATGGATGTTCAATTCCAGCGCTGCACTGCATTAGGCTTGGTGCCATGTAGTACCGTACCATTACACTACACCAGACGAATTGATAATGGCCGGCCTATCAACTCAAATAAGTTAGCGCCGTGAACGTGTAAGTGGGGGCGGGTATTACCTTACCCAAGTCATTAACGTTTGCCTGTTGCTTCCGGCTCCGCACCCGATCCGTCCACCTGCACCCCCAAACCGAAAACAAGAAGAAAAAAAAAAACCCAAGATGCCATGCGTCCTGTATGATGACGATGATGGTGATGACGATAATGGCGATGATGGCGATAGATGTGTGCGCGTGTCACTCAGGTTTGCGACAGCCGGCATCATGCAAGGCATACATGCCGACCATCACCAACACATTTCTTGCGATTGCTTCTGCTCAAAAACAAGAAACAATAAACCAGAAACCAGGTGGTGCTCTGCAAAACCCACCAACTGATTCATTGTTACCCCAGCTGACTGGAAACACGTCGAGGCAGCAAGGGACGAAAGGACAATATCGCCGCGGCACTAGACATGCAAAAACAACCCAACATCATCTGAGCCGCGATGCCAGATGCTAGAGCTCTAGGTCCTTCCGTTTGAATCACCTGTGCCGAGAGTCAGTTGCACCAACGATCTCAAATGATCGACGCCATGATTTAACCCACCTCATGCAAGGCCACCTAGAATCCCTCGCATCGCCAAGATCCCATTATCAAAATCGTTTTCGGTGCCGCAAGAGAACGAAGGTGAGATTTTCGGTGATGGAAAAAGCGTCACCTATAAACTATGATAGCTTCCCGGAGACCGGCTTGAGAACTCAGCTATCCACGTAAGCTTTCAGCTCCTTGTCGGTGAGCCTCCTCGCTGGATCTTCAGCCGAGAACCGAATACCCTTGGCCTCTTCTCCAATTTGATCCTCCGCAGCCAAGTGCCGCTGAAGAAATATCTATCATCAATCGTAGGCCTCACCCCACAAACTCCCCCGCATCCCGCATTCACGTCTCTGCCCCTAGTCCACTGGGCGGAAGAATTGCCTGAAGATGGAGTAGTACGTTCTCCAACTATAATAGCTAGTGAATTAGTCTGGGGGAGCTCGCTCTAAGACATTTCCGAAGATGGACAATATAAACAAGCTGCCTTACGTATAAGAACCATTACCAGGTAACTAGGCTAATATGTACTGGTATCACGCGTCCAGGTCTTAAAGTTGAGTCAAGATGTTGCCCAGGATCTTCTCTCGCTCGTGTCTCGTTTCCCTGTATCTGTCTCGGTTTGTGTATGCGGAAGTGGTTGCAACCGAGGATAACACGCAGCTCGTCGTCCAAAATGACCGGCTATACACACGTGTCGACAAGAGTACTGGGGCCATGGACACGGTGGTGTTGGATGGCCAAAACCTCTTAGGCACACCGTCAGGATCTACCGGCATGCTCTATTTAGATTGCTATTGGTAAGTAACACCCTGAAACATATCCAAAGTAACGTAGCGTGCTGAAGCGAGTGAAGCACGCCGAGCGGGTTCTGGACGCCGGGGAAAACGCAATCCACCTATGAGCTATACTCGGGAGTCGACTCGACAGGCACTAGCTATGGCGGCATCAAAATGTCGGACACGTACACACCCACGGGCCAAATCTTGGAGCAGTACTGGTTCCTCAGAGACGGGGAGACGGGACTGCATGTGTTTTCACGTATAGCGTACCACAACGAGACGACACCATTCTTGCGCAACCTTCAAGAGTTCCGAACACTCTTCCGACCGAACTCGGACATATGGACGCACCTGGCTACCAACGAAGTCCAATACGCGCCGCTGCCTAGCAAGGAAGCTCAGGAGAATGAAGTCGTCGTACAAGGTAGGTGATTATTGGAGCCTGCGTTGAACAATATTGTCAGCCGCAAGGTCGGGAAATATGGGTTTCGGGAGTCCCGAGACATTACCTTCTAGCTTCTACTCTCATGTGAAGTCTTTCCAAAGAGGAAATACTAATCACGAGGGGTGCAGATGCGACCTGGTACATGGGAAATACTCCTGATGATGCCTATGTTCAACAGGAGGCCGACTACTTCACCAAGTACACCTTCCAGGATACATGGAGAAACCATGATGCTCACGGGATGTAAGTCGAGGTTAGTGTCGAGTAGCTAAGCGCTAAACTGATATCATGTAACAGGTATGCGGATGGGTCTCAGACACCGGACAATTCGACCTTTGGAGCTGTACGTGACTTCGTGTCCCTTCCTTCAGCTTCCTGTTGGGGATTCGGCGGCGGTGAGCGCCTCGTACGAATCTCACAGCTCAGGATACACTTGCCCCCCCTAGAACTACACCTCGTTAGATCGAGTTCTGACATCCGCTCCTGTAGTGGCTTGTTATGAATACGAAGGAAACTTACTACGGTGGCCCGCTGCATTCCGATTTGATGGTCGACGGCATTGTCTACAATTATATGGGTTAGTGATTGATTGTTGCTTCAAGTTTGATGAGGGTACTGACTTGGGCTCTGGTATAGTGTCGAATCATCATGGAGACCAAACGGCAAGTTCATGTACACAACCTCGAGATATAGTACAAGGCCGCTAACAGTGTGAAGCCAAACATTACCAATGGGTTTGACCGCACATTTGGCCCGGTTAGTAGAATCTGTCATCCACGCTTTAGCATATTCACTGACTGAAGCCAGCAATATTACTACTTTAATCGCTTCCCTGCTGGAACGGACCTGCAGGTTCTCCGAGAGGATGCTACACAGTACGCAGATCCAGAATGGAGTGCCGAGTTCTACGATTCCATTGCAGAATACGTGCCCAATTTCGTTCCTAGCAGCCAGCGCGCTACTTTCGAACTGCAAGTAGAACTACCGGAAAATGCCAAGAACCCCATTGCCGTGCTGGCACAGAACGGGGTGGACTTCCAGGATAACGTATTCGACTCTAAGGCCTATCAATACTGGGCTGAGCTGGACAAGAGTGGCCATGTTAGCATTCCTCGAGTGAAAGTGGGCACGTACCGACTTACCATCTACGCCGAGGGTGTGTTCGGACAGTACGTCCAGGATGGCATCGAGGTACAAGTCGAAAAGACCGGGGCAACCCAAGTGAAGTGGGAAGAAGAGAGCGCAGGAGTGGAAATCTTCCGCATCGGGACCCCCGATAAGAGCAGCGGCGAGTACCGTCACGGCTACGAGCCTGATCCAACACATCCGCTCCACCCTGAGCAGTACAGGGTCTACTGGGCTGTCTACGACTTTGTGGACGACTTCCCTGAGGGGGTCACATTCAAGGTCGGCGAGAGCGATGTAGCCAAGGACTTGAACTACGTTCACTGGAGTGTGTTCGGAGGCTACGCTAACTCTCTCCGGACCGAATCGTATGTTGGCGACGGCAATGTCAATAACTGGACCATCGTATTTGACTTGGAGAAGGCCCAATTCGACCAGAAGAGCCAAGCAACCTTCACCGTCCAGCTGGCTGGAGCCAAGACTGCAGCAGGAAACACTGATGTGTTCAATGCATCAGAACCTCACTCCAACCTGGCCTATACAGTTAACATCAACGGAAACGACCTCCAGCCCTGGATTATTCCGTAAGTACAGCTACTCGGGCACCATTTTCTCGTGTCCGTGTCCGTGTCCTGTGTGACTAACGGTTATGCAGCTATCACCAGAGCAGCTCCTGTGCGGTTCGGTCTGCAGTAATCTGCTACAACATCGCCAACAAGTTTGTCTTTGACCCCGCTCTTTTCAAGGAGGGTGAGAATACGATTATCCTGAGCTTGCCTTACAACGCGACGGACTATGAAAGTGCAGTGCTGCCCAACTCGGTCTACGTACAGTACGACGCCTTGAGGCTGGAGATAAGCTCGGGGGAGAAAGGTGGCCGCAGGAGAACCACGTAAATACTCTGACCTAACCTCTAGAACCCTGTAGATAGCTTGCTAATTTACCTGTATCTCACATGATTCATCCACTTCCGTTTCTACTATGCAGAGTCGTATATTTTGCAGACAATGCTGCCCTGAGTACCGTGCCCAGGGCAGTGAAGGGAAAGGGCGTCTTGGGCTACGTACGTCGACAAAAGCGGCGGCCACAACAATCAGTGCCTAAGACCAACTTTTGACTTCTTGAAGTTGGCGATAATATAAGCACGTTGCCGGTCTATTTGCGCCTAGACACCATGCAGAGAGCATCATCGAGGCCCTGTGCTTACTTCCATTGGTCCTTTTCGAATAAACATCTGACACAGTGGGTTTCTAGATATCGAATCAACGCCAAGGATCTCAAGCATCATTGATGATCTTCAAGTGGGCACCTCTTGTGCTGAATGATGTGCCGTGAGGACGCCGCTAGGGTAGCTCTCGAAGAGGGGTACGGATACCTAGCTTTGTCCGCTGGCCCGCTGGTCCGTTCAACTATCATGGCATGATATGATATCAAAGCTTGAGCCCGACGTCGTGGTGTCAGAACCCACAGAAGAGAGCTGGATCGGGGCATGATAAATTACTGCTGTATCTACTAGCGAATTTCTGCCGTCGAGGTAGACTAGGATCAGTATACAACTTGGTACTTGAGTGTACTTCAGGGGTGAGTACCTTGGACCTCAGCCCTGATCACAGCACTCCTAGTCCGTCCGCCTTACAACCAAGCCTTCACCTCGTCCGGTAACCTGGAAGCTCCGCGATTGGCGAGAGGTGCCTATACTAAGCCCCCTCGGGCTCTTATAACTTCTTTCCACGTACGATGATGCTATGTCGGTTTGGTACATCGTATATATTGACTATTGACTAGGGAGGTACTAGATACCCGGGGCTAATGAGAGAGAGGTACGCTTACTTGAATACAACATGCAATAGGTTTATCACAAAAGCGCCTTACAGACAAGTCTAGAGAGTAAGCAATAACACTCGGGCACACATAAGGAGAAATACGGAATGTTTCCCAGGGCTACGACTAATTACAATTTAAAGCGAAAGACTGAAGTCACTGTCTCCATATGATGTCCTGGTGAGAAATTTGGTCGCAGCTCGATACTTTGGGGTCACTATGCTCAACTATTTTAGTTGTCAAATGAAATAAAACAAGACAAAGAGATCAAAGAATATCCCCTAAATCCAACTTTTGTATTGTCTAGGAATCAGTCAAAGTGTCGCAACTCATGCAGAGCCTGCGAGTCAGCCCGGTGTTTCTGAAGCTGGTTAACTAAAACTACCTAGTCAGTAGGTATGAATAGTTA
>JAOXNK010001590.1:0-14245 GCA_028566675.1 Hypoxylon intermedium
AACTCGACATCTTGCTTGTTCGCCATGGTTATTGTAGTTGACTCCGCTCCAGTGTGAATGCCAGATCAAACAAGGTAGGAGTCAGTGATGTCCGGCTATATCCAGGTAGTTAATGACGGCATTTGAGAGCACATCTTGAACGGGTGGCCTTAAGACCTAATAGTACACCTATGACCAAAGCGCAAGAAGACGTCTAGGTGAACGATCCTCCTACGACCTTTGCGAGCATCTAGGATGACCCTAATGCAGATTACCTACTTTACCCAGGGATATGTGCCTCACCAACAGGGTACTGGCTTATTTACCTGCATAAAGATCTGCATACTTGCTTACCGTACGGCCCACTTGATTATAACGGCTTTATTAGCTGCATTTCTAGACTGGGCCTGACTCTGCCGCATATGCGGCTTAGCTGCATCGCCAGGCCCAGGCAATGATGACATACACATGGGAGACACATTGATATGCGTTTTGGAGAGGGTACTCACCACTGCGAATGGCTTCGTGTCATAAAACACACAAGATGAAGAAATACAGCTTCAGAGCCCGTGAAATGCGCTTCATTCCTCCGAGCACAGAGTTAGAAACAGAGTAATATTGTCTCAATCCAGTTTTCCTAGACGAAACCATGGCACCCAACCTTACCCCATCGACAGGCAGTGACGCAAGTCCTCTCTTGTCGGACGTTACGAGCAAATGCTCCAGCGACGATGGGATCGAGTCATCCCCTGCTCGTCCTATCCAGACGCCCGTCGCCATTGTGGGTATGGGATGCCGCCTTCCGGGTCACAGCAGCTCGCCCACTGCGCTCTGGGAACTCCTTGAGCGAGGAGGTGTTGCTAAGAATGAGCCGCCGCCATCGCGCTTCAGTCTGGCTGGTCACTACGACAAGGCGAACCCCGGGCGCCCAAGGACCATGAAGTCTCCCGGCGGCATGTTCATCGAGGACACGGACCCGGCCCTCTTTGATGGTCAGTTCTTCAACCTCAGCCGAGTTGAATGCATCGCCATGGATCCACAACAACGACAAATTTTGGAAGTCGCATACGAGTGTCTTGAGAACGCTGGTACGCCTATCGAGACACTGAGTGGTACTAGCACGGGCGTTATTGTTGGCACAAATTTTATCGGTATGATATCTTACCTCTCCTTGTGTCATAGTAGTTACGTAGATAGTCACTAACGTACCCAATTTTAAAGATTATGGAGCTATCCAGCACCGTGATCCCGAAGACGAGGCCGAATCCGTCACTATCGGTCTTGCTACTGCTCTCCTAAGCAACCGCGTCAGTCATTTCCTGAACGTGCATGGGCCAAGTATGACAGTCGACACGGCTTGCTCAGCCGGTCTTGTCTCGCTTGACGTAGCGTGCCGCTATCTCGATAGTTATCAAGCCGACGCCATGCTCGTGGGAGGAGCGAATTTATGGCTAACCCCGGAACATAACGAGGAGGTTGGCATGATGCACGTAACACAATCTGGCTCAGGAAGATGCAAGAGTTTCGACGCATCGGCAGATGGGTACGTCAAGGCTGAAGGAGTCAATTGCTTCTTCCTGAAGAGGCTCGACGACGCGATCCGCAACGGCGACCCGATCCGTGGTATCATCAGGGGCACGGCCGTAAACGCCTCTGGACGGACAGGCGGTATCGCGAATCCCAGTGAAGAAGCACAAGCCGCCGTTACCAGACTGGCTCACAAGAACGCCGGTATCAGTGATTTTACCAAGACGCAATATCTTGAATGCCACGGCACAGGCACCCTGGCTGGAGACCCGATCGAGGTGAATGGTGCAGCCTCTGTCTTCGGAAAGGGTCGCGACGCTGGTAAGGAGCTCATCATTGGATCAATCAAGAGTAATATCGGCCACTCGGAGCCGGCGGCAGGGCTTTCGGGTCTCTTGAAAGCCACCATGGCGCTGGAGAAGGGCGTCATTCCCGGGACCCCGACATTCTTTGTCCCGAACCCGAAGATTGATTGGAAAAACCTGAAAATAAAAGCCAGCAGAATGTCTCTGCCCTGGCCGAGCACCGGTGCAGATGTTGTACGAAGAGCGAGCGTGAACTCGTTTGGCTTTGGTGGTGCCAATGCCCACGCCGTGGTGGAGAGCGATGCCCGCTCCCTGTCGCGCCATGTTTCTTCCTACAAGCAAGTGTCGACAGACTTCTTCGATGATAGTGATGACGAAGATGATCAGGCGGTAGACACCAAGACCGAGGCTGCGCCGACTGTTTTGGTATTTTCAGCCAACGATCAGCCGTCGCTTCAAAACTACGTCAAGGCCTTAAATGCACACCTCCAGAACCCCACCGTATCTATCGATCTCGGCGATTTGGCTTATACGCTCTCGGAAAGGCGAAGCAAGCACTACCACAGAGCCTTTGCTATTGTTCGCTCGAGTTCCCAGACCATCAACCCAGATACTCTCGTCCTTGGCAAGCCGACATCGTCGCCTCCTCGCATCAGCTTTGTCTTCACCGGTCAGGGCGCGCAGTGGTCTGCTATGGGCGCCGACTTGATCAAGTCCTTCCCGCTAGCCAAGACTGTCATTCAGGAACTGGACAGCGTTCTTCAGGCCCTGCCTGAGCCTCCGAAATGGACGTTGTTAGAGGAATTGACAGCCACTCGAAGTGCAGAGGCGCTGCGCCAACCTGAATTCTCCCAGCCTCTGGTCACGGCTCTGCAGATTTCTCTGCTTCGGGTTTTGGAGGAGTGGGGTATTCGCCCCGAGGCGGTCGTGGGCCATTCGTCGGGTGAGATTGCGGCGGCTGTCGCTGCTGGTCTCACCACCCCGTCCGATGGTATTAAGATAGCATACTACCGCGGCCAAGCTTCCAAAAAGGTGGTTGCACCGGCCGAGCCCGTGGGCATGCTTGCTGTGGGTATCGGCGCCGAGGTCATCGAGAAGTATCTCAGGCCAGAAGAGGCCAAGATTCAGATTGCATGCTTCAATAGTCCAAACAGTCTGACTATGTCAGGAACCGTGTCGGGGCTCGAGAAGTTACGTGACCGACTAAAGGAAGACGGCCACTTTGCCAGAATGCTTCTTGTCGACCTGGCCTACCACTCCGATTACATGGCGGAGATTGGTAAGGTTTACGAGAACATGTTGCTGAGCGATAGTAGTATGTTCAAAGAGCGGAATCAGACCGACAAAACCAAAGAGGTTCGCATGTTTAGCTCCGTGACGGGTAAGGTCATCCTACCAGAAGAAGGCGTCGATGCAGCGTACTGGAAAAAGAACATGGTGTCGCCAGTGCAGTTTACGGTCGCCGCTTCGGAGCTGCTGTCTCACACCAACGCCGACTTCCTTCTCGAGCTTGGGCCCAGCAATGCTCTGTCTGGCCCCATTGCACAGATCAAGAAGAATCTGGGGAGAGACGGGCAGTATGTTTCGGCCCTCAAACGTGGCGCCGACTCGACTCTGTCCATGTACGATGCGGCAGGTCGACTGTTTCTGGCAGGCGACCAACGAGTCAACCTGGCTCAGGTCAATCGCGTGGACCGGCAGAACGCCAAGGTCGTGATCGACCTCCCCAACTACGTCTGGAACCATTCGACGCGCTACTGGCATGAGACGCGCGCGAGCAAAGACTGGCGGTTCAAAGAGTTCATCAACCACGACTTGGTCGGCTCCAAGATGGGCGCCACGGGATGGCATGCCCCGGTATTCAAGAATGTACTCAAGCTGGCTAACCTGCCATGGCTGCGAGACCATAAGCTAGGTAGCGATGTGGTATTCCCGGTACGCTTCTCTCTGAGTCCCTGATCTTATAATTTTGAAGGTATTACTAACTGTAGATATGTCGCTAGGCTGCGGGATATGTAGCCATGGCTGTGGAGGCCATGTATCAGACCGCCATGATTACCCAGTGGAAGAAACAGGCACCTGGCCGCTATCGCTTCCGCCTGCGTGATGTGAGGCTGCTCCGCGCCCTGGTGCTCGCAGAAGAGAACGAAACGCGTGTCACAATGGCACTCACTCCTGTTAAGGGAGGTTCCACCCGGTCCTGGTACGAGTACAGGATGTGCTCGGTGCAAGACGGTGTCGATGTCGACTTCGTACACAGCACGGGGTTGGTGTGCGTCGAGACGGATTACCACGATACCTTCAGAGCTGTGGAACCATTGGAGCTTGCCACGAGTGCTCGTATATGGTACAAGACTTTGGCTGAAATGGGCTACAATTTTGGCCCATCCTTCCAGAAGCATCTGATGGTGGAGTCTACGATGGGTCAGCGCCAGAGTCGATCGACAGTCAACCTCGAGCCTCCGCCGTCTCACCCCAAGGGTCAATCTTCGTACCCTCTGCACCCGGCCGTCATCGATGGATGCTTCCAAGCAGCTACGCCATCTTTATGGAAAGGCCACCTGCCACAGTCTGGGGCCCCGGTTCTGGTGCCCAAGACAATCGACAGCATCGTCATCGAGTCCGGAAGTGTCCGACAGGCGCATATTCCCACCGAGGGAATCGCCTTCGCATCTGCACATTTTATCGGTGTTGGAAATGCCGAAAACGCACGGAACTATGCCACCAACGTGGAATTGTATGACCCCAAGGACGGTGCCATGCTATTCCAGATGAAGGGCCTGGCGAGCGCTGAGATGGAGACAAGCGACACCGAAAAGAAGCCACATGAATTCATGCGTGTTGCTTGGAACGCCGACGTCGACATGCTCATGCAGACCGAGCCGTCTTTGGTCAAGAGTTGGTTCGCATCTAAGACTACGCAACAAGTTATCGACCTGGTAGCACACAAGAAGCCCGGGCTTGCTGTCTTGGAGATGAACCTGAGCCCCGAGGATGGCTCGAATCTGTGGATCGCACAGGAGCAAGCCGACAACCACATCCGAAGCGGGTGCTCCGCATACCACTTCGCCGTCCGTGAGCCCAAGACGTTGATCAGTGCGCAGGAACTGCTAGGATCGCATGCGTCCCACCCGCAATTCCATTTGCTACTGGATCTTTCCAAGCCTGCGGCTGTCACTGCAGCCGACAGTATTGATCTTGCAATCGTCAATGCTGGGCAGAAAAGAGCCGTCGATGTCGATGCCACCGTGAATAGTCTGGCTACGACAGTGAAGAAGGGGGGATTCATCATCGCCAGCGGGCTCCCCGAGAACGCGCTAAGCCGTATTGGAAAGACAATAGAACTGGATGGCGATGTCTGTATCTGTCAAGTGAAGAACACAGAAGCAGCCAACGGAGCACCGCAGGAATCAGTCACTCGCGTCAGTCTCGTGGACACGGCTACTCAGCAATCCTATTCCGAGGACATGACCAAGATTCTGGACGCGCTCGCAGCCAAGCAATGGCCTGTCCAGAACTGCTCCAACCCATTACAGGATATCACATCTAATTCGTCAATAGTCGTTGTCCTAGATGAGCTCTTTTCCTCCATCATGACCGATATCGATGATAAACAGTGGGAGCTTCTTAAGCACCTCACCAAGGTGCAACGCCCCCTTCTTTGGGTCACCAACAGAACGGCCGACCCTACCAGGGCCGCCGCTGTGGGATTTCTCAGCACGATCCGCGCCGAAGAACAGATCCCTTTTTTTACTCTGGACGTCGAGAGTACCTCTGCGAGCGCCACTGTGGACGCCATTGCGGCCTGCCTCGAGAGGGTACGTGATGTGGCATCAGCCACGGCTTCGGAATTGCAAGCTGTCACCGACTATGACTTTGTAGAACGAGGTGGCATCATTTCTACTAGCCGTATCTACAGCAACTCGGATCTTGTGACGCGGCAGAACGACGAGCCGAGCGCCAGGAGGACCGAGACGGCAGACCTGCACGGATGCGAAACTTTGGTGCAGCTGCGTTGCGAGCGCTTAGGAAACTTGGACTCGGTGCACTTTGGCGAGGTGGACGCCGAGCCTATCCCTCTGGTCGATGGCATGTTAGAGGTTGAGATATACGCGGCCGGCCTGAACTACAAGGATGTCGTCGTTACTAGTAAGTTTCATACCTCCCTGGTCTCTCCTTTTAAACAGAAACTTTTCTAACATGACATACTACAGTGGGTATTGTACCCGGCGATGAGACGGCATTGGGCCACGAAGCGGCAGGTGTGGTCAGGAAGATTTCGCCGGGAGTATCGGACTTCACTGTGGGAGATCGCGTGGTTGTGTTTGGAAAGGGATGTTTCGCGAACCGAATCCAGACAACGCCGGCGCGAGTGCACCGCATTCCCGATAGCATGACTTTCCAGGAGGCGGCCACTCTTCCGATCGTTTATCTCACCGGCATCCACTCGCTCCTCGACCATGGTAACCTGTCGGCTGACAAGAGTGTTCTCATACACTCGGCCGCCGGTGGGGTGGGTATTGCCGCGATTCAACTCGCCCAGTCGGTCGGCGCAGAAGTCTTCGTCACGGTCGGTACGCCTGAGAAAAGAGAATTCCTGAAATCCACCTTTGGCCTCGGTGATGACCGCATCTTCAACTCACGCAACACGGAATTTGGCGACCAAATCTTGGCAGCTACCAATGGCAAAGGTATGGATGTAGTCCTCAACTCTCTGGTCGGGGATATGATGGACGAGTCTTTCCGCATCTTGGCCGATGGCGGCATTATGGTGGAACTCGGTAAAAGGGACGTCCTGGACAGGAACAACCTGCCCATGGCTCCATTCGACCGCAACAGCTCCTTCAGAGCTGTCGATCTATCTCCCGAGAAAGCTTCCGACGCCCTTGTCTCTCGACTCATGTCCAAATTGTTTGAGCTCATTAATGGTGGTATCATCAAACCAATTACCCCGATTCATCGGTTTTCTTGGACCGAAATACCTGCCGCTTTCCGTTTCCTGCGACCGGGAACACATATCGGAAAAGTGGTGCTGTCTCAAGATAGCCCCGAATCAAGAATCGAAGTACCGGTAAGTTTTTTCCCACTAAAGCTCTCATACATATCGACACGATGTAGCTGTTGCTAACTGCATCCACTTATACAGATTCGACGAGCACCAGAGAATCTCGGCCTCCGCAGTGATGGCTGCTATCTCATAGTCAGCAGCCTTCGCGGTCTTTGCGGGAATCTGGCCATCTATCTGGCTCAAAAAGGAGCTAAGTACCTTGCTGTCATGTCGCGCAGCGGGCACGCAGACCCTAAGTCGAGATATGTTATAAAACAGATTAACGCCCTTGGCGCTCACATCGACCTTCTTACGGCAGATGTGACGGACGCGGCGCAGGTCAGCAAGGCCATGCAACAGACAACGGTACCTATTGTCGGCATCATTCAGGGTGCCATGGTACTTCGGGTACGTTTAAGTTCGGCTGCAACAGTCTCGTTTCTCCCCTTTAGCCACCGCAGCTACGGGTGGCGAATTATGATAGCTTGGCTGACCAAAATATCTTTAGGATCGACCCTTCGAATCCATGAGCCTTGCTGAATATCATGAGGCTCTCCAGTGCAAGATCCGAGGAACATGGCACTTGCACAACACCGCCGAGTCTCTCGGTCTGAAGCTCGACTCGTTCACGCTTCTCTCTTCACTTTCTGGTATCATCGGACACATCGGCCAGGCCAACTACGCTGCCGGTAACGTCTTCCTCGATGCGTTCGCCGCCTACCGCCAGTCTCGCGGCCAGCCGGCTTGTTCCATTGATCTGGGCATCAGCGAAGATGCCGGCGTGATCGCGGAGAGCGCCAAGCTTAAGGAATCGGTTGACGCGCGCATGTACAGGGGTCTCAACGAGGGTCAGTTGCGCAAGATCCTGTACTTCGCGCTCCTGCAGCAGAAGAAGAAGCATCTTGCCGGCACGCATGACTTGGAACACTCCCCGATGATCACCGGTCTCGTTGCCCCGCAACCCGACGACTCGGTTCTCAAGCCGGATGCGCGCTGGTCGGCTCTCTTCAGCGGCCAGGATGGTTCCGGAGAACTCGCCGCCGGCGCGGGCGATGGTGCCAACGCCAACACGGACATACAGGCGCTCCTCCTCCTGATCCGGACCGAGTCTGCCGAGCGAGCCGCTAAGCTACAAGCCATGGTCGACGTGGTGAACGGGTGCTTCACGCGCGTACTGCGCCTTTCCGAACCCATGGATCCCGGACGTCCGATCAGCGTGTACGGAACCGACTCTCTAGCCGCTGTCGAGGTGCGAAATTGGGTGAGGACCGAGCTTGGTGCCCTTGTAACGACTCTGGATATCATGAACGCCTCCTCGTTGACATCGTTCTGCGACAAGATTCTCAGCAAGCTTGTCGCCTCATAGCTATAATGCGAAATTTTCCTGACAGGTTGGAAATATTCATCATGTCGGCGTGCTTACGAATTTTCGCGGTTCCCTTTCCATAACAGTGCTATATGAGTGCTATATGATCGCAAGAACTTGCAAAGAGCCCATACGATTGAGATTGCAGTAAGAAGAAGGGAACGCGATGGGAACATTTCTGGGCGGCGGACGCGCCTTTCTCCGTGGATGGGATGAGGAAGCGACCAGTCTAGGACTGAGCCCAATGTATGTATGTATCTAGGAAGAGCTTTTATTCTACATCTTTTCCGTTTATTAAATCCATATTTGGCCCAGAGAAAAAGTAAGAGACCATCGGGCATTCGAGAAAGTGCTTAGTATGAGATGTATAGGCTTGTTTACAATAGTGGATTGATGTTGAAAAGAATTCAAGAGTTACAACGTGAATAGCGCGCGGGATTCCGATTTTTACACCCTCATTTAAAATATTAGCTGGTTTAATTGCATAAAAGGAGTATTCTCCTCCCCCTATTTTAACCCCCTTTTCAAGAGATGCGCTATAAGGTGCCCTGAAAGTACCTGCCATAGAAGGATGTCAGCTAGGTAATTTAGGTAATTGCTAGGTACATAACTTAGGCGCATTCACTTTCAGCCACAACTAACCTACCTAGGTATACTTAAGCACCTTGGTCAAGGCGATAAAATATGAGTATTCATGACGATATGGAAGAAAGCTTCGGAGCTATGGAACCTCAGGGCAGTTACATATACATACCTATATACCTACATCCTTAGGGGTATTGATCTTAAGTAGATTGTTGGTGATATTACCTCACTGATACGCAATTAACCGGATATATGAAACTTTGGCATGCCAGGGCACGCTAAAGGGTTAGGTTAGTGTAGGTACCTACCTAATTTAGAGGGCAGGGACGCGCTATAATTTAAGAATATTCTCGCGAAGGCCTTAGTTCTTTGAGTGCACCCCGTAAAAGTATGCCACTCTTGAGAGTCGAAAGCTCAACTTCGGGACGAGCCATCTAAACAAGGGCAGACCACTGGATTTCGTCTCCTTCGTTCCGGCACTTTTATGAGGCTTTCATACCTATCGATATGACTCCGGATGCTGAGTGGCATGAACGCATAGTCGCAGCAGTGAGGTCTTACGGGCATGTCGACGGCATCTGTGCCATAGCAACCCATTGCCTAGCCGTTGTGGCGAGAGCAGCTGATTTGTTAGGCTTACCGGTGATGATACGGCATCCACCAGCCAGGACTTTTTTGAAACGGCCCTGGCCATACCTTCGAGGCTTCCCGCTGACGAATATGAAATTGTGAGACAAAAGCTCCATGGGTTATTATTGAAAATGGGGCTTAGGACTGGCGTCTTCCATCTCGAAGCTCGTATGCGAGATTCATCAATGGTATACTGTCAGGCTGAAGAAGAAGCTTCTAGATGAGTTTCATCTCTCGCGCTATGCTCGGCCGCCACTCTTCCCCATACATAATGCTGTCCACGTAGCAGCATCCAACAAACTGCCATCTATGTTTCATAGGTCTGATTACAACCGGCATTTTACAGCCTTTGAGCAAGGCAATATTATCGCCAGCCCTCGCAGAACCTGGCAATCTAGCTAGACGTCCAGCATCGGTCCTTCCCATTCTGGTTTCCATGGCACCCGCAATGGTGACGAGGTGGGACTTCGTCGACGACCAGGCCAGAGAGGCTATTGTCAAAACCCCTGCAACGGCGTTATAGGGTGTTAGAGCACCGGGGCGGTCACCGAGCGCCTTTAGAGGACTGAGCCGACGTAACCATTTAAGCACCGGACTCCAATCCCGCCGGTATATGCTTTCCTGTTCTGCTTTGGTAGGACAAGACGGATCGGCGAACGCCAATTCTTCCCACGCCAGCAGCGATCCGGCAAAAGTAGCAACCCGAACCAAGACATTGGCAATGAGGCTTGGTATCGTCGTAAAAGATATCTCTTTGTGCTGTTTTGCGTACTGCGCCCATTTCTCTTCGGTATCATCTTCCAGTTTTCCGTCCAAAGCGGGCGCTACCGTGGCTACAGAGTCCACGATATGGCCCTCAAGCACAAGGATTGAACCATCAATGACACGAGGCTCGCACCTAAGGCTCTCCCCACAAGCTCTGGGCTTGGCGTCCTGCTGTCTGAAGAGATTTGCCAGGACAGCGATTGACACATACGAGGCGAATGGGGTTGAAGACCCCCACGCTTCATTCTCAGACGACCCGAATGGATCGTAACCCCAATTGGGTACCCACGATGGAAGGTTAACTCCTTCTTTCAGCCGATACGTTGGGTCCATGAACAGGTCCAGGTTACCCGAATCCATGATGATGGCTGCCGCGGCATTCCGGAAGCACTCTTCCACCGTGGTTGTATAGTCGGGCACAATCGAGAGACCTTGGTTGGTGGGGGGATGTTCGGCGGGATGCGCTGTTGCTAAGCCGAGAACTCCATAAATTCTATCGTGATGTCTCGTGGTTCCGAATTTATTGCTCGTCTGGACCAGAGTCAGCATATCAATCGCCGTATATCCAGACAGATCTGTGCGAGTTGCCGTGGACGACTTCGAGGTCCCTTCCTTCTGCTGCATCTCTTGGAACATTGTTTTCAGCTGATACATCTTTTGGCAGCAGTCGAGCTGCTCCGTGGCGCCGATCGTAGTCAGCAACCCGCCTGGTCCGGTGGCTATGAGGTAGCCATGCGAAAGCTCTTCCCAGGACAAGGTGGCATGTCCGCATACCATTACGACCTGTTCAGCAAGGCAGACCTCCTGTATAACCCAGGTTCTCCTCCACCATGCACGCTCTAGGATGTCGCGTAGCGCCGCAACCTCGCGAGGCTGCAGCTCGAACCTCTGGTCATCTTCAATATCTTTGTGCTTGCCAGCATCGGCCCCAAACAATTGCCGGAGGGTGTTTCGAAAGGGACCCAGCTTGAGAACGCTCAGCTTATCCACAGCCCAGCGCTCGGACATTTCAGCCCAATAGCCACTTAGGCGCTGCAGGGTGTCGAATGCGAGAGTGCCGTACGCCGCAGCAGGACCGAGCCAGACCAGGACGCGTCGCGCGTCTCTGTAGATGTCGCGCATCAGCAGCACCTGATCTGCCTTTTCGCTTAAGTCATCCTGGTTTATGCATATCGCGTCGATCCACAACTTGCGGTCTTCGTCCGCGCGTCGCAGGTGCAAAAGTGCTGAATGCAAGTTTCCCCCGACGTTAAACGACAGGCCGTCGCAGTCAATTGAATGCTGCGGGCTCTGCGAACCCCAGCAGTAGGAAAGAGCCTCGTAATGCGGGTGATCCGCCAATGCGACTATGTCGAGCTTGCAGCAGATAGGATCGGCTTCGGATTCAGCTGGTAGCAGAGTGATGAGCCTAATGCGTGCGTCATCACCAGGAGATGCTGCAAGGCTCTGGTAAGTGTAAAAATCGACCATTGCAAAAATATAGGCGGGAATAGAATCAAGCAAATACTTTTCTAACTCATTCTGTGTGACCTGATCGTCTAGTAAAGGCAGTAGCGCCCAGCAGATATGCGAGATGTCAGATCAATTGAGGTCAGACTGTGTGTCTTATGTAATAAAAGACGACCCCCCTGTTACAGTTAGCAGATCCACTGATATGCGGGAGTTGCTGTAGGATGTCGTTCGTATCGTGTGGCCAGCCGGCCTCCAAGACGACTCCATTTCCCTCATGGACACCGTATTCGATGTTGACAGCCGAGACAGCACGCACCACAGAAGATGTCATCTGGAAAACATACAGGCATCCATCATTCCCTCAAACATTTCTGGCACAAAGTGACGGCGAAGGAGACTCTGCGATTAAGTATACATTTCCAGGCACCCAAGTCACAGAACCACGGCACCGTCGGTCGGGAAGGAAAGTAGAATATCACGATGGGTCCTCTGTCGCAATGACCTTGGCAGCTGGCCTGGCGTCGCTTGTTCTAATCTGCACCACGATAGTCAAGGAATACCACAAGGAAGGTGAAAAGGGAAGAGACCGTGAGAAGTGGTCCAAGATCAACGAATCGATCAGGAAAAGGGGAAATCTTAGAAGCTTTTGATAATATCGATAGTCCCACGTGGCAGAATAAGAAGTTAGATGATTGCATTGTCAATGAAAAGGAGACGGTGCTTAATGATTACCTAAATCATCATTTTGTGTGGACCCACATTGGTTAGCGTCCAAATGATTCATAATGATGGGACATGCGATCACCTCTCAGCCCCTGAGTCTCAGGGGCTGAGCATATTCCGAAGCGAAGTGAAGCGCTGAAATCGCATCAAGTGTAGCACTTCTCACTATACTAAGATGAAACTTCATGAGGCGCTGCATTATATGGATGCAGCCTAGTCATCGCGACTCATCGGGAAGAAGGACCTTTCATGGGGTATGGCCTTCGCTAGAATGAAAAATGTATAAAATGCGCCGTTGATCCCAGGAGTTCATAACTACTCGCAAGCACCTCCAGCGAACTTAGACCGAGCATCAATAATTCGCCATGGTGCACCTCAAAGATAAACCCGAATATGTCGATATCGATATTGACTTCAAGCCTCTACCCAAGCATGGTCACCTATCAGAGAAAACGCCCGAGTTCATAGCAGCCGAGCCTGCCATCGATGCTGCCTATACGCAGCTCTGGACACTACCTGATTTCCCGGTCTTTCGCCAGGCTGCGGGTAATTCCGATGCTATTATGCCTCCTGGTGGACCCGATCGGTATCGCGATGTCACAACTGAACTGCTACAATTTTCTGCGCGCGACGGCAACTTGATTGAATTGAAGGTTTATAAGTCCCTGAATAGTCCACCAGGTGCGGCCTTGGTGTATCGCATGCATGGCGGCGGTATGAATCACTAGACATAACCCCTTTTTCTCGGCCATGACTGACCTCTCCTATCTAGGCTTCGTCGTTGGATCCCACGAGACAGACGGTATAGAGAACATTTATGCTGCGGCTCAGAGTGGCATATGCGTTGTCAGTGTAGAGTACCGATTGTATTTCTCTCTTCCTTTCTCCTTCCTCTATTTCCTCTTCTAACATCAAATAGAGCACCCGAGTTTCCCTTTCCACTGGCAGTTCATGATTGCTACGATGGCTTACTGTGGGTATGTTCAGTGATTTAGATAGTCGAAAGTCAGCAATATATGGGCTAACCCTCCACTCTAGTGTAAGAAGAATGCGAAAACTCTCGGAGTCGACCCGGAGAAAATAATTGTTGCCGGAAGCAGTGCAGGAGCCAATCTCGTAGGTTTCCATCGCCCTGTTACAATGATGTTTGTGATGCTTCATGAAAGATTATCTGTTAATACTACCACTAGGCTGCAGTACTTACTATGATGGCCAGGGGGGAGGGCATTACTGGAATTATCGCTCAAGTCCTTCATTTCCCTACAGTTTGCCATCCCAAGTTCTTCCCCCGGGACAGGTATGAGTTTGGTAGTTACATTCAGAACGCGGACAACTGTGTCCTCAGTGTCCGCAGATTCGAGGCTTTCCTCGACGCATACAATCCCAACCCTGTGCCCGACTACAGACATTCGCCTCTGCTTGCAGAATCGTTAGCAAACCTTCCACCGGCATGTAAGAAAACCCTCACTTATCCTCTTCTCTCGGTCTCCCGTTATTATAGTATTATGCCTTGCGTAACTAACCTGCGGCTATATCCGCTAAATAGTGATACAATGCGCAGGCGTTGATATTTTCCGAGATGAGGCCTTTGTGTACGCTGAAGCTCTCGAAGCTGCGGGCGTTGAAGTTGAGATACATGCTTATAAAGGCGTACCTCATTGTTTCCCTGCTGTTATTATGACGCATCCCTACACACCAATGTTTTATGAAAGGTACAATAGTTTTTTGAAGAAACATGCGACTGATTCAGGTTAGGGGGGATTGACTGCCGAATTATATCGATGAATATAAGTACTGGGCCTGGTTTTCATAAGATGCCGTTGGCACACCTCGGGTTTTGAAGATATTAAGTGTTCATGTACAGCA
>JAOXNK010001614.1:0-14224 GCA_028566675.1 Hypoxylon intermedium
GGGCAGGGGGGCCGGAAGGTACCCGCAGATCTGCCCCGCGGTGGCGGTGCTTTGTGGCTTTTTGTCGTCTTAGTCCCAGCCATCCATACCTGCAGGGTTTCCAGGTGATTATTCTTCACGATAACAACTCCAACTTCCCAGAACAACCAAGTGAGGATTCCCTGCTCTGCTGCTTCGACGACAGTGAGTCCTGCTAACTATTCCTTTAGCTTCATATTATGAAAGGGCCTCAGCAACCTGTTGTTGATCCAACAACATTGGACCTCCAGTTACTACTGCTACTGGTTTAGAGTAGTCTCAGCAGGTTGTTTGAGCGCCTTTCTTATCCACCGCGAGGCTTCTTCGCATAACAGGTTCTGTGAATGCCCGTACAAGTGCTCTCAAAACATCCTTGTCTAATGCCTCGCCAAAGCATGGTCCATATGCGTCTATCCTCAATGCTCCTCCACTACGCGTCTCTCTTGAAAGGGGTAGACTGAGGTCTTAGGCGGCCCAATGACTCCTCGTCTTTGAGAATATGAATGGTGGGTTTTCCGTGTCTTGGTTCCTCCCATGTGTTCTTCTTCTTCTTCTTCTTATGTAGGTGAAATCTACCACCTACAAATTGGATACTCAAGTCATCTATCTCGTCACTCCTCTCTCGGTGTCGCAACATCTTCAAATTGTCATGAACGGTCAGGCGCTTTTATTACATTGGATTCGCCCCAGCCCTGTGATCAGATCCCAGTACCGACAATGTCAACAAGCCCTTGGCTGCAGGTTCAGGTGAACACACCGCATTCTTACACTCTCGGACCTATTGGCGAATGCTCTCCGTGTTCTCATGTCTCTAACTCTGTTGTTACGCCTTCGAAACGATCGGATGACGACATTCAGTTCATATCATGCCAGCCTGTCAAGAGGCGAAAGATGAGCGAGCAAAGGCTAAAACCAACACCTCCACGACAAGATCTGCCCACAATGCCCGCTGTCCCTCTGCCAAGTATTGCTGCCACACCTACCGAGCCTAGAGACTCTGATAGGCGAGTCAGTACGGGCATGGTTGGGCTCCCATCAGACTTCAATGTCATGGAACTCACCTGCGCCTTGAGGGGGGTATCACTCCCTGTATTGGAGAAGTTCGTTCTCGATCAGCCATTTCGGAAACCGAGACCACCAAGCCCACCAGAGCTCTCGCCCAAGCAACTGCCACAAACAGTCACGCCGTCGATGTTGGGCGTTAGTGCTACTAGGAAGGCTGCTGGGGTTTCCGGTTCTCACACGGCGCCTGCGGCATGTATGACGACTAATGAATATCCAAACGCGCCAGGGAGTCCTACTGCCAACTCGCAGAATTCCAACTCAACAGCTGATGCAATCCGGATAAACTCATCGCCTCCGGTATCAGCTAGATCCCCTGAAGAAGCAAGTCTACAAAGTTCGGCGATGCTACCACCTCCGTTACCGAGAATTGAAGTATCCACGGCCCCTGAAGCTCATGTATGGCATAGCCCTGCGTTGCCGAACACGGCTTACAGCCCCCTTCGATCAAATATCACGAAGCAGCCGTGCCAAGTATGTGCTAAACTTCGTCAGCAGGCAAGCCTTGCCAAGGCTCAGGGGTTTCCTACGATGCATCACAATCTACCACAGCACATAATGGCATGTCACCAACCGTACAGCCCACATCTTCATCCCCAGGTGATGGCCATGGGCCAGAATAACATGCACACTTTTAGTTCAGGTTTCGCCCCAATCATGATGCCAATTAACAGCAATCAATTTGCTTCCCTCCCATCTCACATGCCCAACCCGGCGCTAACAAATCAACGTGGTGACGGGACGGAAACTCCGCCGCTGCCTCAAGTATTCAACAGTCAACGTCAGCATTCGCCGACCTTCAAAAGCAGTGCGAGCAAGTCCCCTACGGTGTCTAATCCAGTGAAGCCACCAGCTTCTCTCATCCAGCCTACTTACCGAAAGCCGTCGCCGAACCTGATCGTAGATGTCGCAGAGACATGCCAAGAGAAGTTTCCCTTCGATGAGGTCGCCAAGCGGCATAATGTACCTGTAGAGAAGGTATTTGATGTTTTTGCAGCTATCATCCAAGTTCCGCTTCTGCGATGTCCTACAGACAGACGAAGAGCCGGGAAACTCGCTACTACACGTGTCAAGGAGTATACCAGGGCCAAGAAAACAATCCAGGAGGGCGGCAGCCAACGAAATCTCGATTCTCAAGATGAAATAGTTGTGAGGCCTTTGGATATTGCGGATCACTTGGGGCAAGTAGATCTTCCGGGCGGGTTTAACCCTATAGGACACGATGTTGATTAGAAAAGAACTTGTCACTCTGCAAGGCATAGAGGAGTAAGTCTTGGGAAAGGGAGGGATAATCATATGTATTCTAGGTGCCTATCTCGACGAAGTGCGGTTTTTCATTCTACGATTCGAGTATTTACCTTTTGTGTCCTTCTCTGCCAGTTGTAACCAGATGTCTTCGTCTACTTCATCGCCTCCTAATGTCACGGGAGTCTTTCTAGTCAGCACTTGAGTTCCTGCAGCTCGGTTATTGCTTGAAGACTCACCTGCCCGTTGCCTTTCTTTAGGCTCCGAGGTTGGGTGAGACATTACATTGTCGTGGAGACCGATTTGCCTCCGCGTTCGCCGGAGACGTGGCTGCGTCCGCGGAGGCTGCTGTTCTTGTTCTCGCGTTTCTACAACAACTACGTTATCTCGCGGGCCGGTATACGGTTTGTTGGCCCGGAGACGAGGCGAGCCGGAAATCAAAGGCGGTTCTTGCGGTGCGGCTGACGACTCTACCCTTTCAAAGGGGTCGATATACTTCTTCTTGGTCGAGCGTAGCCGCGGGGGTCCTGATGTCTGGGGGTGGATCTCGGGTGCTGCCTCGCCCTTCACGGCCGGCGCAGTGGCTACCTTTTTTATTCGCAGGCTACTCTCTCGATACATCGCTGGCTTCCATGGCTCCTCGTCTTGCCAGACGCATTTCCCGTTAACCCACTTGGACGTACCTCTAGGCTCTCCGATACCGCCGGGAAACTCGACATCGAGGGCTGACGAACACAGATGCTTCGCCTCGCCAATCGCTCTGCTGGTGGAGCGGCTGAGGATAGTCATACGCTGTAATAATTCCTCGACCTCCCGAGAGCGCCCCGCGCGTTGGTTCACGTGTAGCTGCTCCACGATCTCGGCGTGTCGGTCCCGGTGTTGCCTTTGGATTCGGTGTGCGTTGAAGTCTGGGTCGCATTTTGCGCAGCAGTCGGGAACATAAGCGCGTGGTCCCTCTAGTCTGGGCTTCGGGCACGGCTGGCCTTTCTCGCAGCGCCGGGTATAGTGTGTCAGGAGGTGTCCACAGGACATTTCTGTTTGAGTCCCATTACACATTGTCAACCTTTTCATCTCCCTGCTCGCTGTTTGGTTGTCAATATTGGCACAGGGAGTCGCTGCTGGGAATATAGTGGTTAAATAATGCATCCCTGGCAGCAAAGGGGTTGGTCGCAAACGAAGGGATTGCATAGAACAAAAAGGAATAGATTTCATAATTCTTCGATGTTCAAAGCGGTTCTGTCTTTGAGTATACGAACAACGTTATTATGAGAAGCGGTCTCTGAACTTACCCACATCGGGATTGGTGATGAACCATTGTCGGTCAGACAAAGCCTAGCGGAGATTCGCTTTGAAAACTCAGCACGCTTCTCACTTCAATCACTACTCGAGCACATTTTTGATGAACGATTTAGATACGTGAAGGCCAATCGTATCGAGTATGATGGCGGCTATCTGTCGCATACCTAGATACCCCCTTGATTCTTTTGTCCCTCTTCTATTTCAACTTCCACCGTCGAGCTACCACTATATGTACCTTACTGAGGTCTTAAGGATAGTAATAGTTTCGGACTCAGTTTTAACTGATAAGACTTACCTCCGCAGGAAGAATAAGACCGCATTAAACGTCCAACGCCCCTAACAAGGCCGACAAAGAAATATTCCACAAAGAGCCACAGAAGTAGTGTTCACGTACTTCCTTCATGAATATTGACAGAATATGCATTACCCAACGAGAATTGGAACGCGTCAGTATCATGCCGGGCTGAAGCCTGAAACTAATGGGACTGAAAATAATCTACTTCAAAACTTCGAGAAAGAACGACAAGTTTTCCCAAGCGGGCTCAGGTCTGGAAGGATGAAATAGGAAATGAAGGAGATTTGATGCCTTGTATTTTCAAGTGAGGAAGACTTCAAATTCGTTGGTTAGTGGTTTGGGTTATGTGCAGCATGAACTTGATAAGCAAATTAAGGCTATAGACTTCAACGGTACGACGGCACGAACCCCGTGTATAGAGCAGCGATAAGAAATCTAAAGGGAGGTTATATATAGTTGTTTGCCACGAGGAAATTAACAGCAAGCACGATAGATGCGTCGCAGGGTTTATCTAATAGGCTTGGGAATATGACACGAACGTGGGAAAAGGAGACGGGGGGATAAAAGCGAGGATAGCACCGTGCCGGCAGATTTTGTGAAAACGGTTGATTGGAAAGTGCTGGTATCCCGGCCTCGGCATGGGACCTGTAGCCTCTAGTTGATGCCCTCCTATATGACCGACGTCCTAAGTAATCTGCGAGAATGACGTACGTGGTCAAGACTTTCAGCCGTAACCGGAGTCCACGATCGAACATCTCTGGTTACGGCTCTGTGAGATACTGCAGAACAGGCAACGAGCCCCCTTCGGCATCGAAGCCGGCGGTCCGGGGAAATATTCGTCAATCCGGGGAGCCGGAGATCTGTCTGGTGTTACACACAAATGAGTGCAGAAGCAGGGATCGTGACCCCCACGTTAAGGAGAGGTGATACATCTTGAAGGGTGAGTGGCGGTTGTGATCCGCGTTGAGATTATTCCATATTTGTTCTTGAGCGTCCTCGTCCCGGTTGCGAGCCTGACAAGGGCCGAATATGCACGATACTTGCCAAGCCGGAGCCGGGTCCGAAACTTGGTTCATTGTCCCAGGCGAAGTCATAAAGCTGCTTTGAATATCGGCAAGCATATACCCTAGCGGCGCCTTCGGCTATGCATAGGTATTTCATTAGGATGTTTACCGTCACCAGCCAGGTCAGCATATTTAGGGTATCCACAGATTGGCGAAGGAGCCAAGGTTCATAACGGTGAAAATGCCCTAGACATTGGCCGTAAGAGGAACATTGTACAGTGACTTGTGTGATGATCGAGGAACATGTTGCCTACCTTGGCATCTGCACACGGAGGTGGCAAGGTAGCTGGGATAGACATCATCTCGCGCATGCGACGAGCTTGCTGAATGCCACCTGACCCCTGGTAATGCGCATGAGATACATATTGATGCGTAGCGAGAACGGAGGACGAAAGGGGAATAATCATTGCAGGATCATGAATAATTTGCAGTGTTGAAGTTGAAAATGCAGATGAGGTTCAATAGCAGCAACGTTGGGTGGGGCTCAACGGCTGTGGCGTCCGTCCCTATCCCTTGTCCCTGCCCCTGTCAAAAGTCTATCTCCACCTGCTAGGTACGATAAGACCTTATCTTCTGTCAACAACCTCAGCCTCAAATCCATCTTTTTGCAGCCTCGCATGACGTCCTCAAAAGACAACGTGAGGCTGCTATAACAACCTAAAACTCATAAACATCGTGACTCTCTCCTTGCCGACATACGATGGCGCATATTACGAATGCTCTCGCGACAGTTGACCAGCTGTATCAGCGGACTTCCTTCAGCGCTCTCCCCGCCGATCTTCAAGACATCATCTTCTTTGCGACCCAATGTCTGACTCAGGCCGCCGGCATCCTGCTACGGATCCCCCAGTCCGTCACTATGCAGGCAAATGTCGTGCTTGCGCGGTACTGGTTAGTTGATTCGCCGTTATCGCACGAGTTCAGCGACGCCTCCGCAGCCGCTCTCTTCCTGGTTGCGAAGCTCAGCGCACACCCATGTACGCCCCGGGACGTCTGCAATGTATATGCCTACCTCCTCTCCCCGGATTCCCCCTTCTTCAAAGGGACAGCCCCACTACCAGCTGGAGAGAAGGACAAGGGGGACCCGTCATCATATTATCTCTCCGAGGGCACATATGCCGCTTCTCGGTCTCGCATGCTATCCCTCGAGGCGCGCGTACTTTATTCACTGTCCTTTGATACGCACGTGGCGCTCCCACACCCCCTCGCTATCACCTACTTGCAAGCGCTCGACTTCCTCGGCTTCTCTAAAACCGAAATTTCGCGGCGCAGCATCGCCTACCTAAATACAGCCCTGCTATCTCCGCAGCTGCTCTATTTAACACACCAGCCGAACGCGCTGGCTGTTGCTGCCATTTACAACGCCGCGCGAGACGTAGGCGCCAAGATGCCCGAGTGTGCTTGGTGGGAGGTGTTTGATGTCAACCGCGAGGAGCTCGGATTTTTAGTCGTCGGTATGCGCAGCTTAGAGGGCTGGGCTCGCAAGCAAAGGGAAATGTACGACGAGCTGGGACGGGGCATGATCACTAGGGCCTGGGTCGAGGGAGAGATGATGAAAAGGGGGTTACGGACTGGGAATGGCAACGGTGTCGATGTTGAAATGGAAGATGAAGAGGACGCCATGATGCGTCGTATGGATGAGAAAGTGGCAGAGCTGGAGGAGTGAAGCCTCCTATGTTAGACGATCGCATCCTCTACCAGTAACTTGCTAAATTTGCAGACTCCTCTAGTCGGCCTCAATTTGAAACTTAGGAATATCTGCATGTTAAGAGGGAATCGAATAAACAGGTAAAAGTGATAACTACATGAATACTATAATTTAGAACTGTAGTGTGAAAGGGGTCAAGGCACAGAAAACTTACGTACCTAATCACGGGTGGCTTAAAATGAGATACTGCAGCTTATAGGCCCTTAGGTAGATGTAGTAAGTAATAAGTATAATAGTTCAGTTTTCCGGACTACGAAGGATTTCAATAGGGGCAAACGTTGGCGCCCTACAGGTATAGAACTAAAATACACGAAAACCGAGTTTTTTCTTTTTCCTTCGAGACGAGTCATATTGCTACGACTCTTGGCTTGTGCTTCACTCCCCTATCACCAATGCGCGTTGAGCTTCAATACATGAGTCACCACCACATTATGAGACTAGGGAGGAACATTAATTATAAGCCACATGAGCACAACCACTCGTAGGCTGTCCATACGTAGGTAGGTATTCATAGATACCCCCATTCAGAAATCCAGCGCATACATTGGCCAGGTAGCAGGAATAAGGAGCAACAGGCGCATAAGTTGCATACGCGTCATATTACAATTGTATGGAGCGGCTCTTGAGGTTTGAGCTAATCGGATATTTCGATAATTTCCACAAACTTGGTGTTTTGAGGAACAGAGGGTGTCGTAGCCGGGACCGGGGCCGGGGCCGTAGAGTCCAAGAGTATCTTCACTCGCTCGAGCAATTGGATCTTGAAATCAACGCGATACTTCTCGTACGTGAGTAGAGCCCCGTCCATCACTGTCTTCTCCCGCTGTCTGCTCGTCTCCGGGGGTGCAAAGGCGTTGCGGCAGATTGCTTCAGATGCATCCTTCTGTACCTCGAGCATCTTGCAGCCAAGGCCTACAGGGAGCCACTGAACCAACTCCTTGAGTTCCTTAAACAGATCCGCGCGCTTCTTATCCTTGAGGACGATACAAAGAATGATGCAATTGTCAATGACTTCCACAACGTCGACGGGTCGTGGGGCTGGGTATTTGGCGCGCACGGCGTGACAATTGCGGAACAATTTTGCTAGGGTTGTATCCAGACCTTTGATATCCATGGCCACTTCTGGGACGGTGAATCGTCTCTTCATGGGTACCTCATCTGGGCAGTTATGTGGTACAATGTAGTTGAAAACCTCGACCAGGTTCATGCCAGGGCACCACTTGCGCAACCATTGCAATGTTGCTTCATCTGTGATTCGTATCACAGCATCGGCTGCGAGACTAAGCGCGCTTTCGTCGATACCCTTGAACTGCTTGTCGGGGTACTCTCGGAGCACATCCTCGAGGGTTCTCACAGCGACGACGGCTGGGGCCGGCTGGCGAACCCACTGCGATTTCAGGTGTTAGCAATCAGTGTATCCCTGGATCTAGAAGTGGCGGGTTAATGCTGTGGGTTGCTTACGACAAGTCTCTCGAATCGAGGGTCTCTCGGACCGGGACGGCCGAATGTGCTCGTCCCATTGGACATATCGGCAAGAGCGCGACTAGAGTTGAGATGTGCCGAACTCTGGCTCTGGCTGGTCTGCGCATCTTGCGAGTTCTGGAGTTGCACCCACCCAGAGCTCGGTTGCAGACTCCCTTGATGGTCGACGTTCTGATGATTGACCCCTTGACGAACGGGACGTGTGCGTCGTTTGCGGTTCTTAGGGTTGCCCATGTTGCGAGACTTGAAGTAGATCCTCGTGGGAGAGTTGAAGAAGGGCGGTGGTTATCGAGAGGTCGACTCGAGGAGATATGGCATATACTGTAATAATGACTCGCTAAGGAGGTACGCCTGCCTGCTCGACTCGATGTAACGCAGGTAGGGACTTGCAGATGGGGACTAAACCTTGGGTTTTGGGTAGCACCTACCAAGGTACGACGGAAGAAAAAGAAGAAGGAGGCACAAGCCATCAGGTGAATGGCGGAGAAAGAACGATTGGCGATGGGGCTCCTTCGGTCTCCTGTGATGATGCTTCAGACAAAGGCATCCATGTCTTAACCCAAAATCCCAGTCGAAACAAGTCGACACGACGCATAAGCATACATTAAGAAGCTTCCCTTGCCCAATCGGTCCAAACCCGTGCGCCGCGCTCATACTTGTCCCTGCCTGATCTACCACCGCATCGGAGTAGTTCCATACCCCCAAAAAAATATAAACAAAAAATACAATCATGCTGCCGAGTAGAACCATCACTTTAATAAGCTCCCCACATCCTGTAGCCGTACATTTTCCATCGTCAGAGGGTGCCCTCCTCTGTCTATCCTACCCCAGCCAATTCCCCAGCCTGGCAACACTCCCGCAGTAGCTACCATCGTCTCGCCCGACGTCGCAAAGCCCGCTGTTGAGCTTGAGCTGGCAGCGTAACCTATACCATCATCGCTTCGAGCTTGGTGGCCGTGGTTGTGTGGAATATCGCTATGATGATCTCGCTTCCACAGTCTCCATCCCTTGTTCGTTGTCTTGGCGCTCCGGGCTGCCGACTCGGGTGTTGTCATAATCCCCACCCGGCCACCCGGCGCCATACGGGGGTAGAAAAACCCTGCCGGTCGGCCACCCGAGAATGGATTCCACCATCGTGAGTTGGAACTTTGAGTGATGCTACCGTTACGTCCCGAGTTGTATGACGTCGGCTGCTCCCCTGCCAACTCCTCGAGAGTGTAACCCTTGGTTTCTGGAATAAGGAGCGATGTCAATGTCCCGCAGAGCATGAACAGTGCAAAAATCTGCATTAGGCGGTCGAGCCAGGGCGTGCAGGCTTTACCCGCACAAGGCGTCGGCGCGTCCTTGGTGAGGAGGGGAAGGGAAATCACTTGCGCGATAATGGCACCAACTTTGCCCATCGCTGCCGAAACGCCAACGCCCGAGGCACGATAACGTGTCGGAAAACACTCGCCGGGGACGATAAAGGTGGTTGTGTTTGGACCGAAATTGAAAAAATAGTTCGCAATGACATAGAGTGCCAATAGAGCCCCTTTGCTGAGATTGTTGTAGAGGAAACCCAATACGCAGAAGGTGATGGTGAGAATAGCGAACCCCACAATCTGAAGCGTCTTGCGGCCAATACTGTCAACCGTCAATATGGCAGTCCAGTATCCAGGGAGGGAACCTGCCACAACGAGTATGATTGTGCCAACCGCGCCGTTGAACAATAGATCGTAGAGCGAGTCTCCGTCGGCATAGCCAATTGCCTGTAAGATTATTTGGTTGTTCAAGCCAAGACCATAGAACGCCAGATCCTGAATACTAGGAATTAGACAGCTTCGAGAGACCGAATAGTAAGGAATAGGTATTCACCAAAAAGAACCAAGATAGAGTTGTGCCTATTAAGACCTTCGCGTTCTTCCAAACTGTGAAATAGCAATAGAGATCGTGCCAAGACGCCGAAGGTATGTTAAGTGTCGGGGCCGCAGCCTTCTTCATTCTCGCTTGCGTAATCTCGTCTACCTCTCCTTCCGGTTGGCTTGACATATATGCCTTAATATCAGCCGCCGCCTTCTCAATGTCTTTAGCGACTTCAAAGGTATATCTAGGAGTTTCGGGGATCGTGATTCGGTAATAGAGAGCAAAACAAGCAGGGAAAGCCCCCACTCCAACAATGATCCGCCAACAACGATCCGCTGCCGTCTGACAGACGTAGTCACACTGGTTAACGCTTGCCGCGTTTCCGAAGGCGTCTTTAAAAGACGACGTGACGATTAGCGCTACAACGGCCGCAAGCAGTTGACCCATCCCTTGCATTGAGAATACGGCTGCCATCATGGCACCACGCCACCGCGTCGGCGCGAACTCCGAGGTAATGACGGAACTTAATGGATAATCGCCACCTATGCCAATCCTGATCGTGATGTTAGCACCGGATCGTACGTTGGTGCCATTAGCCTTACCCCATCATCACTCTCCAGAAGGTCATCAGTCCGGTAAAACTGATGGCCTGAGAGGCAGCAACTACGTGTATATGTTAGTACTTCTTGCCGAGACGCTGAGACTCATCGGACTTTATAGGAATAAAAGAATGGGCTAATTCGTTGGAAATGGCAAACTGTCGCGGGGAGGCCATCCACCATTTGAAGGACAGTGCGTGATATTTCATACGTACCCAAACAACAGGAGAGAGTTGAGAAGACGATGATGCCTAATTCAACTCCATACATTTTCCTTCTTCCATATTTATCTGCCAACCAACCGAACAGGACCTGACCGATAACGATGCCAGCGCTTGTCGATGCCTTCAAGGTCTGGCTGACGGGAGTTGGTAAATGTCCGTAATTCCCCCCATATCCATTTTTGGCATTTTCTGGGGGGCCGTGCCAGAACACAACACCCAGCAGGGTCGTGACGAGGTTAATAGCAAATATGTCGTAAGAATCCAAGAAGAAACCAATGCCGGCTACCAATACAGCCCTCACATGGTACATTCCGAAGGGAACTTTGTCAATCTCCGACAGTGCGAGTCGTCGCTTCAGGTTAGGGTCTTGAATGTGGCTGAAATCGTTGAAGAAGTTATGGAAGGCCCGGTTTCCGCCATAAGTGCGTTCATACGTCGCCGTTGTCATGGGCTCCGGTGTAGTCATCATCGTAGGCTAGATTGCGATCCTTCCTATCTCGACCATGACGTACTCTCAGCTGATACAGGGGGGATGAGATAGTGCCCAACTGCGAGGGGTCATAATTCAAGAGCCGGCCTAGAGTCGATTACGAGAAATTCATGATGTTGTGTACGTATCTTGAGTAGTTCACCGCATGGGGGGCATGGAGGATGACAGCGCGAATAAGAAAACCTCACTGCCGTCTGTCGAGCAAGACTGGTCTTATTAATCGAAGGCAGCGGATGTAGCGGATGATGTGGTCTCATACACGTTAGAAATATGGCAGAGTTACAAAAGCGAAGGCGGACAAGTTGTGTAGTCCCTCGGAGGTCGTACGCAGAGCCTCGTCGTGGCCCGGGGGTGGAGAGATTTGAACTGGCAGTCTGGCACTCTCTGAAGATCGTTACGGTAATTGACTACCTTTACATAGGTACCCTAGTTTCTAGGCGTGACACGATCCCATCGACCGAATGGTGTGGGGGAATGGGCCACTCGGTGCATATGTACATACACTCTTAGATGGACATAGGAGCTAGCGGTTGGGCTGATAGGCTGAGGAATCGTCCAATGCGGTGTGGAAAATTAGGGATCATGGGAAAGGGCAAAGATGTAAGAGGCGCAACCTGGCTGCCTGGGGGGTGATAATCAAGCCACATAGTGATGAAGATCATTCCATAAGTTATCGAGAAGAAGAATCCAACCCTCTCAATTGGTAGGTCGTAGCCCGTTCAGGGGGTGGTCAGGACTTGGCAGGGTTCAGCCTGCATTTCCTGGTAAAATGAGATAGAGTTGGAGCGATGCGGCGCGAGACCCACCGGTCCGTTTAGATATCACCTAACCTGGGTACCTAAGCAGATCGATAGGAACGGCTTCACTGCCTAGGTACATATTGAATAAGTAACATGAAAGGCAAGACATGCTCAAACTATCATCCATCTACTCGCAGCATTGTCTTCATCTCAGACTGTTCACCTCTTGTGGGATAATAAAGCTCGATGTGACTTGATAAGAAGCGGTTCAGCTTGGTGACAAGCGCTTAATTTTTACCCCGTGTAAATCAGCAACACCAATCAAAACCCTGTATCCAAGAACGTGGCCCGAACTGTTGAACAACAAGAGTGTAACTCTCCAGTTCGCCACGTGTAGCTAATGGTAGGTGATTGTTCACCTAACTAGGTACCAAGTACGTAGTCAAGTCTAGAAATAGTGAGTAATCATTCGCAGTTAAAGATGGTTGATAGGTATTCCTTCGCATTCGCGCAGTACGATATTATTGTAGAATTAGGGCTATGAACGTAGTTTGGCGTACGCATACCTATATATATTTACACTCCATGTCGCATTATAATCTGAATAACGTCAAACACGAAGAGTCTGGGATGCAGATACCTGACATCTCACGATATCTTTGCTGCGCCAATATGATATATAATACTGCATGTTCTCGGTGACGGTCTTTCTTGAGCTTCCCCTATTCTCGGGAAATAGACTTATGTTTGAATACCAGATTTGGCTTCGAAGCCCCGGCTGGGTCTCAATACTTATCTTTCATGTGGTTGACGGCAATCTGGGATCATGCAAGCTTGTGGAACAATGTTCTCTCGTGATTGCTCTGTTGAGGAAACACTCAGCTAACTTTTCGACCAAATCCAGTGGTTAGAATATGGACGACCTTAAACCCCGAGTTTGATGGTCAACGACTATCTAAAATATGGTGCACCTCGGTGATTAAGACATGAGGGATAATATGATATACCAAATAAAGTAGTGGTAACTAGTAGGTATTAAATAAGTTCTCCCTTAGAGTCTAGCACTATAAAGCATGGTGGTAACCGAAACAAATATTAACAACCTGGCAGTAAGGCTCACGGATGATGTCCTTATCAAGGCGCAGTTGGTGTTAAACATAGTATGAGTAGGAGCTCCTTGGAATGTTTAATATGTACTATCATATTAATACGAGTGTAAGAAAAGGAATATTTAATGGCCCAATTTCTTTGATCCTCCATTCACTTCGACGGTTTTCAGACATGTTATTCCCGCTGTCACTGGATTGCGTTTATAACAGTAGACACATGACCCAGATGCAGGATTTTCAGTGGTTCGTTGAATCTTGCCCACTCTGCAGTATTCCAGCAACGAGGAAGACCGTGTAGAATCTCGGTTTCTACTTTCTTGGCAAAATCCAGAAATCTCTTATTCTTCAGAATTGCCTCTTTATGCGTCCTATGAATATGCCCTGAAAATGGCAATGTCAACCTTCACGAAGAAAAATAGGTTACATTAGACACGATGATTACACTCTACCTAGTTGTATATCACTAGGCGGCAGCAACACGATATGTTGAGTATTACAGTCGGTGCCTAACATGTCACAGTCTCAAGAGAGAATATTCAAACAACTGCGCTATACTGATCAATCTAAACTAAGCCCTGCTGGCTTACAACCAAACGAATGAGCTTATGACCTCGAAGGAAAATTGCTACGACATCCACTACCCATGAAATCCTCGTAAACTTGCAACAGTTCCTTTATGGCATGCCTGGAAGCTTGTCGAGCCCTACGATAACGTTAGCATCAGAATCACAGGTTCATTAAGACAATTTGAAACCTACATCCGTCGGTCACTTCGCCAACCATGTCCGGGACGGTGCACTGGTTGGCAACGGCCATGGTCTGCTTCGTGATGGAACCGCAGCCATCGTAGAAGCACTCGGACTTGTTCATGGCGCGTTGTAGCGCATCGCCTTTCCAGCCGAACATGTAGTCGGCGCTGCTGTTGCATTAGTTCATGTAATAGCGGAGTTGGGAAGTGGTAAACTTACTGGGTTCCGTATCCACTGGTGCCCTCGAAGCTCCACACGAAGGGGTTAGGGGTACCCGATGGCCACATGCTGTTGAACTACA
>JAOXNK010001639.1:0-14204 GCA_028566675.1 Hypoxylon intermedium
AGTGGTGCACATCTCTTAAATCACAAATAATAGACAGTTTGGTAAGTAGTTCAGCAGGTCTGATAAGGCCATTTATTTCCTGGGCTCTGTTACTAAACGCCTAATTGAGGGTATTTCTATCGTCATGAAGACACCTTCATCGCTTGGATAACTCGTAATCTTCTAACCTATCGTATTCGCGGGCTTCCATTTTCGTATGTCTCGTACATGATACACTCTATGACTCGGACTCTGGTGGCTTCTCATTCTCCGGGCGACTCTTACGCCGCAAATCACCCATCCAGTGCTTCTTCTCCACTCGAAGGCTACGACGTGTCCATAATATCGTAATGAACGTCCAAACGATAGTAAAGACTAGCGGAGCGCCCCAACCTGGAAGGTCTATGTTAGCATTTGAATTTGTGGAGGATTGTGTTTGATTGTTACTCACCGATACCATAGGCAATCTCTTCAGGTATCGTCCATACAACAGCTAATGAACCCGCTCCGACGAGCATACTTCCTACTCCCCAGAACCAGTTCAGTCCCCTGATGAGCCCCCTGAAATGCTTGCTGATTTTATATCTACTCAGCAGCCTCTTCCTGTATGTCTTGCCTGCGCCACCATCGACAGCGACGACGTCTTCTATGAACGTCAACAGTACGGGTGGTATCGGTGCGCCCTTGGGTGTAGAGCTGACTTTGCACGTAGTGTGCATATTTCTCGCATCCATATAGCCCGTTGCGAGGGCCAGAGCGCCTACCTCTATGAAGAAGAGAGGCAGAGGCATAGCTAGGGGGCGCACTATAGGCTCATGAGGGATGGATGCACCGATGAGAATCCCCGTCATGACTGTGTAGCCGATGGATAATGTCATGTGTGTAAAGTCGAAGCGCCAGCGCGGGCCGTCTAACGGTCGATATTTATCATCCTTTTGAATCAGTCTCCAGGACCGATGGGCAAACTCGAGCCCTGAGACGATACCGAAAAATGAGGTGATGATTGCAAATACTGTGATTCACATGTAAGCTCGTGATCTTTATCTCCTTGGCATGTAATAACTTGGCTACCCACCGCCGCGATGGCGATGCATCGACCACGGAGGTAGGAATTAAATGAGATGGAATGAATACTTACGGATGCCATGTCTAAGCGTTGTTGCGTACCAAAGCGGGTAAAACAATACAAGCGGTAGGATGCTTCCCTCGAGGACTAGAAGCCCTCCGACTAGAAAGAGCTTCTTCTTATGCTCTAATATTTGATAGTTCAATCGCGGTAAACCGGGCAACTCTTCGCTCGGGTCTTTGCTGGCGGTCGCAGACGAAGCAGACGATCCGGGTTCGTCCGGACCGGAGGATGCAGGAGGAGGGTCTATAGCGGCGCGCCCATTCTCGAGGTCATCGGTCGCCATATCGCGATTCATTGCCATCTGATTTTCGATTTCCTTGTCTAGAAAATTAGATATCAAATGCTGTTGTTAGATCTGCTGGCCGCCTTGACTCAATCATTCGACCGTTTGCTAGTGTGTAGATATGGGAAGCGATGAATCCCATTTCGCGGTGGATAAGTTGTACGGACGGCGTCTAGATTTGATGGAGATGGAGATGGACATAGGGATGGTGTTATCGATCGATCAAAAAGTGTGACATGGAGACTGACGAAAGCCCAGAGGATGACGATGACGTTTTGACTTCTGAGCCTCGAAGCAGGGATGCCCCGTCGAGGGGCGTTTGGTCCTAAAGTAACCTCCGAACCCCTGGGTTACCGATCCCTGCAGTGTTGCACGATATGCATCTATACATTACTAGGACGCGACGAAGGAGGGGATGCCGTAGTAATATGCGATTACGACTACACTATTTCGTACACGTCTAAGAGATGACGGTAATCTTACCTCAGAATCAAGAGAACAAAACTGGCGTATCTCTACAGGCGATGGCAAAATCATCTTAATACGAGGAAAACTAACATCAAGTTGAATGAAGTCACTTCCATTTATCTGCGTCAGAAAATGGAAAGGGATACTTGCTGGACATCTAAAACATCGATGTATGCAAGCTTGGATTTTATGCAGTATTCAGATCTGTCAATGCACGTACTAAAGCATACAGAGCATAGCGCTGGCACTTGGGAAACTAAATGTCTTGGCGTCGACCCACCACGAAAGCTACGGCATGACGTACGTAAGCCCCTTATTGCTACGGAAATTCAAGATATCTTGCCCTGATCTAGCATTACATTCTCGCGATTTCATGCATAAAACCTACAATAATCTACTTGCCCGATCACATATAGGTCGATCAGTCTAGCATGATAATTGATTTGATAATTGAATTTCTTTTATTGCATATTTAGCCGGCAGAAAGAGTACGGCAATCTGAACTCCAAGGACGATAGCTATGTATATGGCAATAGTGACGAATTATTACATTAGGGTATCTTATTCAGTAGTACAACCTCTATGCTATGATTGTGTTCGCAGCTTTCTAGTTATGTTTTTGAAGTGCGCAGGAGCCTGTCTATAGCGCATGGCATCTAACATGTGTCTGCATAAACTGTTCATTCCACATCGCTTAGATCCTTTTGCTTTGACTGTAGCAGTGGAGGTAGCTTGCGTGGGATGTGGAGAATCGATCGCGTCTGGTCTTCTTCAAAGATACCTTTAAGCTTTCGGCAGCATTCTCCGTAGAGCCGCTCAGACTTGGGAGGAGGTTTCATTGGGTTTGGTCCTTTGTCCCAGCCATGTGCCACGCCGGGTACCATTGTATAGTAAACATTCTTCGAGATAGGTGGCTTCTGCAGTCGCTGGGCAAGCTCTTCGCCCTCGTGAAGCAGCATATCCCATTCACAGGTGTAGAAGATCACGTTCGGAGGTAAGCCCTCCTTGAGCACTTCATCCGACGCTCTCGATGGAGACAGACACGGATCGGAGAGGTTCAGTTCGGGAGGGAAAAGATACGATGCATCGAAGAGGTTGGTCAAGGTCGGTGGTAGTGTTGCCTCCGGACGCAGCGCCGCCTTCCGGCGCTCAGCGCGACTGAGTGTGTAGTCGGTGATTGGGTACCAGGTTGCAATGGCGAGAATGCGATACTCCGGCACCTCTGCCGTCTTGCGATGCTCATACAGTCGGATAGGCGCTGTAAGCGCAATATTGCCACCGGCGGAAAACCCTGTTGTTGCTATCCTGTTGCTGTCCACCCGAAGCTCCGCCGCGTGCTGGATGATATACAATATCGCGTCTGCTCCGTCGTCGACAGCAGTAGGAAAGGGGCATTCAGGTGCTAATCTGTAATCGACTGAGATGAATACCGCGCGGCACTTCTCTAGTATGAAGCGCGCAAATCTAGCATCGTCCGTCGCGTTGCCCAACGTGAAGCCACCGCCATGAAAATTGACAACGACGGGATACTTGTCGCTGCTCGAGTTCTTCTTGTAGTCTTCGGGTAAATAGAATTGAAGGTTAAACTGTCCTTTCTTAGCTGCTAGGGTCGAGGGGATGGACCTGATGAAGTCGGGATTCGGTGGTCTCGGAGAGGCGAGGAAATGTAAACCCATTCCAATGCATTGCAAAGATCGCCACCAGCCAGCCGTCATCTTGAGCGAGAAACGCGAAGGAGGAGCTCCTGTCTTGTCCTTCGCTTTCTTTGGCTTTTGATTAGGAGGCACCTGGCCTTCGACTGTCTTCTCCTCCGCATTGCTCATCGTCGTAGGTATGGGTATTCCTTCGACGGTCTGCATTTTGAAATTGGGTTGTTCCGAGGAATGCGAGTTATGTTATCACGCTAAGGTATCTCCCAGATGCTCTCCAGAAAATTAATCGTGTGTACATAGAATAGGAAAAATTCGATGCTGGGAAGATACTCGAAGATGGGTTCGGGTGCAATTTGTGTGATGTTGTAGCACAGGAGGGTGTTCATGCCAATCTTCTGAAGTCATACGTAGAACCACTTGTCTCCAGTTCCAATTCCAAGTTATCTGGGACGATATGACAGGATATGAACCTGATTGGGCGAAACTATGCGTATGTTTTGTCTGCTCGTCCAGCAAAAGACAGTGGCTGTAGTAAAGCCTGGCACTGTCTATCTGTATATGTATGACGTTATCAGCAAGGGGGTTGGCCTCGGCTTGGCTCGAGCTTCAGCTAGCTGAGCCTTACCCCGGACTCCCGGAGTTGCACTAACTTCTGAGCTGGTAACCCCTGGAGACCTTATCGAAAAGAATTGTGGCGTTGTGGCTTGGATGTAGAAAATGTAGCTAGATACATAATTCTACTTCAATACCTACATATACATAGTGCAAGCAGGTATCCAGATTGGTTCACTGTGGCGTAGGCTGTGGCAAGTACCATATATGCAGAACCTTGAAAGCTAATTATTGGCTTGGTAGAACGGACGTCAAGACGCTGGGACTTTCTGTTGGGTGGTGAAATTGTCGGAACTGAACGTTTGATTTCCATGATGTCATAGACGGCAGTTCAGAACATCCATGTGTTGTCAGTAACCCCTGCATAGAGTGCTACCTTACCAGATGTGTGAGCCACTCCAGCGTCTGATTGGCTGGTGAGGCCCAGCCGGCGCGGTCGATTTGCTCCGGTGTGGATACTCCGATGCAGCACTTCGTCACCAAAGAAAAAAAGGTTGGTAATAATAAGAATAATTATCGATTCTCCCAACTACAATCGAGACAACCTCCCACTGGAAAAGCATTGTCGTAACTTGCGCGTACCTTAGCTAGTAGATACTTGCACTTGCATGCCTGAATTGCCAGGGTCTGCCTGCTCATCCATCCATCACTCGCACGTGCAAGGCCGCATAAGCCGAACTCTGATCTTTCGGAAGGCGAACCCTAGAAGAATGTGCTAGTACCTTGACTCGGAAGCTAGGAGGAGGCAATAAAATCTGAAGCTAACAACCGGGTTTCCGCCAAGTTTTGGTATAAACTTCTACGTGACCCCAACTTCTCCGAAGTACCTTCAAAAACATTCTGTGCACGTATCTACCTACGTTTTACCTGCTCTTTTTTACTGCTTCTTTTTTGTCACCAGAGCGCCGTCTTTGAGACCAGCGCCGCGAACTACGGAGCAAATTCCTACATTCGCATACTTCACCCATCCAGATTCACATCCAGACTCAGGCTGCATTGCTAGAGATACCCACCCACGATACCACCATGCCTTCTTTCAGGCAGCCTCTGCTTCTGCTCAACAGAATTGTCGGCCACTCGTCTGCCAAAAATCATATCACGAAGATCCATCTCGGCGACACGGATAAACTAGATGAAGCAACAGACAAGAAAAACCTGAAGGCTGTTTACGACAAACAAGCCAAGAAGGATTCTCACGAGAAAAATCGGAAATCCTTACAAGTAAAACGTAAGGAGGAAGAGCAAACAGCGTTGGCAGCTGAGCCACCTGAGCTACAGTCAAGCTATGGCACGCTCGCCCAAGAGAACTTGCCACCTTCCTTCCTTCTCGAACACCTTACGCCCGATTTCATTGGAAAGACAATTAGCTTCAATGCACGCCTCCACCATGTGCGCTCCGTAAGTTCGAAGATGGCCTTCATTCTCCTGCGCCAACAAGTCGACACTGTACAAGGTGTTCTACAAGTTCAGGACGGGGCCGTGTCAGAGAATTTCGTGCGATGGGCAGAACATCTGAACGCCGAATCTTTAGTACACGTCCGAGGTATCGTACGCGAACCACCGGAGGATATCAAGACGTGTAGCATACATAACCTGGAGATCTGCATCGAAAGCATGCAAGTGCTGGTACCGGTGGAACAGCCTCTAGCTATCGATGTGTACAACATAGAACAGGTGGAGGAGAATGAAGAGACCCACGAGAGACAGCTGACGGCCTCGAATCGAGTCCGTGTTGCCAACCGACTGATCTTTCTCCGGACCCCCGTCATGCACAGCGTATTTCGAATCCGTTCGGGTATCTGCAATATCTTCCGCTCCACGTTAGACGAGCAAGGCTTTATTGAGATCCAAACGCCTAAGCTCCAGCCAGCCGCAACTGAGTCAGGCGCCGAAGTATTCAAGGTGAATTATTTCGGCAGGACCGCCTTTTTGGCCCAGAGTCCTCAGATGGCGAAGCAAACAGCCATCTCCGCTGACTTCGGGCGCGTCTTCGAAATCGGCCCAGTGTTCAGAGCGGAAGACAGCAATACCCACCGGCATTTAACTGAATACACTGGTCTAGATATCGAGATGGCGATCCAGAATGACTACCATGAAGCTATGGATGTGATTGATAATATGCTGAAGGCTATCTTCAAGGGCATTTACTCTCGATATCGCAAGGAATTAGACAACATCAAGACAAAATTCCCCCACCAAGATCTCGTTTGGCTGGACCAGACCCCCCTTCTTACGTTCAAAGAAGGAATCGAGTTGCTGAACACGTCCGGGTGGACAGATGACGACGGCAAGCCTGCTTCGGAGAACGAGGATATGGGAACACGACAGGAGATCCGACTTGGGCAACTTGTTAAGGAGAAGTACGGGACTGATTACTTCATTCTTGACAAGTTCCCGGCATCGGCACGGCCCTTTTACACACACTTAGATCCAAACGATGAGACAGTCACAAATTCCTTCGACATTTTCCTTCGCGGTCAAGAGATTACAACAGGAGGTCAAAGAATCAACAATCCTCGGATACTAGCCGAGAGGATGCGGAAAGCCGGAGTCGACCCAGACGGAATGGAAGAGTACATGCAAGCGTTCGAGTGGGGTGCACCGCCTCACGCTGGCTGCGGTATCGGGCTCGAACGTGTGATCTTTCTACTGTTAAATCTAGGGGACGTCCGGAATGCTACGTTATTCCCGAGAGACCCGAAATCCCTGCCCGCAAAGAAGATCGACAATAACGGCAAGGCCCCATTCCCCGAGGCTGACACCATCCGCTATGAGTTTGAGGGGGAGCATGACCACGTCCATCTGCCTGATCTTGAAAAACTTATTGTCAACTACGGCGACGCGACAAACACATCATGGCTAGACGAACGGTACAAGGTCTGGCGAGACACGGAGACCGGTGCCGCGGTTGGCTATGCTGAAGAGAACGGATATGCCATGGTCATGGGGAACCCACTATGTGATCCGCGCCAATACTCAATGGTGATAGGCTCCTTCCTACAATTCCTCAAGAAGAACGAAGATTTGCGGCCCATATGGATCTTAGTCTCTGCACAGGTCGAAGATATCCTCGGCTCCAAACTTGGATGGCGGACGCTGACATGCGTTGCCGAAGAGCGTGTGGATATGAATAACGCAAACCCAGTAGCCAAGAAAGAACGACAAGCCAAGAAGGCTGATGTGAAAATTCGCGAAACGGCACTGGGCGAGCCAGTACCTGATGACGTGAGGGAGAAGTGCGACAAGCGCATTGCCGACTGGAAGGAGGGCCGCAAAGGCCGTAAGCAGGTACATATCACGGAAGTGTGCCCGTGGATATCGATGGCGCACCGACGCTACCTGTGGGCCGAAGACAAGAACGGCGAAATTGTTGGGCTTGTCATCTTGCACCGTCTCTCGCCTGAGCACGGCTATCAAATCAAGTTTGCCTTGGACTTCCCCGGTTCGCCCTCCGGCAGTATCGAGGCCCTCATCTCCCGCGCTATCCAGAGCTTGTCAGCCTCGGGAGTCAGCAGTGTGACCTTCGGCGCCGGTGCCATGGACGAGCTGCTCATCGGTAGCAATCTGAACGGTATCAAGGCCAAGCTGCTTAGCCGCACATACAAGACAGTGGCGCAACAACTCAAACTAATCGCGAAGAGCGAGTTCAGAGAGAAGTTCGGCGTAACGCATGATCCGGTTTATATCTGCTACCCATTCATGGGCTTGGGTGTTTCGGGCGCTAGAACGCTGATCAAGTTCTTCGAGGACGAGATGTAATCATGTTTTTGGTGTATGGAATTCGAAATTTCTTTGTGTTTTCTCTTGCTTCACGTTACGAATAGCAAAGCCAGGCGCAGCTGTTTTCCAATTCGAAATACCAGGATAGACGATCTGGACGCGTCGATAGATACCCGTTATTAAGGTTCTAATGAGATAGTAATGAAATACCATAGAGAGCGAGTTTTTCATGCGCTTCAGAAGTGATGATCAAAGCCCAGCTTCTTGATGACGTCTCGAATCGATGGTCCTTGGCGGTGGTCTCGGCTGACGACGGAATGGCATACACATACAATATACCCCCTCATCTTTGGATGTTCCGCATGGACAAGATAAAGGCAATGTGTAGTGAATGGAACTGCCCGGATGTCAAAATTGAAGCTGTTGGTCTGGGTCCCAACAATTACTTTCCAAAACTCCATCCACCCCTTTTTGAAGGGTTGGTTCCCTATATAGTTTAACAGTACCTACCTAATTATAGTATCTACTCTAGTGTGTTACTGAAACTTTTGCCCACGAGTATCGCAGTTCCCGTGCAGGCACCGTGAGTCGTAACATACATAACTCCAAAGAGGCGCTTCAACGATGATTTTGTGTCAGGGGGTGCTTTATTCATTGCCGCAGCAAATTGAAGAGTCTAAAACTACGATAAATGTAGAACTCCGGGAATATGGCCCTTCAATCTCGTATAAATAGTGGCAAGCTTAGGCTGCGCCGGACCCCAGATTCCAGCTTGGTATATACGGCCGAGCCCGGCCATCATATCCAATTATGACATCGGCATCGTCCCCAATGATCTACGAAAGAGTGCTTACCCCCGCGTTTCTACGTGATAATCCGGTGTAATTACGAGCGCTAAGCACGACTGCTCGGCATCGAGTTCAACCGAGCCATTCCCCTTTGCATTTTATTCACAGCGACGGTATAATGGAACTTTTTACTTTCTAACCTAGTAGTTTATACTCAACCGCCTGCTCGCAGATATGGATATCCTCAACCTCTTCGCCGTTGTGTGCCTCTCGGCGCTCGTTCCGAGTGTCTCGGCACTCGTTGCTTTCCCTGGAGCTGAAGGGTTCGGCCGAAATGCCGTCGGTGGCAGGTCGGGATCAGTCTACCACGTGACAAATTTGAAGTGAGAGTCGTGATGCACGTCTATAATACCCAGGCTCTAATAGCAGTTATGTAGCGACTCGGGAGCAGGGTCTTTCCGCGATGCCGTGTCGGAGTCGAACCGTATCATCGTCTTCGACGTTGGCGGAACTATTGAAATTGCTGCGCGGATTGCGGTCTTAGAGAACATTTACATTGCTGGCCAGACAGCTCCAGGTGATGTAGGTGTTCTGTGTATTTGCCTTTGTAGGCATGTCGGCCACATTGCGTAGGTATCTGATACTGATAGTCCGATCAAGGGCATCACGATCTATGGCAATGGCATGTCGTTTTCCAATGCCAACGATACTATCGTGCGCTATATCCGATTCCGCATGGGGAAAAGTGGTGACTCAGGCAAAGGTACCTACTCGTTCGCTCCTAGTAGCATTGCGAGTGTGAATTCAACTTACGTTGAAACTCTTCAACAGATGGGATCACCATTGCCGAGGGCCGCAACATGATTTTCGATCATGTGTCAGCCGCCTGGGGCCGAGATGAGACTTTATCTATCAACGGTGCTGTGCACAACGTAACGGTGCAAAACACCATCATCGGCCAGGGTTTAGAAACCCATTCTTGCGGTGGACTCATGCAGTCGGACTATGGTATTAGTCTTTTTAGGAACCTGTACATCGACAATAAGACGAGAAACCCCAAGGTCAAGGGCATGAATGATTTCCAGAACAACGTAATATTCCCAACTTCTCATAAATTTCATCCTAATGATGCATTATTTACCAATACCGAATCAGGTCGTTTATAACTGGGGAGGAGGCGGCGCGTACATCGCCGGGGATAGCGCCGGCCAAAGCAACGCCAACATCATCAACAACTACTTCATCTCCGGGCCCAACACAAGCGTCACTGCTTTTACGCGAGGAAACGCCAACTTCCACGGATGTATGTGCATCAACTCCAAGCCGCTTTCTTACACAAGCAGAGGTTGACATGGCTAGATGTATCGGAGAATTACTACGACAGCGATAAGGACGGCACTCTCAACGGTTCTCCTCTCTGCGTGCAGACTTCTTGTTATAGTGACATGGACATAAAGCAGACACGATTTGATTACCCAGGGCCAGAGCACCTGATGACGGCACCCGACGCTGTGACGTACGTCCTCGACAACGTAGGTGCCACTTTTCCAATGCGCGACACGGTGGATCAGGGGCTTGTGGCCGAGGTGCGAAGCTACGGCAAGGAAGGGGAGCTGATTAGCGATGAAAACGCAAGTTCGGCAACCAGCCCAGGGAACGCCGTGAGTAGAGCGGCAGCGGCGGACACGGACGGTGATGGGATACCCGATGCATGGGAAGATGCACACGGGCTAGATCCCCACGATGCAAGCGATGCGATGGAGATCAGCAGTTCTGGGTATGCGAACATCGAGGTGTACCTTAACTCTCTCGTTCCCTCTTCGTAGGAGCAGCGGTTATCACCACTTGTATTTCGACTTCGTTTGAGCTCCCGTGTCATGCCCTATGCTCCGAAACTTTGAAATGCTGTAGTGAAGGCAACGCGCTCTCGATATATTGGTGAAGAAAAGAGTAAAGGGAACACTGTAGGTTTTTGATGCCAGGATGACCGATTGATGCTGCCTCTTGATAACGAAAGGATGGAAGGGTTTCGTCGAAATAGGGGGCATTCAACTCCACTATTTAGCACCGTTCCACCAATCACTAGCGCCTATTGATAGTAGCTGCAGGCTGCTATATAACTGGTACTGACGGAAATATTTACATCTTCCCCTCGTAAGGAGGTCCACTTCCTTGCAGATGATCCGCCCTTGGTGGTGTAGTTGGTTATCGCGTTCGGCTGTAATTGATATGATTGTTACCGAAATGTCGCCGGTTCGATTCCGGCCCGAGGGATCATAAATCTTTTGCCATTTTTTGCTTTTTATCCAGTTTGATTCTCCAGTTATAATCTGTTGAAAGAAGACATCGGCATCATAGTGTATGTTGTCGAGTTCTCTATGCGGGCGCAAACTGCCTGAAAGAAAGTCACCATTATTTACGTCTAGTTAGGAGTGGCGGAGTTCACAGTCAGGCTTACTTGGTATTCATAGACCGAGCAAGGAGTAGGTCGCCGGATTTAAAACTACTTAGTTACGATACCGACATATTCACAAAGCTGAGTAAATCTGTCTCGGGACTTGCCAGTTAATAGAGCATTTATATGATACCGCAATGTTGACTGAGCTGATCCAGAGATTCAGATTTAACAAATCACGGATTGCGTGTCTTAAGTCATTTTTCTTAAGTCATCTTATTGCTTATTCGGCAAATCCAGATAGCCAGTGAAATTCAGTCATAATCCCTTCATACTGTGTGAACTGGTGACTAGAGAAAACTCATTAAATCATTATTCCGCGTATGTCCCAGGCCAATGCTAACTAACCTATCCAAGTTATATAGATCGCCTTCATCCTCGATGAGGTTCCCATGAAACCTCGTGAACCTAGCTCCTGAAATGTGGTACCTATTAAGCCTCCGAAACCTAGAAATTTCCTTTTAATATCCCGGCCCAAGTCAAAGGCCCCTGAACATTTTCCTGCCTCCATCCTATTATTCTCTGTGTTGACTCCCATGTGTATTTCGGAGCGACCCTAAGGTGGCTCTGTATCTCATGGCGAAGGAAAGGTGTGACGCTGCCTCACGTCCTGCTCAAGGTGTTCGAGCTCATCGGGCCATGTTCCGACTTCTGATCCTTCGTCTCTCGACCGTGTTCTCGATCGTCTCGGGATGTAGGCGGGCTGCCCATATCTTTCAGCGTATCCTTGATTCGCTGCTTCATCGATCGCTTCTTCTTCGTCTCGTCGTGGCTCTTGTCCTTGTCGTAGGAGTAGGTGGTAGACTCTGAGTAGGTCGAGGCGGATGAGGGTTGGACATGTGGCTGTGGTGTTTCTTGCGCTTGCGAGCTCGGGGTGTGGTGGAGGCCTGCGCGCTGCTTTTGTTCCTGTTGGTGAGACCAGACAAGCGCCGGGTTCGTCATGGCTAGAGACGGAGAGAAGGAGGCCGCGGCGGTGTTGTAGCAGTTTCGACACATTTGATGTTGATAGGGGTTTGTTTATTTATATGCAGATTTATTGTGTAGCAATAGGCAAGTCAAAACAAAGTGCTTGACACGTAGTTAGAATAGTTTCAAGGTCCTCTGTTGTCGTTGCTTGTTGCAATGAAGTGAAGATACTGTTATCGAGTGAGGTAATTCCCAGCCTGAGGAAGAAAGGCATCTGCTTTATAGATGCTGGTATGACTAACATGCACGCAGCACAGCAGGGGCCGATGACACAACTTGAACTAGATACCCTACCTGAAGGCTGTGCGAAGACCCCATTCCTGGTTGGCCAGCAGAGCCTTTTCGGAAATGCTTGGCAGGGAAGATGGATGGTGTCCATATGCAATTTGCGCGTACGTGATGACACAAGAATCTACGGGTAGGGGGGCGTCAACCCGTGTGATGTCGGTGCAGCATTGCATTTGATGACTGCATAAGACGAATACACGCAAATGTGTGTGTGATGAGTCCTATAGGCATTTAGATACGTATTGGGGACCCTACCCGGTCAGGACTCACCACCTGACCACGCTACGAGTGCGCCCTTCATCGACGCGTTCAATCTCCAGGCTATCATGCTAGCCCGGTACCATGTGAAAGGTCGCAAGATGCTACATAGTAATGATAATCCTTGTTCAGCGAAATCGGAATTGACTCTTAATTACCTACCTACCTAGGTACATATCCAGTCCAATTGTCGGAATATTTCCTAAAGGAGGGGAGCCTTACCCCCCCATACAAAGAAATTGGGGGCTATGTCCATTCCGCCGGTTGACTCAACTCGAACCCCGGCCCGCAGTCGGCAATGCCCACAACAGAACGGCGTCCCGAGAACATGGTTTAATTCCGCGAAGCTAATCTAATACGTTCAAGCTTGTCGTTCCATTTTCCCATTTGTGGTCTAGTTCTACCAACTTGTCATTCCGCCCCTCGAATTTCCAATGGCAGCAGCGTGGCTTGCATAATCACGAAGGGCGGGCTACAGGTGCGCCAACTCTTACGCCAATGCATACGTACTCCTAGTAGCATATTCGGGTTGAGTCACGTAACTAGGTGCATCTGGATCAAATGATCCTGTCCTGACAAGACAATTTCCTCCTTTGACATTGCTTTCTATTACTCATACACCATAGAAGTAGCTAGCAATTATGTCAATTCATACGGAGTGATGCATATCAACCTACGTACTTCGCATTGCATCAGTTTACCCGGCGCCTCTTACGAACTCTCAATGGATTACATACGACACTAGGTCCCTTCGAAGCTTTCTCGGTCGTGTAAGGGCACTTGAAATTCATGGTCAAACGATGTGCCTCTAATTGTGTAGGTACCTAAAATAACAATTAAATGTCTGTGAGCCTTGAAGATTAGCTCAAGCGTCCTAGGCCTCGAGGTGACACCGTCCTATATTCAAACCGACGTATCCTAGGCGGGCAGACTTTTAGCCAACTTTCATGTGAAGAAGCTCGGGCATCTGAAAAAGCTATAAACTCCAGGCATGAAGGACTTGAGCTAGCGTAGGGTGTTGAAAAGGGGGGGAGTGTCCTTGCAAGATGGGATTTGGAACGGTAGTGCGTCAGGCTGTTGGACTTATAGATGTCGCAATCCTCAAGCAGATAGCTTTCAAGCATGTTTACCGTCTTTGTCGCTACTTGACCGCTTCTCCTCGTCGCCTGTTCCAACAATCATTTGTTTGACGATAGCAACGGCCTTGAAGAGAGGCATCTTCTCGGACCTGACCAGCTCTTTCACTCGACCCATCAGTCCCTGCTTGAGGCTGGGTTCGAAGCATCCCTCGTCCTCCTCGTCCACTACACCCAGCTCGTAACCTATCATCTCGTTCATGCTGAGCTTGCTAATCTCCTTGACCATCTCCTTCCATGTCGTGTCCCCGCAGATGTGCGCCCATGTAAACCAGGACCCATGCCGAAGCACATTCTCCTCGAAAAGAAATGCTTCCTCTCGCATGATGGGACTCGGTCTGGAGTTAGAGCTATCCATGTGTGAATCGAGGAAAGCAGCCCCTAGCATATTGACCAGATAGTACATGACGGCGACATCTTCTAGGGATAGGCTGCGAATGTACGCGAGCTGGGAGGGGCGGGCTAGGGGG
>JAOXNK010001646.1:0-14198 GCA_028566675.1 Hypoxylon intermedium
ACCTAGCTTGTGGTATCCTGCTTCTAATACCCTGCTACTACTAATCTCTTGGGGACGTCGAAGATAGGGGCAAGGTTGTTGTCTTTATAGGACAGGTCATAATCGACAAGACACTCTGCTGCTAGCCCCTCAGCCCCTGACGTGGTCTAGTGGTGGAGTAAAGCGAAGTGCGAATATGGGAAAACAATTAAAAAGGAAAAGAGCCCATACACGTCAGCTATGATACCTGCCTAAATTGTAGGTTACCTGGTAGGCAATATGGCAGGCACGCTGTCTGACTCTGCCTGTGTAATGTTCAAGTCATGAGGTGGCAGGGTGGGTACGGAATACCTACTGGGTACAAACGACTTCCCTGATCACATACTTCTAGATCGCACCACCCCCTGGTTTGCGCTTGTTCCGCCAATACCCATGGAAGCTTCGACTCCTTCTAATTAGAACCAGCAAGTTGACTTTTCGAAATAAGCTTTCACAAGGGCCAGGACATTAGTGATTGTACATGAAAGATCAACATGTGTGTCCTGTCTGTCTTCATATGGGGGCCAGGGGCCCAGGGGCCTAAGTTTCTTAGGTCCCCTGCTACCCCACCATTTCATCCCACTTCCACTTCCACCTTCAACTTCAACTTCAACTTCTGCCTGCATAACATCCTCTTCTACTTCCACATTCCATAAAACAGTATAATATCACGCCGCAATCTTGTTACTCGCCCCTCGAGATGAACCAAGTAGCATGAGATCGTCAAGATGAACTTCGCTATCGAGGTTCCTGGTGCGGCGACACCCCTTAATTTCTCCGAGCTCTGCCGCGCGCTGCAGTTTGCATCATCCCACGACAACAGCCAACGCCAATCCGCCGTCCAGCAGCTAGAAAGCTGGGAAGGGGAACAGGACTATTACCCATTACTGCAGGTACGTATTTAGTTATGAAGAAGGAGGAGGAGGGCGAAGAATGGAAGAGAAGGAAAGGAAGAAACACAAGAGTCTAGAAGGGAAAAGTTGGAATACTGTTCATGCTCCATGCTCCATCCAGCAATATATCGCTAATCTCCTTTTCTTGGCAGTCGGTATTCTTTGCCAAAAACTCGCCCCGAGAAGTCAGGTTCCTCGCCATCATCCAACTCAAGAACGGCATCGATAAATATTGGCGGCCTCGTGGAAAGAACTCGATCCCATCAGTTGCGAAGGATGTCATACGAGAGAAGCTCTTCCAGGGCACTATTGGCGAAGAGGATAGGCAACTAGCCTTACTCAATGCTCTTGTCATTGCAAAGGTGGTCCGTATCGACTTCCCCCACGATTGGAAGTCGCCCTTTGCCGACCTCAGCACGTTGCTCAGATCAACCAAGGATGGCAACCAACTTGATCTTTCGGGCGCGTTGATGATCCTTTTGCGCGTAGTCAAAGAAGTCGGAACGGCACGCATGCTCAAGTCTCAGACTGCACTTAAGAATGTCACGCCGCAACTCGTATACATACTTGGGGAAATCTACGATGCCAAGACTAGCGAGTGGATAGCATTCTTGACCAACAGCCGGGATGACGAAGATGGCGATGCCGCTTTGCTAGCTATGGGGAACAGTCTTGATGCCATCAAAATTCTTCGCCGACTTCTACTGGTTGGCTATGAGGGGCCACATAAAGACAAGACAGTTCAACAAGTCTGGAGTTTCTCTCAAACCCAGTTTGCCCAATTCCTCGGTTTCGTTAACAGCGATTCATCAAAAATAGCACGCTACACCGACTTCTTAGGGAAGCACTTGATGCAGTTCACAAAACTCCATATTGAGATGGCCGACCAGCACCCCGGAAGTTTCGCTTCCCTTCCCAACTCTCTGGATCTCGTTCGTGCATACTGGGATCTTACCGCAAAGTTTGCCGAAGGCTTCAACCACTCGGGTGGTTTACGACAAGAGACCTCAGCGACAAACAAGTCCAAGGCCAAAACCGAAGGTTCTCTCATAGAGAGGCTTGCCTTGAAGGGTCTTCTTCTTGTGAGAGCTTGTGTTAGAATGGTCTTCTACCCTAAACAAGTTATTCGTTATCGTTCAAAGGAGGTTGTAGCTGAACACCAGGAAGCTATCAATATCATTAAGGCTGAGCTGCTCAAAGATGATCTTGTCAGCCAGATGGCTAACGTCATAATCACCCACCTTTTCATATTCCGCAAGGTAGACTTGGATGCGTGGGAAGAAGACCCACAGGAATGGGAGCAGCGAGAGGAAAGTCAAGGTAATGCCTGGGAGTGGGAAGTGCGGCCGTGCGCCGAAAAGCTATTCTTGGACCTACTTACACATTATAAGCACCTTCTCTTGCAACCTCTCATATCGTACTTCAATACTGCTCAGGACCAGCAGGCGGACATTGTGGCAAAAGAGGCGGTCTATACGGCTATGGGCTTAGCTGCTCCTTTGGTCCACGGGGGATTTGACTTTGATGCCATTCTGAAGATGACAATAGCGGCCGATGCTCAGCAGACTGGGCCGCTATGCCAGGTTCTCAGGCGCAGGATCGCCATTCTTCTGAGCAAGTGGGTGCCAGTACATATTACCCAGGAAAGCCGTCCGTTGATTTATGAGATCTTCCGGCATTTTCTAAATCCCAACGATCAGTGCAACGACATAGTCGTTCGCATCACGGCTGCGAGACAGTTCAAAGCTGTAGTCGACGAATTTGGGTTTGAAGGGGAGATGTTTCTTCCATATGCCTCTGATGTACTTACAGAGCTCATCAATCTATTGGGAGAAGTAGACATCGATGAGACCAAATTGGCAGTACTTGAGACAACACGAAGCCTTATACAACGCATGGAAACTCACGTGTCTCGTTTTGGTGACCAGGTGATGTCTGCATTACCTGGCATCTGGGAATCCGCAGGTGAACTCGGTTACATGATGAAGCAGTCAGTTTTAGCGATCATGCAAACATTAGTGCTGTCTATGAGGACAGAATCCCTACGATACCAGCCTATGATGCTACCCTTGATCGCCGAGGCGACCCAACAGAATACCGATCTATACTTGTACCTTATTGAAGAAGCACTAGACTTGTGGTCGAACATCTTACTCTGGACCCCACCTCCCTTGTCTCCAGAGCTCCTTAGTCTTGTCGATTCCGCTATCAGACAACTCATTGACATTAGCGAATATCAGGTTGCGTTGACTAGCATTCTGGGTTCCTATGTTATGCTTGCGCCTGAGTCGTTACTGGAAGATCGATACAGAAGGCCAACGCTTAGCGCACTCTCCGGTTCCCTCAGCAGCAAGAGCCGCGAACAAATTGGCATTGCCACAAAATACCTAGAGGCATTCATACGATTATCTCACGAGCTGGGCGGTATGCCTGGACTGCGGGTGGTTATTCAAGACATGATGGAGATCGGCCTGCTTACCAACATCTTTCGAGATATCCATGATGCCTTCGAAGTCCATCAGACATCTGGTCCTAGGAGAAAGCAAAGCCGTGTTGGAAGTATCGTTCTAGGTGACTATTTTTCAATTCTCTCTCGAATTGCGGTAATCGACCCGACCATCTTCGTTGAGATGCTTGCGTCGCTCGGACCGCTAGACCAGGTCTGGAAATGGCTCAGTGCCGAATGGTTCGCCTCGTTCGATGCTATCGCGGATATCAATCGACTGAAGCTTGGTCTCTTGGCTCTCACGCGTTTTCTCGAGCTCGCCCAACCCATGCAGGACCTCGTCTTGCTCAAACTCCAAGATTACTTCTCCATGTGGACAAGTGTTATGGTTCAGATCCTGGAGGGCCCCACTAATGACTTATTGGTTCTTACAGAGGAACCGGTAGGTACCGAATGGGACACGCCGAAAGATGTAAGAGAAAGGGCCATGTATGCAAGCGACCCGGTGAAAAGAGTCCACTCTCTTACTTTCGTGAAGGAGAGGTTGGACCATCTAGTACAGAGAGTTGGTGGCGAACAAGCCTTCCAAGAGAACTGGGCTGTCAATGTGGACACGGAAGTCCTATCTGGCTTCCAATCGATCGGTATTGTACCCAGCGACGACCCAATGTAGGACGTCCAGAAGTTGTGGGAACCATAACGCATAGGGTGCACAGGAAGAGACTGGCATATGATATTGCTAGGCCTGTAGTCATGAGAGGCTTTGCTAACCAAGCCAACTCGCTGCACGGCGGGACTGGCTATATCCAGTATCGGATCTTACAGCGTGAGCTTCATCGCCTGTCTCGAAGCTTAGGCTGTAGCTCTATTCCAGCACAAACGTTAACGACCGGAGCCGGTCTGATTATTTGCAAATAAGCATAGAAGATACCAAAAAGGCTAGGGTGTTCAAGGGGTTTCAATGCCTAGGCCCTTGGCTTGTTAGTTTATTCTCCGTAGGATAGCATATTGCAATGAACAATATGTCTCTATTTCTAGGGTTGAAAGTGTGTCTTCTGAACCAGGGTTGAGGAACAGAACACTAAGTAGCTGCGTCATGCGGCACGGCGCAACTAGTAGGTAGGTATCTGACTTCATGCCGATCCTTCTGCAATTGATCACGTCTTGCACTTTTAACCAGCGTGCATTTCCCGAAACCTCTAAGGCTTCACGGTCGGAATTACGTGCCCTGCTTCTAATGGATAGACAGTATACTGAGTAATAATTGAGGCATATGAAACTGGGGCGTAGCAGAGTCTAGAAATCTACAACTCCAAGCCACAGTAATACCATCCGTTGCGTATGAGGTGTCCCTCCCACAAAGCACCAGCTCATGGTCAACGTATCTGCATCACCCGAGATATATACTCATGAGCCAACCGAGCATGGCTGTCACGTCAGAAACCTGGAGCACGTCTTCTCTTGCCACAGTAGTCCTCGGCGCTGTGCGTTTCGCCATATTCGCCCTTGAAGAGCAAATCATAAGTGCTAATCGTGTTTATAGTTCTGTCGCACTGCAGGTAATGTTCGCTGGTTGGGGGCCAATGGGCGGTTTATTATATGGTGCCCTCGTGCTTCTCCTCGAGCACCCCGAATCTTATTCGGCCTTAACTGAGGAGATCAGGCAAGCTCTCTCGTGCTATGAGGACATAGTACCATGGGCGTTGGCGCCTCACTTATCTTCACGCCTGTGTGGAAGAAACGCTTCGTGTGCTCCCAAGCAACCTCACCGGGTACCGCGCATAAGCCCAGGTGCTGTGGTGGACGGTCAATACATTCCAAAGGGGGTATTTAAGCGTCTTAGTCGAACTTTCACCCTTTCTCTCATCAGATCAGCTACATGACAGTATTCTATTTTCTGCTTAGAGTAAAGTGACCAGCATTGCTTGGAGATCAGGTGCTGATGCTCGTACATTCACCAGACTCACGTACAAACCTGCCTCTGGGCCCTCGCTCGTCATCCCAGCTATTTCCACGACGCACTCCGATTTCGGCCGCAGCGGTAGCTCCCGTCTTCTCATCCACTGTATGACTCTGCCTTTGCCGGGGATCACCTGAAAAGCCTGCATCCGTTCAGCCTTGGCCCTAGACGCTGTCTCGGACGATAAATGACATGGGTTCAGGGGAAGCTGTTCCTAGCCAAGGTGCCTAACCCATCGTTCGATCTGGAGGTAACGCTATTGCACTATGGCTTTTTTGACAAGCCGGAGATATACGCTAGATTTATAACAGTGCAGAGATAGTAGAGACATTTGTCGATGACAGCCGGGAAGCTGGTTTAACCTGTTGGAGCCTTTCATTCTTACCAATATCTGATCGCTGCTCCGTCGCTTAGAAACGGAAGAATCATGTTTTCATACGAGTTGAAGTCATCATGAGATGCAATGAAGACGTCGTGATTTCCTTTACTTGGTGACTTAATGCTATTCAATGTGCACTCTATCATCTCAGGTCGTCTAGTCGTGGGGAGGGGCTATATATACACCCTGAACCAGTAGCGTGGATAAATACAGCTCCGATTTCCATGCAAGTGAATTCCTGGCTCACTTCCAAGCTAGTAGAATCCAACCGCCGATCACTACGTTTAAACAAGTGTCAGTGAATCCAGGCTAAGGGGGCCAAGGAGCCGAGGGTCCAGGGAAGGAGGTAAAGATGCTACATACGGCACAGCCCACCAAGCGGCGTCACAGGGCCCAAGAACCCGAAGCGCGCCGGGGCGAGCACGAGGGCGTACAAGCTGCCGCTGAACATGGTCATGCCGGCGGTGAAAAATACGCCGGCGGCGGTTTTGTTGATTTGGGTAGCGACGAGCAGGGCCACCGAGTGCACGAGCTGGTAGTGGGCAGCGGTGGCGAAGCTGGCGATCTTGGCCGGCTGGGAGACGACCTTTTTGAGGCCGTGGGCTCCGAAGGCGCCGAAGCCCACGGCGGATGCGCCGTACAGACAGGCGATTGTCCACAGCACGGTGGTTCGCTTGCGGTCGGGGTTGGGCTGGGAGTCGCCGGGGAACGGGGTGTTCTTGGCGTTCCTGGTGCTCTTGGTGCTCTTGGGGGGCATGATGGTGGCGGTGGTGTTATTGTTGGGTGTCGTCGGCGGATATAATTGTTACTGGAATATCTGAAGTCTACCTCCCTCGGTACCGTGGAAGAGTTTAGGGTTCAATGGAGCCCGAGGCATCGGGCCGTACCCGGTGATTAGGTAAGTACTAACGCTAGGGAGGGCCCGCGGCCAAAGAGCTTTCGTCGGGTGGGTTTCGTGTCACTGATGATCAGATACCTCTACGTACCTATACATGCATACACCTAGGTAGGTACATATGATGCTTAGATGAGGAGCATGAACTTCATTCATGATGAATACATTTAATACAACTATCCTCTTTGGTTCAATAAATATCTATTCTATCGAATACTCGACCGATGTGTTGCCGTTTTCTTCTCCGTCGCGTAAGAGTTTGTAGGTGGGGCCGAATGGGGAGAGCTCACCGCCATCTCATTACGAAGTATCCATCCATCCATCCCCTCATCCATCCCACCATCTTGTCAGCCTCTTAATGCCAGGGACCCCTCCCCCCAATACTACGCCAGGGATCTGGCCAAACATGAGACGACGAGCGGGAAAACGTCAACACTATGCCCGTTTCTTCCTACCAAATACCTGGAAAGATTAAAAACTACTGTTCTTTCGTCTTGTCCCTCGCCAGCGCCACGGCATCTACCCACGTGGGCGGCCGACTTGATTGGTCGGAGCAGGCCTCGACATCCAAGGCGAACTGCATGAGTGCTGTCTCACTTCCCCATTCACCCATCGCCATGATCCCAACGGGCACCTTGCCCATCGTATCTGGATCGGCGACTCCTCCCTCCCTTGGATGTCCTTCAGGCATAGCATAGCCTGCTGGTAGAGTGATGCTTGGAAGCCCACAGAAGTTAGCCATCCACGTGTACTCCATCGTTGCCAAAGTCCGGTTGCCATCGCTGATGCCGTGCCTGAGCTCGGAGGTTGAACCTATTGGCCAGCCAATACATCTCGTTGTTGGTGTGATGATGACCATGCCCGGGTGCGTTTCCCAGAGCCAAGACAGATGTTGCATAAGCACTTGGCGCAGCTTCTGGGCAAGTAAGTAATCTGAAGCAGGAGTTGTGCGTCCCAGAGCGAGCATAATGCGGATGGGAGCAGCGATGGCACTGGCGTCCTTTAATACCGTCGACGCATCTACGACCATGGTCAAGGCATGCGCGATCTGGCCCTCGTCGACAAAGGGGATTTCAATGGGGACGACCGTATATCCCCCGCGAGAAGTGAGGTGATCGATGCTCTGGCGACAGAGCTTCTGGACAGCAGGTGCCGCACGCCGGAACCAAGCTTCAGGTATCCCAATTACTTTAGAGTGATGCACGCCCCTAGGTAGGCTCTCCCCTTTATATAACGATTGCGACGACGGCACTGGTGACGCAGACGATGCCGATGATATATAGAAAGGCGAGCTAGGATGCGGCTCACTAACGACAGCGTATAAAGCTGCGAGAGAGGTTGCATCGGCTGCTATTGCCCCCTTCACGGCACAGGTGCTAGCATGATTTGGACTCGGTGAGAATGATAGTCGGCCGTGGGTTGGTTTTAGAGCGAGGACGGAGCAGAGAGATGCGGGAATTCGAACGCTGCCACCGGCATCACTCCCCATCGCGATAGGGACAAGGCCAACTGATACCGCGTATGCAGACCCAGAGGAGCTTCCCCCTGTATAATAGTGTTGGTTATAGGGGTTGAGCGGGGTCCCGTATGTTGTATTGCTACCGGAGGTGTCTAACACTGTAAGCAAGCATTCAGCGAGATAGCGATCAAAAGAAAACTTACCCATGCCGTACTCGACCATGTTGGTTTTGCCCATGATGACTGCTCCTGACTCCTTTAGCTTCTTGACACACCAGCTGTCGACTACATCGCCATCACGATCCGGATCCACGTGCTTGTGCACGGAACCGAGGGTCGTTGCATACCCTTCCACGTCATACTCGTCCTTGATTGCTACCGGTATCCCATCCAGAGGACCTAGAGGTCGATTCTCCTTGTAGCGTAACGTCGATGCTTTAGCGGCTTTCACGACGAGGTCAACCTTGACATCAATCCAAGCAGTCGAGTGCTCACCGGGTGGCAATGTATCACGGCGGATGAGAGGAAGAATTGCCTTAGCCACCGCCAGTGGCGTTAGCTCGCCAGAGACATATAGAGACCGGTACTGGGCGACCGAATATCTTGGTGCACCTGGCTTTTGCGATGGCGGTACATCACGGGGTTTCTTGGCTTCTGTAGCCTCTAGAGGAGCGGTGTCGAGTGGAATGACGGCTGGATCGAATCGTGGTTCAGCATCCTGAAGATGCTTTCTAATACTGCGCAAGGAGCCAAATCCAGCATTGCGCCAAACGTGTCTCCTCGCAAAGCCAAGCCAGTCTATTCTGGCGTCTCAGGTCAGCTACTAATAGGAGGCTCTTGGCTTTCCTCGATATCTAGTGAATGGCTTACAAGAATGCGGCAATCACCAGAACCCAGCCGGGAAGCCTAGGATTCGGCTTCCTTCGAGGTTTACATGGCACTGAAGGTCTATTACATATGAGCCGACTGGCAGGCATTGACAATTTGGTGCGATTTCACAAGAACTCACGCGCGTAGTGGTTTAGGGTAAAGGAGAAAGCGTTCACGATGACGTTGGGAATCCATTGCAGCATATCCTGAATGGTGTGCTTGGAGGTTGTAAACCGCTTGGTATGTATGCGATGAGAAGTGTGTGATCATGTAAGGGGGTAAGAGGCAAATGCAGGTAAGGCGTGCATCCCGGGGCCAACATGAAAACACCCTTACATGTATCTCCCTACCTAAGGTACATACGTACAGGTACATAGCATAGCCTGAGGCACGAAGATTCAACTGGACAGTGCACCATATCACGACAATTGCCTAGGTACATGGAGGTAGGTATCTTTAATGTTTAGGTAGTTTTACATCTGGAAGCCCCTTTTAAGAATACAACTTAGATGCGTACCTATTCTAGGTGGTTATCTAGCCTACCTAATAGGTACCTAGTTAGGTAGATTATTTAACAGCTGATGTCTTCAGAGTCTCGCTTATTTACACTTTGCCGTTCTGGGTGCCTATTTTATTATAAGGCCGCAGTGTATCCCGACGAGAAGCATGGCTCCGTTGCTGGGTCGGCGCATTTTCCAGATCACTATCGTTCTAGAACCAACAATCATGTTGTTAGTAACAACGTCTAGCTGCTCGCTAATCTTGTTTCAAAATACTTCGGTTGTCTTTGTAAGATGAGTGGTATGCTTTGTTCTCTAGGTACCTAAGTATTTAAGTAACCGCCGAAGGCATTACTATACAGAGACGTTGTCTTTGAACAATCAATTGTCCCTACCTAGGTATCTAGTCTGCTTAAATACAGGGGAAGTTGGCTTGCTATTATCAGAAGCGATATGCTACAATCCCCATCATACTCATCATGAATCGAGATCCCGTACAAACCACTGGTTCTGGCCAGCAGATCACTACAGTCGAATCCAGTAATTTCCACCAGGTTCTTGAGCATTTCGACGAAGGTGGGCATATTATTAACCCTACAACTACGAAGATTACTATTGGCTGTGCTATCTGTGCCAGCAAAAACATTGCTCTGATAAATAAGGCCTTCGAGAAGAGATCGCGAGAAATCCACGAGACTTATGCTGTCCTCCCTTGTGGTCACGCCTTCGGGTACACTTGTATTTTATCTTGGCTAGATCGCGGTAATCCTACTTGCCCTACATGTCGGGCTCCAGCACTTGTCAGATCGAATGGCGTTTATGTGTTGAATATGTATGGCGATGCCGGCATCGAGGAGCAGCACGAGGAGATCATCGACATCAGAAGAAACCTGAACGGCGGCAGCGCCCCGAATAGGGATGAGACTAGAAGCCCGGGTCTTCAAGGGGGCCAAGCTCCGCAGCCACCATATCGTGAGGTAGAGATAGCTGACCCTGAAACTTTAAGGGCACGATTCGATTCCGTTCGACGAGACAGACAAAGAGGGCATACTGGCCAGTTCCATTCAGGTAATGCTGGCGGAAACCTATCTCATAGCCAGCAGATAGATGATACACGCACCGAACTGCTTACTTTGACTGAAATTCGAATCGCAGCTAGGCGCCAAATTGCTGATCTTCGGCGCCAAATTGAATCGAATCTCGAACTTCAGAGGCATGCAGTCCAATCTGGATCACCCTCGTTCCACTTATACCGAGTTCACCAAGAAATCGTCCAAGACCTTGGCCAGCAAGTCCAAAGTATATACGATCTCGACCGAAGTTTCGAAGATGCCGAAACCCGTTTAGCCATGTTACTCGATGAGCAATCTTGGTAAATGGTGATCAACTGTCGCTATTTTTTCCTGAGGTACGACTAGATTCCCTGAAGTTTCTATACATTTATAGTTACCTATGTACCCAGGTAGTTATTTTTATTAGCTTGGTACTTTCCAATAGGATGATATAGGGACTACCTTGAAGTTATCGTTTTCAAAACTACGTGCGCAATTAATACTGATTAATAGATGCGTTCAAGGTGTGTATGATAATCACTTAAGACGATTGGTTAGCATCAAAATGCAAAAAAGCTCATAAATCAAGACCACTTAATTATTGAATTTCCTTAGTTGAACAATGACTGTTAATACCCCTTAAAGGCTTTATCAATTAATTCTCTTAGGTGTAATACTATACAGTTCCTTATGTCCTTCTCTCGCCTCCCCTGCGCAATGTTCATATGGATTTTGTAGAAATTCGACATTGCCAATGGCCAATATTAGTGAAGTAGATGTATTAATGTTATCTCAAAAAGCTCTTTGACATTTATCATTTGAATCGTTGACCTTGAGATACAAAGACTATTCACTTATGGCTCGACAGATGTATTCACAATAGCGCCCTCTACATCCCCGACGCCATTAATATTCTCTCTGTGGCTCTTCCCCCTTTTGAGATCCCGCTTGTACATGTACGCAACAATCGCCGTGATGATAGCCTGGGCGCCAAACGCAGCAGTCGAGAAAATGAACCCTTTTCTGAACTTGGGCGAGTCTACCTGCGGGTACGTGAGTAAAGGCACCCAAGCATTGAACGCGTAGCCCATAGAGTTCATAATGCCGATGACAATCGCCCGCTCTTCCGCGTCCGAACCGCAGATCTCGTTGGTCCAACTCATGCTCAAGGGACCATAAGGCACAGCTGCGCGTTGGAGCAAGAAGGCGAACCACTTCAATCCGTCGGGGATATTCCATATAGCTAGCACGAGAGCAGCGAAACCACCGAGGAAGGTGGAAATGGACATGATGCTGGCGCGTCGCCGAATCGCGTCAGACACAATGGCGAAAGTAACGGTGAGAACAAGCTGGATAGCTGATGAGGCCGTGGGAATGATGTTCTGATGTAAAACGAATATTAGAACACCCTAACACATAAATAGGGGGTGATTATGCTCACGATTCGCTCCACTGAGTCGCCCTTGGCCTTGAGCCATAGAGAGAAAGGGTTGACACTCGACGACGGTCCGGCATTGATGAATATTATGTATAATATCGTCAAAAGATATACATGCCATCGGCCTATCTTGTTCATTAACATCTTATCCTATCAGTTATGGGAATGGGGATACTGACCAAATATGCGCTTGAACGCGGATCGCCCTAGTCTTGCCCGAGGCGCGCGGCCAACTTTGAGCATGCGATCCCTTGCCATTTCACGATCCTAACATTACGCTGTGAGTAATCTTACGAAGTAGATGGTGAAGAGCTTATGAGAGAGGAGACTTACATTCTCGTTCAGGTAAAAAGCCCTTGTATTCTCGGGGAGATCCGGCAATATGAAAAATCCCGCGATACATATGGGAAGACTGATAATCCCATCCATGATCTATTCGAATATTAGCCGAGCCGCTTGAAGATAGGTGGAATGTGTTGTGACGCACAAAAAGCCACTGCCACCCAGCAAACCCATTCACGCCGTTCAACCCCCTGTACACACCAGCTTGGAGGTACCCTGAAAACATGCTAGCGGCAGCCGACGAAGCGTGGAAGATACAGGCTCGTTTCCCTAGCTCCGATGGCTTGTACCAAGAGCCGAGTATCGTGTGGGCGGCTGGGTAGAATATGGACTCGGCCAGGCCTACGAAGAACCTGATGACGATGACGTGGTTCGACGTTTTGGCCGCAGCGAGACAGAACGTCAGAAGGGTCCATACGAGCTCGCACGAAGGCACCCAGATGGAAGGCCGGACCTTTGTCAACATGATCTGCGACGGAATCTGCCCAATTACGTAGCCCACCGTCCACGCGGTGTCGACGAGGTTGATCTCATTGCCATTCATCCCTAGATCTTCTTTCATGCCGCTGACAAAAGCATTTGAGATGTTCGTTTGATCCAGATTCTTGATGAAGTATCCAAAGGAAAGCATGGTAACCAAGAAGATGTCTAGCTTCTGGATGAAGGCGCGCTCTTCGTGTGAGCGCCCAGGGTCGTAGTCCCAGAGGTATGACCACCATGGTACCTTCGGCTTTCCCGCCGCTTCGATCTCGTGTTGTGAGGACGCCGGATTATCGAGTGAGGATGAGTTCACCACTGCCTCTTTGAACGACTCGCTATTCCGCCCAGACATTGTCGCAAGCAAGGTAGCTAAGCTAGCTACGTGTGAACCTTGGCGTAGTATAGATGATTAGGATGTTCCAATTGACAACACATTCCGGTCGAACCTTTAGAGCAAAGAGAACATATATAAGATAAATTTGAACAGAGAATAAGAGCATGATATCAAATACGTCCGAGGTTCCCCCTAAGCCCTCCATCGTTGAGGGGTGTGATACGGACTATTTACAACGATGCGCAATCTCCGATTTGATAAACAGCAGAATAGCTCGACTTCGTCATGACCAGGGCCAGCTGTCGTGATATTTAAGGGTAGGTTGTCACTAGCTAAGGCCTTTGATTGGCTTGAGTTTGGTTCGATGTTCGATGTCATGATTGACGCCTTCGATGGCGCAATTGAGATCATAAGCAAATCGGGCATGGAGTCGTGTGGGGACTTCGTGGCATATATGATCGGAAATCTCGAACCAAGGAAAAACAATCTCGGTCTCTCTCCATAACTAGCAAGATCAGTTTTCTGTATGGTCCTGTCGGCGATGGCCTCCTATAACAGCGGTGCCAATCCGGATCAGCCAAACTAAGACCGGAAGTATTGCCAACTCCTAGAGGAACGACTACGGGGCTGTTTCAACAATTCCCGATGAATATCATCAACTTCGAGTCCTCGATAATGTGGGATGAAATGTCGTCGAGATATCAACCCCATCTAATCTCAAACTACGACATGTTCCTAGGCAGATTAGTTGCCTACTCCGGCTCTATATCAGGTGTACGGAAATAGCTAGTGTTATTCAATCTTTCTTGACAATAAATGGCTGTCGATAGCCTCATCTCATTTACCTTCAGCTACGTAGATACATGTAGCTGCGGTGTGGGTTCAAGTCTTTCTCCTATTATATCCTATCTCATCATACGCCCGAGGACGAGGAGTTACATAATCCCGGGAAACGAGTCCAGGTACGTGTGGCAAGCATATGTCACACTGCTTCAATCCAAAGGATGAAGATTATGCATCGAGGAGGAATGATAGAGGTCCTATGTCAGGGACTAGTAATGGAGAATGTCTAGGTATATAAGGAGTCGGAGGCACCAAAAAGTGCGTCCGGACTAATAATCACGCCTGCCCGA
>JAOXNK010001670.1:0-14193 GCA_028566675.1 Hypoxylon intermedium
CGTGCCGCCTTCGGCTTTCTACACCCGCGCACACGGGAATGAGAACTCGCGGAAGGACCCGTTCGCGCTGCATCTAGAGGACCATGAGCAGCTCAAGGCGATGTACTTGGATGCCGAGCACGAAGATGCGTATTATCGCGACCAGAGCGTGTTCGGCGACGGCATTAGTATCGAGGACACTATGAATTTGCTGGTGCGGTACCGCAACGGTGCCGTGATGACGTACTCGCTAACTGCGTATGCGCCGTGGGAAGGGTTCCGCGTCAGTTTCAACGGTACCGGTGGGCGCCTCGAGATGGAGGTTGTGGAGAATAGCTACGTCAACTCGGGTGGCGACCAGGCAGCTGAGGGCTCACTGGAGAAGCGCACACTGACGTTGCGCAAGCTGTTCGAGAAGCCGCAAGAGATTGAGATCACGGAGGCTACTGGCGCGCATGGTGGCGGTGATACCGTGCTACTGAATGACTTGTTTGGGGAGCCGACTACAGATGAGTACATGCGGGCTGCGAGCCACGTTGACGGCGCTCTGTCCATCTTGACTGGCATCGCGGCTAATAGGTCTATTGCGACGGGACAGGTAGTTAACGTTGATGATGTGCTACGGATACCATGATGGAGCATCAATTTATAATCTACCTAGTTTTTATGCATAGACGTTTGATTCGTACGGGTAATTCTTACAATCATTGCCAATCAGTAGAACTCTTGATGACTTACATGATGATTGAGGATCTTGGCTCCATAGCGGAAAGGGGGTGTTGGGGTGTTGCTTGTCTCTCCTTCATACAAGCAGGGCCTCACTGTTTCTATTTAAAACAAGTTTAGTAAGTCTTCTCTTCTAATTCAAAATTTCTCGATCGGATAAATCAACAGCTGTACATCGTGTCTGTCTCAGGAGCTAGTCGCAGAAGCTCAGGAAGGAAAAAAGTAGCACGTTCTAACGTAGTGACTATGAGCTATTAAGAACCCTTTGTTTATACAACCAGCATGTAGCACAAAGACGTCTTTGTTGCGAAGTTCCAGCCTGCTAGGCTTTTAGCAGAGGCTTCTGGTATTTGGCCTAGAATAATCTGATTATGCTGTAACTCTTTTATTCCTTCTGAATGGAGACCATGCATGGAATCTAAAGACACGACAAATGAATAAAACCAATCCTCATGCGCTTTCAATTACGACGATGTCCCTGAATGGTTTCGCCTTTTCCGAACGACGTTCCTTTACTTATACGCATATGTTTCCAGATCGTGTGGCAGGCACCACAATTAATAACAATTATATTCTCAGACGCCTATCATACTTGGCCTGTTACAGACTACTTACGCATCCGTCCCTTGTATCAAATAAGAAAGGTCAGTGTACATACGAAAGAGAACAGGAACTAGATATTGAGTAAGATTAGAAAACTAAGGAAAAGCAGCATGTGTTACTATAGAATAGTGTGTATATACAACTGCGGCCACGAGGCAATTTCCCCGGAAAATGAGCGAAGTTCCTTTTGTCTCTTCACCCATAACAGCGGCATTTGTGGACGAGATCTAGGGGACTTTCGTATTTTCGAGGAAAGGGTGAATGACTGGTGTCCAAATTGCCAAGGGATAGCGAAGGCTATGGAGACCTACAAGAACCAGTTTGGGGTGGCGAAAGAGCCAAAGGCCACACCGATTGAACAAGAGAGACAAGATGCCCAGCGAAAACGTCTCGAGCAGATGTCAGCCAAACGACAGCAACAACTCGCGGAGTCTCGAGTAAGATATATCGACAACTTGGCAAAAAGGCAGCTACTTCTTTTCCTCGATCGACCCGATTCTCACGCTCCTCAGATATTCGTTTGGGTATTACGATACATTGCTTCACTGCCGACATGGCTGGATAGGTCGGGACTCGTGGCCGAGCTGGCTCCACAGTTCGGCAAGATGCTCGACGAGGAGAAGCAAATATGTCTGCGGCCTAATCTGAGGTCCATTGGTTGCGAGCACACACTTGAAGATATTATGGTATGGAGGCGCGAGGGTTAGGTTAATGGTATGCATGCATTAGGATATAGGTAGGTAGTTATTTGAGTTGAGGTATATGATCAAATAAGCATCCTAATACACACATTAGAGACTCCTTTTAAAAGTGATGTACGATCGATCTAATCAGTCGTTTTTGATTTGTCAGATCCCCTGTTTCCAACTAGAGTAATCAAAACTACCCACTAAGGCTTTCAGCAATTTAAAGAAAATAGTTGAACCCCCCCCCCCCCCCCCCTTTCTTTTATTCACGTAGAGCAATCTTTTAATGAGGCATATGGCTTTGAACCTATAATTCACGATACACACCTAGCTAATAAAAGTGGTTAAATATTACAAGCCTTAACCTACTACCTACCCAGGTACCTGGGTAAATGTGCTCTTGGTTTCCATGAGTTAAGTATATGATTTATAAGTTTATTCCAGTGTGACTTCTTGAATGTGGCCCTGATGACAGCAGAATCTACCGAGTTACTACATTATAGAAAAGAAAAAACCGAGAACCTTTCAAGCTTCAATCGGCTGAAAAAAACTTCGCAGAGTTGGTGAGTCTTGGTGGAAGGGGGGGTGCTAACGAATGAAATGAAGCACAATAATATTGTTTGAAGAATAATGTCTACCTAGGTAGTTACTAAGCTTGATTCTTGATATAAAGAATGCTATAGTGTAGATTGTTTTTTGTTCCCATAAACAAAGATCAAAGAAAGTCGCATACAATAGACGAGGACAAGTGCGTTTGTTTACACCATGGCTTTGAAAACTGGCCAATTATTCAACGCAAATAATGAATAGTGTCTGAAAACATCCGAATGCACAAAAGTTGTAACATAAAGAGCTATTCTGAATCATCTCTTTCTAGCCGTATGTGTTCCGCATGCAGACAAAAGGATCAACGACATTGAAACTGAAGACAAAGAGATAGTCAAGTAACAGTGGTACAAACCGAATAGGCACGATGTAGTATATATGACTCCGATAAACTACTATGACCTAACCGTGTACTTCAGCTAACAACTTCAACTAACTACTCAACTAACTACTTCAACTAACTACTTCGACTACCTACTTCGACTATCTACTTCAACTACCTAACAAACTTTGTAAACCTTCCTATTTCTAAGGTAGACGAAATACAGACCGTAATCGCACGAGATACAAACCGACAATCACGACAATCACATCTAGAGTACCTAGTTAATCAACGCAAAGATGCCTCCCAAGGTAGCAGCGGTGCGGGCTCGAATCGAGATGCCACGCACAAATGTCTTGGAAACAACTCCTGTGAGAAACGGTAGAGTGGGCATTGAAAATCGTTGGGTAAGAGCTAGCATCAAGACGGGCCTGCCTGAAAACTTTCAACAAAATACAAATGTAGTACAAGCAATGGACGTGCTCAATACTCTTCGTAAGTTTTTCTTGTTTTTCTCTCTCTTCTAGGTGGACTATCCACTAAGGCTTAGGGATATTCCCTGCGAGTATTACGGGCACTTGGAAATTGGAAGTATGCTCTGTAAACTCGCTATCCCCTTGGGGAGATGGTAGTCTAGTTTTATTTCTTATTCTTCTGCGGAAAGGTTGAGTCGCTAACATAGAGAACCTACAGAACTTGCGAGGGACCATTCACTCCATCCTAGCTGCCTCTCAGTGTGTCTTGATGCCTTACGTTTTGATCAGCCAAGATTCGTGCGGCATGACATCGAGTTTCTCCCTCCCGCGACCAATATCATGAGAATTGACAATGCAGCTTTCGACCAATGGATGAACAATAATTTCGAGTCCGGAGAGCAGCCAAGCCGCGCGAGGACCCCAATGTTCTTACGCCGTCTCTTGGCGAAGCCGTACCATTTCTGGGCTATGGAAGCCGGTACAAACAATGATAACATACACTGGGTGCTAATCCTCCTGCGCCTGGAGGCCACGAACCCAGATTCGGACAACGTACAGGAACGAAGGTACACGAAGATCGGATCTCTGGCAATCATCGACCCCGATCGCCAAAACAATCATGAAGCTTTCGTCGAGGCCCGGCTTTTCCGCATACTCGGAGAGGTCGGTCTTACTCCCGCTCCTACCTACACCGGTATTCCAACGAAGGTATGGGTGCCACCAATGAACCCAGTACAAAAGCCAAATGGATTCGATGAGACTTGGAGCTCAGGCCTACGCTGTTTCTGGATTGCACGAGAGTTAACTGAACGGATCACGTGTATGTATAACGACGTACCTAGACAGCGGGACGATAATCTTCTGTACAGCGAGTTGCCCGGCTGGTTCAACCCGGACGCTGTACGCACGCAAATGGTGGGAATAGCTGCTATGAACGTCAATAGGCTTATGAACTACCGTACCAGAATTGCTATAGAGCCAATAAGAGGATTGCAGCTAGGGAGTGGGCAAGACGTAATCGATGTAGACCTCGAAGACCTCCAACCTGACGAGACGGACACGCATATGTGGATTCCAGGTGAACTGGATCTCAATGAAGAGCCCGTTATGTGGGGAAGACCGCTACAACCCGGGGAACAGGCAGATGCTGTCTTGACATTCCGTGAAGTGTTTGGCGAGGACGAGCCTCCCCCCCGGCCTGAACCTGACAATTCTAGCTCTCGCGGCGGGGGTCCTCCAGGAAATTCTGGCAGCAAGCGGCCAAACGGTGAGACAGATCCGAGCGAAGATGGAGATGGAGAACCCGCAAGTAAACGACCAAATACTGGGGCCACCGGAAATACTGGGGCCACCGGAAATACTGGGGCTACCGGAAAGACTGGAGCTACTGGAAAGAAAACAACGACTGGAAAGAAAACAACGACTGGAAAGAAAACAACGACTGGAAAGAAAACAGCTACTGGAAAGAAAACAGCTACTGGAAAGAAAACAGCTACTGGAAAGAAATCAGCTACTGGCAGGAGAACAGCTATTGTAAAGACTTCAAAGATTTGAAAGCTCGGAAAGGCGACAGGCTCGACTGCAACCTAGACCCCTAGTCGTTCGAATGCTGAACTTTCATTTGAGTTCCTATACAAATACCACCTAGAAATGGCTTCTCTATTATAAACGTCCAGCCGCGCAGTAAGGGACGGAGACAGAACACAGAGAAAAAAAAGCGCTCGAATAGAGCGCAAGGAAAAATATTCCCTATGTTTATGAGTCACAGTTGCAGGCATGTTTCTTTCCCATTTTGTTTCATGTTTCGATCCACGAAATCATGCATATTTTATTGAGCGATTCTAAACAGTTTTACACAGGGGCGTTAAGAGTTTTGTTTCTGGCTATACCAAATGCCCTTGTTTGTAGTTATCAAAAGAAGGAGTTGGTGGCGTTATTTGTAAGTTATGTTTATATTAGAATCATAAGTAGTTATACTCAACTCCTAACTATGGCCCAGGCTGGCCTGGTCATGTTACGAGTTATTAATTTATATTCATTTAAATTACCTAGACCACGGAGTTGCTTTTCTTTGGGCAAGGGTGTTGACTGCGATGTTCAGTTTTATTGTTTTCGACTAGCCTAATAAATACAGGTACGTACCTAGGTATACAAAATACATAATAGGTACATGACACCGAGGTAGTAGTATACAAGCCATTCGAGATGGAGTTGAGATGAATTCTCCTGCCCAAGTTTCGGAAAGGGGGATTATTCGTAGGCGCGAGTCGAAGAGAAACATAGCCTATCCGCGGAACACTTGACACCGGAGATAATTTCTGATCGGCTTGCCCGACCATGTGGGATGTTGCTGGTTCGAGGAGGTTAATGTGGTGAGACAGTGCTGCACGTAGGTAGCCTGCGCGGAACGGATAACAGCCGTTTGATGCGGCTCGGTGCGCCGCTGTGGTGCAACACTAAGCAATATACGACGGCAGGAAAGGCGCAACGCCGAGACGTTCCAGAATCCTTCTATTCTCGCGTCTGAGCCCCTTCAAATACATGGCCGATCTCATAATAGCCCCCTTTGAACTTTCCGCAAGGGTAGGGACATCTGGAATGTAACCGCATTACGCGCGTAAGTAGGTACTTGCGCCCGGGAAGTCGCAAGTCATACATACTATCATGAGCATATACGCAGAAGTAGGGTGGAAGTAGGACGGGGTGTTGGTTGCGGGGCGTGTTCGCTGTTCGTCGTTGGATGCCTGAGAGATGGGATTGACCAGGGCAAAATAGGGGGCAGAATAAAGGGGGGGCTGAGAGGACATGGATTATGTAATCTTACTAATACATACCCTGGTCCAAGTTGGGCTACTGATGGTCACGTGGTGAGGCCGTGCGCCGGCTAGGCTCCAATAAACGACACTGTACGTGCCTCACCTCGTCATCTTCATCTTCATCTTCAGCCTCAACTCCTGTCCTTATCGGATATTATACCTGCAACTCATGAATTTCTGCTAAACTCACAACTATCTCAAGTAGTTGACGTTTCCCGACATTACCCAGTATATGGACATCATTCAGACATGGCGTCAGGCTCCAAGTGGTATCCGTTGCCGGCATTTCCCAACTTGCCGGCCCTTATGATTTCACCCAACTTCGCCGCCTCATCGTACACGCTTCACGTCACCGATCTTGCCAACGTATGGGTGGAGACTCTCGACCGAAGAGGCATACTATTGCGAAGTCTGCAGGAGAATACCAGCGTCGATCTAAGCGATGGGGATCCGAATCAATGGGCCGTGTTTCTTTCCAAGCTCAACACAGCTTTCGATTCCATGTCACCAGATCATCATAGCACCAGCCTCGGCTTATCCGCTTCATCGTCGGATAAGCCCTCTGAAGGCGGCCTGGTCCTCCATATTACCTGTGTGCTACCTAAGCCATTGCAGCCGCTTAGATGGCCCGTCTATTTGACAAAATGTCCACCTGCTGGGTTGGCCTCTGAACTTGTCTTACCCCTGATACAGGCACAGCATGAGCGGAACCTGGACGTCCAGGACCTCGTAGCGAGGCTCAAGGAAAAGGATGCGGTCATCACGAAACTGGTTGACAAGCTAGAGGGCATGCAAACAGGACTTGAACATGTCTTCAACTCTTTGTCTGGCAAGCGCAAGCCATCTCGGGCACTGGCCGAAGAAAAGGTCAAAGGCCTTGCAGTCTTCAATGAAAGCGACTGGAAGTCAACAGTGAGCGTAGACAGAGAACTGCCTCGGGATGTGCCGTCCCTAGTCCATCAAGTCTTCCCTCATGTAGGGCTACATTCCAGTGTAAATGGACATGTTGACGCCTCTGATCAGCTCAACGATTGGTGGACGAAGCTCGATTCTAATCCAACTACTTCTATCAAGCCCCAACAAGAGACATCAAAGAAGCGCCAGGAAAGATTACCACATCATACAAAGTCGGCTACAGAGAAAGACGATGACGACTTCCAGGTGCAAGCCACACCACCTCATCTACAGGCTCGCAGGCAAAAGTATGCCCAACCCAAAGACGCCGATGATTCTACGGACGATGACGACAGCCCGGCGGTAATTCCTGACAGCCATCCTGCTCCGTCCCAGGAGAAACCTCGGTCTCGAATAGGAGCACTTGGTAGTAGGAAGGTAGTCAGCAAAGACAACTCAGCGAGCCAATCATCCCGTACAGTTCCCGCCGATGACGATGAAACCGCATCGGAATCTGAAGAAGAAGTAGTTCGACGGATGCCCCCAAAGCGAACAGATCTTCGAACAGGGGTTGTCGGAAAAGCCAAGGAAACCACACCCACCCCAGCCTCATCATCACCACCACCCGCCCCCCCACCACCTAAGGTCGACGATGACGAAACGGCGTCTGGTTCTGATTCTGGCAATGAACACGAACCACCTAAATCTCGTTCCCCTGCACCACCTGCGCCATCACAGAGAAAGAAGGCCGGTCTAGGGCGGATAGGAGGGAAGTCCAATACTAGAGTAACGCCAGAGCCGCCCAGAGAGTCAAAGATGATAACCCCTGAAGTAGAAAACCCTACAGCTGCTGTCAGTCCGGCAAAGGCCGCGGGCCGAAAGATTGGCACTATTGGAAAGAAGTCCGATTCCGATGGAAAACGACAACGATCAGGGTCCCCGGCGACGAACGATGTAGGACCAGAGACGGAAGAGCAGAGGACGGAGCGTAGGCGGGCTGAGCTGGCAAAGGAGCTTGAACGCAAGGCCGCGGCACCTATGAAGAAGAAACGGAGATTTTGATTTTCCAACGTTGCAACGCTGAATTTACTGTTGTACTTTGGAGGAGATACCCATACATGAAATTATTGCGCTCGAGGCCAAATACCTCGCATTTTCTTCAGACCACAGTCTAGCTCTACAGTCGTTCTTTATACTAACTCTGCATCAACTCAAAATCCAACAGTATCTTTTTAGTTCCCCGTATGCGCACCCAGACCTCACTGAACTCCTTCACGCCAAAGTGGAAATTCAACGACAACAATTTGTTAACAATTATCGAAGCTATGGCTATTTGCTTGACACACCCCTCTGTCTCTCTTGCCCTTGCTCGCCTATCAACTAAAACTAAAATCAAATGACCATGGGAGTATTACATGATCACATTATCAATGATGTACTAAAGATGGCAGTTTCACGACAAGATTACAACTTGTACGACTTCTGAGACTCTAGAAATTGTCATTGTCAAGATCATAGTGTTCAATTCCTGACATACTCTATTGAGGCTCCGAAGAACACGGCAGGCCACGATTATCTCTTCCTAATGTATGTATCCGCAAAGGCCTTGCTTGGTAACTCTACGGTAACTACCAAGATAGGTACTTATCAATAAGGCACACACCTAGGCCGACAAGGTTAATACATTGTGACTGTTGTGCTCCTTCAGTGAGGCTGACATGTCCCTACCATTCACCCTATATTGAGCAAGCTTTACCAAAAAATGCCCGACTCAGCCGCGAGGTGCTCAGTCGAGAGAGGCTTCCAGGCTGATCTGCGAATCACATTTTCATCCCATATGCTACCTGATATCCTTATCGAGCAATATGGTTCTCACCGAAAGAAAAAAACTACGCAACGGTGTCCCCAGGTGGTATGTGAGGCAATGTAACCAGGGCTAAGATAAAGTTACGTTTTACAGCATGCCTAACTCACAGGCTGCCATGGTGATGTGCATGATACCCCCTCCACGATCTCAAAATGCTCTGATGTCAGTGCCACCCAGCTAATACGTCTCAGCTGCTCTGGCCTTCTACACTATCTTTGACCTATCTACGAGGCCACGTAACGAAAGCCGTGTAACAAGACTCGCAGCTCAAGGAGTGGAAGAGCTACAGCATGACATGGACAGGCCTGGATGATCATGTAATATCTTTTGGCCGTCATATTACCCCGATGAAAATCCCGGGCCACGCAGGTAGTATATTACACCAACACACGATACCTACCTAGTCTTATTGGAGTTGTGGGTTTGCCCGACATGAATTGCCGTGGCTAATGGAGGAGAACATGAGCTCGCAGGCTGCGAACTACCAGCAGCGACTCTTAACAGTGTTACACTACCGGTTCACTTGGACAAAAGGACCCGTACGTATCTCTGTGGTCTGTGGAGACGTCGACCACCGATATGTGGTACAGGACACTGCCCCTGACCGTTGGAACTCGCTCCGCTCCCGTCACTCCTTCGCCCCGAAACGTGGAGAGCCTTCCTCTACCACCCTTCAATCTCTCCCTATCAGCTAGCTACACAAGGGCCCGCAGATCTAACGGTGGAGGCCCTTTTGTCCTAGGATAAGGCGTCTTCGGAACTTTTCGGTAACCACCTGTGCACACACTTCAGGCTGTCCCGTCTCACGTACTGTGTGTGTATGTGTGTGGAACGAGAGGAGAAGGCCCCTCTATCCCCGGCCGTTCTCCGCCTCTTCACGTTCGTGCACGGGGGAACCCGGTGATATAGCGTATACTGCGAGGTAATATGCAAATCGCGCACGGGGTAGTTGGAACAGGACAACGCCAAGGCCCGTGAACAAATGCGTAATGTCTGCCTGGCCCTGGGCCGGTCTAGTCCCCTCCGAAGACGACATTAGTGTTTTGAGAGCCGAGAAGGCTGCACTAACTTCCATCACCACCGCTGTCGTAATCAAGTCGATCTCCAGCCGTCTGTTAGTCGGTGGGTTGCCTATTTGATTGTCGGTAGATGAACACGTAACGTTGGGCATTAGCTCCCTTCCTCAATAAAGCGGGCATCAGTGGTGATCTCTTGGCCTTGAACTGCCTACCAAGTTTTAAACATTGCCTGTACGGTACCAGGGTTGTTCCTGTTCACTTGCTTCTCGATGGATCGGTATACTTGCCGAAGACACACAAGGATGCCCTGATGCGATTACTGCTTCACATGAAGGAGGTGCTAGATAGCTAGTAGCTCGCGAGTCCTCCCAGGAACCTAGCCCCCCTCTCTTCGTCGCCGCACTAAGTGGGTACTTAGGATGAAGCCTTGACAGGACCAGGGTGTGATGCTGCGTATCTTGTGGACATTAGTACTGACCACACACGATCATTCACAAGAATCCTCGATTTCCACGTTCACCTCTCATCCTACGGCACTATCAGGAAAGTGGCACAAGCGATGCCACGTGCTCCTCATGATACCGGCATAATAGTAGGTAGTGAGTGCTCGCGCTAGAAGCAGCAGTGAGCCCTGTTCACCGTGACTCGGGAACTATCGCCCAGCCCACCACCGTACGATAATTTTAAGGATATACATGCCCTATGGGTGCTATAGACCTATAGAATCGCCATCGGCCAGACACGAAACCCTTACGTCGTCGTGGCCGAAGGTAGCTGATCTGGTCCCAAGGCGGCTCTGGGCACCTTATATGAGACAACAGGTAAACTGCGATTGGGCACAAGATTTAAGGGACCAGCTAGGAAGGGCCTGTATGATTTTGCGCGCACGTCAGAACCACTTCGACGGGTCCTGTCAACTGATCGTTATGTAAGGCAGTGGAATAATTAAGGAATCGCCCCCCCTCACCCCAGTACGCCAGGCTGACAGGAAGCGACGAGATGCTGATGTCGAGCCAATAGCATGCGCGCTCCGTGACAGCAGATACCAATATGTGACCCGCATACACACGCCGTCGAGGCAAAGTCACATAATAGCGGTAACGAATACCCACTTCATATTATTTCCCTCGTTACACCGCAGGATTTTGCAGTGGAAATTCCCCACCGGCTTTTCATCTATCCAACCTTGCCGACTCTTCCACTAGGGACCAAGAGGGGAGGGGATTCGGCGGCCTAAGGGACCCAAGCGGGCGGTTAAGACGGCGCCTTGGGGAATCCAGGGATCAGGTATCTATCCAAACTTATCTACCATATCGCACGTCAGCCGCTTAAGGCGTACGCTATGTAGGGATCAACTTGATCAAGCGAGTGCTCGCGTCCCAGGGATCTTGTAAATTTGGAGGATGCGCGATAGAGACTAGTTCGTGTCATGTAGAGTAGATAGGAGCGGGGAGTGGTGGTCTCGGGATTGAAACATGGATGTACTTGGAGCGCTGCTCTTCAAACACTTCTCCATGTCCACCGCGTTACTCATCAGGGAGCGAACCAGCTAAGCTTGCTACCTACCTAAGCATCAAGCTCTTCTCCCCTCACTAAGAAGCCCATGACCAAGCGGTAGGGTTCGTAGGTTCTGGGCTCTTCTCCTGGGAGAGAAGATGGGCAAAAACTATGGATGGGACGTCAAATCCCTTGCAGCACTGGCATATGCTCTGCGACTCCGAGGTGTATCCGTATTCATTAAGGCTGAGCGATCATTCTCGGTATATGATTCACTAGGCCAAGCCAATGGGCCAGGTCTGAGTCGTGTGAACTACTTGGTCCGGCAGTTAGGTAGGTACTTGGATATGTATGTATTTTTTGCTAGTTACTCGGTAGGTAACCTGCTTTTTCACTCCCTCGAGAAGTTCGCTACCACAAGTTTCTTTAATCATCACTGAGACTTCATACTAGCCAGCCTTTAGGCAGTTTCCATGTGTAGTGTATATGATTACTAGATAGCTAGCTTACGGACGTAGTGGTTCTTTTATGATGCTATGCTCATGTATCCCTAAGATATCACTTACATGGCGTTTTCTACCACCAGAGTAGGACATTTCCTGGGCAAGTACAAATGCAGTACAGATGGATTCACTGAGAGACACAGATGCCAAGCAGATTTAAAAATAACTTGAAGCACATGGTTAATAACCGCAACGCATTATAGCCTCAATATCTCAAAATAAACTTGCCTTGCTTACCTGCTCGTAGCTTGTCACCCCCTATGAAATGGCAAGTAGTGCTTCATTCACATGGCTAACCGCACAGTAAGCCACCACCAACCGAACACCAACGAGGATCCCTCGGGTTGTCTAGCGGCTTCAGAAAACGGCTTCTCATTACACTTTCGCGCCTGTCTAAATAATCCCGTTACAGAACTAAATGCTGGGAATGAAAAGAGAACGGGCGTCATCGCGGTTACGGTACTGACTTAACGGGCCGACTCAATGCATTGATGACCCCTATATATTGTTTAGTAGATTGGGGGGCGTCAGCTTTGCTTGTTTTGACCCTCTGGCCAGCGACAGGCGAGAAACGTTTGGTACACAACAACGCAAGATAGGGTGTTATTGCGCCCCTAGCTTTCTATGCCACCAGTCCTGTTAGACGTGACAAAGTAGGCATCGGGCGCGCGTGCTCGTGCCCTAGGCTTACTTCACAACGATATTACACGACATAAGCCAAAGCCAAAGACTTCGTAGACAGCTAGCTGCTAGGCAAATGTCATCATTGCAAATTGATCTGCAGAGGAGCCACTTTGGCGGAATAAAGCGAGAGGGAAGCCTGGCTCGACACTGTGGCACCTCAGATGGGTAACGACAGGTGTCATCGAGAAGCGAGGTTACATCAGCGGCGAGAAGATGTCGCATGCAAAAGGAGGCTCTGCGACTTTGAAACTTACATTTGTCCCTCTTTACACCTCTGAGATCTGTCTATGGCATACACCCTCTCACAAGTACAAGGAGAATCTACGCGTACGTGAGTGTTTAGGTCGTTGAATGTAACATTAATCTCTCTGTGCCGTCGTATGTAATACCCCCCGGGTTGCGGGCCTTTTCCACTGGGCTTTGGACGACGCGAGACCCGAGCCGCCTCGCTACGCGGACGGGGAGAGACGGGAAGATAGCAAGAAAAGGGCCGCGACAGAGATAATTTTAGACGATGATAATGCCTATAATATCTTCTTCATATTGTTGTCAAAGCAAAAGTTACCCCTGAATAACGGGAGAGGAGAATAAGCCGTAGCCAACTACACAAAGAATCGCCCTGATACCAGCTACCTGGTTCCCCCTAAATCCCACCCTCTCACCCATTGCCAGCCTGCGTGTCTCTGGATGTACGGATCCGTCAATCGGTCAATTATCACTTACCCCAATCACGATTCCCATCCGATCAAGATCGCGCAAGCGACCATGGTTTCTTTTTGGCTCCTTCCGGGACATTGCCGGCTCGGTCAAAGAGGGTCATTACATGAAACCGATCTCAACCTATATTACAGTAAGTAAAGTTCCGAAAGCCTACTCAATACGACCAAGTCACTGACCATGTACATAATTACAATTCACGATCCAGTGGCACACATGATAAATGAGTTCTCGTAAACAAGTCTCAAAGTAGGTCGGGCATATAAGAATGTTTCGTCACGATGCTATATTATAAGTAACCTGTCACATGGCAAAGAATTCCCGGATGAGGTCCCGAACGCTTCCGGAGAGTTAAGCGCGTATGCCCAGACATTTCTTGCCCTTCGGCGAATTTGATCAGCGCCAACAGTGACGCGAGCCACAAGTCATCATCGCCTGAGAATAGTATCAACTATGCAGGCGAGGATCAGTGCGTAGCATGCCAACCGCAACACACTGCCGGCTCTCGTATTTACATGCATATCGACGGTTTCAGTATCACATTCTTTCGATAGTTCTGCCAATGGACCGAGCAAAACGCCATCACGAACCGGAAGTCCTAGAGGAGGCCTACCCCTAGATACGTTGGGGCATCGAGGTCAAGGCGACATGCAATGAAAATCAGTAGGTACTACGAAACAGCATATTCCCCCTTTCTCGTCTGTCCACTCATTGTCTTTCGACGTACAGGAGCGGCACAGCTCAACCTAACTGTATCTATGTAGCCACCTACCTCCTTACCTAACCTCCATAGCACGC
>JAOXNK010001742.1:0-14107 GCA_028566675.1 Hypoxylon intermedium
TATACTGTATTAGAAGATGAATAAGCGTCAGCTGCCATAATGCAACCTAAGAAGCGCATAATGAACGATGTTGTTGTGTGACAAGCTCTCCGCAAAATTGATACGCTTTATGGGTGCCTATATATACATAGAGAAGACATCTGTGCTCCTGTCTCGACCTCATCCATGCCAGCCAGCCGAACCCCCTTCGCAGAGGGCCGAAGGCTTATGTAACTAAATCCTTGATGCCAGCAAACGGAATACGACTCTATCTATTGAAAGCCAAGAGCTTGGACCCCTTACTTAGGTACTGGGTAGGTACCTAGGTAGGTAAACATAAGACAAATGTGGATGTAGTGGGAGGCCACTATTGGGGACTATGGTGTCAGGATAGATGGGGGACCCGTGGCTTGTAAGTCCTCAAGCTGGATGAAGGATAGTTGGCAGCAATTTCATCACTGCGAAGCAGTGTATATAGGCGTACTGTGATAGTATAACGTTTGACCTCTCTCACTACTCGGGGGCCTAAAGCCTTTTATGTAGACCTTCACGGATCTCCGTGGATCTTGCTGACTAGTCCCAGCTAATCCCAATCCATGTCCCTGACATAGGGATGGAGACAGGCAGCAGTGGTCCACTACGGGATGTCTATATAAGGGGCCAGATGCCCCACAGTAGTGAGAGAGGTCGAGAGGTCAAGTGTTATGCTATAATCATACCCCGGTATACACTGCTTCGCTGTAATGAAGCTGCTGCTAACTATTTCTCACCCAGTACACGGCCTACCAGCCACGGGCCACTGTCACTTATCTTGACAGTATGAGATGTAAACAAGTAAGCCTAATGGATATATCGTTTGAAATTGTCTCTTAATTACTATAAAACTACCAGCCATTAATCGATTAATAATCATGCCCCTTTTCCGAGAATCATCTATCTTATTAGATAACTAGGTAGTTGTAGTTAGTCCCTGCTCAACACTCTTCATTTACATATTCATCTTCTTCGTAGCTTTCCTCTTTGCCGAATCCAGGGGCTAGTAATACAAACACTTAAAAAGCACCACAAGAAGACTGAGCATGACACGACATACCAAGAGAGTAGAAGGTTATTGAACTACACTGCTATCTAACTAGCAATTATCTTTCTTATAAGCCCAAGTATGTACCTACCTGGGCCGGTAGTCATTCTACTCTCCGTTTGTCTGATTCCACCATGATGTTCAGTAAAGAGTAGTATAGTTATGTGACTCCTTTGGAAAATCGATCTACCAACTTGAGTGGTAAGGAATGGAACCCTTTAAGGTATGCTCTTGTTGTTGGACATAACCCTAAATACCTTTGCACTTCGGGAGGATCGGAAGCCCCTGTCCACTCGCCATGAATGACAGATTCTTCTACGTAGGGCGATGGGTCGACCAACCAGGGCCTGGGTCGCTGTTCTTCCATTCCTCCTTGGAGTCCAACGTAATTGTCCATAGCAACTGTTGTTAGTTTGAATTTAGATCAACACACGTGCCTTTACTAAAGTAATCGTTGGCCGCGAAGAGACCACTATGTATAGCGAGGGTGCTACTGCTGGGCGCGACTATGTGGATGGTACATGGCTATACGGCTGTGCCTCCCATCGGAAAGGTTCTATGGCTAGCGAAGGATATTTAGTTGGTATAACGTTGAGGTAGCTTAGTTTCGATTGTTGGCAATAAAGGAGGTTCGGATATGTAAACACGACGGTGCGGCTCGCAATGTGATCTGCTGTATGTTGGATCGCGAAGGAATCGCTGACGTGCCTTTCGATACTATTGTATACCTATACACGATCTATTAGACGATAATAATTGGTCTGTCTTACTCGTAACCTGTGTTGAGGCAAGGTGGTGGTAGGCCAGCCGCGTTCCTGGAATGGATACGCCGGGTATCGACAATGCTAGATGGTATCGACTTCGCGATTACTCTGCTCTCTAGGCGGCGTCCCTGACTAGAGAGTTTCTATCTTGATCTCCTCTGTCGATGATTGACAGGACGTATCCTGATCGGCTTTGATAGGCCGTTGAGTCTTCCTCGGCTGCCGATCGTTTCGATGCGTAGGATGTAGAGGCGAGTCGCGGGAAGGTATCAGGCGATTCGATTCGAGGCACGGCTTGTGTATGGGGCCTTTTCGTTTGTCTACTGCAATGAGATGGCACTCGATGTCGTCGACTCGATAGGCAGTGTCGGTAAATTGTCATGATCCCGTGGTACTCCACCCGCTGTTTCTCGCAATAGAGTTGTATTGTAACGATTTGGGCATTTTGCAGCATGCATGTTGGTTCAAATTTATCAGGCCTTGTCTCAGGGGGGAGGGGGCTAGACTTTTAAGGGTGCCCAGCATCACAACAACCAACACGTAAAATAAGGGGGTCAGCATTAACGTTACAATGTCGCGGTACAGATTTTCTTTGGCAAGGCTGTAGCCCCTTTAAAAAAATTTTCCTCATGCTAGGTCTAGATGGGGGGCTGCACTGCACGTGTTCATACCGTTCATAGATGGTTGGGTACCCATTCTCGGGAAGGCCTCTGGAATCAGCAACCCAACATGTCCGCAGTAGCTAAGATACACATCACGGCTAGCACTCAACTAATATGGTCGGCCTACCTACTGTGCCGACTGAAATGTCAGCCAATATGGCCGCGTTATCATGTGTCTCCTGGAGGGTGGGTGAGCATCTACTGGGCTAAATACGAGCCCTATCAGTGGAAATATTGTATTTAGGCTTCATAAAGGCTGGCCTCACGGGTTAATGTCACAATGGGGACTTCATAACGTCGCACGGGGGGGTCTGTAGTCAAGATGAGCCGCAAGCATTGCAAGGCTCCCCAGTCATGGGGCCGACTTCATTTCCTATATGGGCTGTCAGGAGAAAGACTATTCGATGCTGCTCCAATGCATGACCCTGCCGTGAAGCTCGGAGTATGGTCGTATTGTACGCCCCTTCGCTGCCTTCAGGTAGGGGTGGGCCCTCAGCTGCAGCTTGAATGACTCGCAGCTTGTTAGGCGCCCATCCCGAGAGTCTGGGTCAGCACGAATCCGAACCGTAGGTCCTAGCACTATGTACCTCACAGTATTTCTTATACGGTGCTGCTTATAGCTTGCTTTGGCCTAGCTAGTATGGCCATAGTGAAGACGTTCGTCGTTAACCAACTCGCGACGAGTACCCAAGGGAATAGTGAATATGTATAGAGAGAAAAACGACGACTCTGTTTCCGGTCTCAGAGAGAACTAATGCAGTGTCACACCTCCTTCTGGTGATTTGTCTGGGATTTACCCCTATAGATAGCCTTTATGGGGAGCGCGAAGCCCTTGCCGCGGGTGAGACCGGCTGAAAACTGGCAACGACCAAGGTAGTATGGCATACAGAGGCAAGAGAATGCGCCTATTCGTAGGCAGCAGATTCTCTAGAGCAATTAGACCGCTAGCGTTCGTCTATTTGCACCAACATGCTCAGAAGAGGAAGAAGCGGGGGCCAGCTGTGATAGCATTGCAGCTAATACGACCTTGAGAGCCAACATTGCGGCTCAACGATACCGCGCGGTACTCATTCCGAAGCTACATACTGTTGCACTCAATGAGGTTAGCAAGAAGGCCCCCCTGTGCTCTCTGTCCAAGATAAGGGGCTCATAAGTCGAATTCGTTCGTCTGCAGAACGCCACCTCTTGAGGTGACGGGGACGAAAAGGGGATCTGCTGGGGTTTTCCTTGCCACCATGCAAAGGATACTGGCAACTTGGTATGCTGGCTTGCATAATATTGATCGGTGACTTATTGTGATGTAGCGACCAGTCGCCGTTATCGCACACCCCTGACCTTCGGGGTTTGCGGATCGTGGAGCAAATCCGGTCCATATCGGGGATGTAAGCGGAAGTGAGGGCGAAGTTGAGGCTCTTCAGCTCGAAGAGCGACGACATGTACCCTGGCCCATATGAACGCCAAGTCAGTTCGTTAGAAATGGGTTCTTACTGGGCAGAATATATGAGGAATGATGGGTCCGGACGAAGAAGAAAGTTGCATCTGCATTACATAGAGTGTCCGATCAGCGACGCAGTTGGTGATAGACAAGGGAGTGTGGGTCGCCTGCTCTGGGGGGGAAAGCAACTGCGCGACCAATAAGGGGGGCTTGTTTGTCTTAGTGCAGTGTAACTCCCCGGATGTACGCCATTAATCCCCCACAAGTATCCCGCTTTTAGCGTCAAGCTAGGTACCTAGATTGCATCGAGGTCGACAATGCGCAATCTGCATAACATGTACAAGTAACAAGTAAAGAGCCGCATCCACGATGATGGCCGATTAGGGTGAAGGGACAATCGCCGTGGTTTCGGCGCCGAGTGGCTGGTGGTTTACCTGCCGGCCGCTATATAAGTCATGCTTGCCCGTAAACGGCGCCGAATTGAGGATTGCCCGGTGGGTCGGGTTCATGTCATATCTCGTCAACTCTCAAGCTTAGAGTCCTGGGCAAGACCGGACTGGCTGTCTATTTACAAAGAATTCTTCTTCGAGGGGATCTGAGCATTCTATAAGGCCCTGGATAGCCTTTTTATGTTTTCCCGCCAAAAAAGTTGCTCTGTTCTCACGCTTATCAAGACAAATCTGGTATGTGTAAATCAACCCCTTTTCGACCAAGGACTTTCTCATGCTTCATAACCTACCTATCCATGCATGAACCTAGACAATTTCCATATCACGAAATAACCCTTTTGGAGGCAATTCAGCATCTATAGCCCTGGAGAGATTGAACCTTCGAAGTTGCCCCTTTGATACGCCGAGACATCCCAACTACTACCCTCTTTGGATGGCATCACTTATAAACCGAGTAACGCAAGAATCTCTTAACACACCTCGGACCTATATATGAGCTAAATGATCATTCTATTATCATTTATCGTGTATCATTCTGCAGTTTCTTGATGCATGCCCGACAATTGCGTATATCCCACCTCGCGCCACTGAGACCATCAATTCACCTATACCGAAATGCGTCTCAACACCATATTAATTGGGATGATTCGCAATATGAAGTTTCATTTCTTCACTTGCTACTAGGGCTAACTTGCGCAACTGCTCATCCAATATGGTGGAGCATTCGTGCTCAGTCACAAAGTAGCCCCTGAAGCCAAGTAGCTCATACGTGCTACTAGGTACTCGACATATTCCAAATAAGCACGGTGGCTATACTCATACCCGCGAGAACATTTAACTTGACTCCTTCATATATTCTATACTATATCAATTGGCATGCGAATCTGGCATACGTCTGTGACTGGGACTGCTGATGGATCGGCTCAATTCCACCTAACTGGCTACCCCTTTTCAAACACGCTTCACTCCTCAATTCATTCAATTATATGAAGCGCATGGAAAGCTCTCCCGGTATCCCTAAGACTCTATAATATCTATCCACTTACCAGTTCAATAAACCAATCCGACACAACGGCTTCGATTGAATAGACCTCCAGCCACCATGAGGGACAGCCAACCCCCGAAAGAACTTTGGCACAACATATTCTGTGTTATACAATCAAGGGACGCTATACAGCAATAGTGGAGGGTCAGGATATAATATATACTGACCTCCCATCGCCCTATATCGCTCGCCTATAGGGGCATGGACGCTTGCCATACCACCTTGCCACCTGGGTACCCCATGTACACCGAAGACGGTACTAGGCATCATTGGAGCAAGCTTGTTTTCATACTTGTTTTGTTCCAAAGCATTTACAGAGAAACGATTTGGATTTCATCCCATATAAAACTTACTACATTTGCGGAGCCCGATATCAATCCAGGGGTAGTCCACACGATGCCTCCCCGTAGTCCATGCTAAGTTCCCTGGCACAGTGATACGTCAAACATCTACTCTCATCGTTACTCCAGGAAGATAATAATCCTTGGATGCCTTGGTCTTCCTCGCGAACCTCCACAGAAGTTCATTGCTCACAGTTCGACCATACTTGACGCCCCAAACCCTGGAATAGGGGTAGCTGTGTAAGTGGTGCTCTCAGTAAACAACAGCAAAAGCCTAGCTTCGTGGTTTAATAACATTGCAGGTGAACTAGGTATTAGATATGCACGACAGTCCAAGTCTATACTATGCGGTGTTAGTTTAGAACCCTAAGCATCAACATCTGTAGTGAACACATCGGCTTATCCCCTACGCTCTAGCTCTAGTAGCATCGACTCTGGAAATTGCGCCATCATAGTTAGTGAACATAATCAACAACTAGGTAGGTGATAACTCTTCATGCGTCATGAACATTAACATCCAAAGTTGTGTCTGGTAGCTTCGTGAGCATTCTATCGTCAACTTACTTCCTCAACTCTGAACCAACAAAGCGATTTATATGCTACGCCCCAAACTTGCATTTGCGATCGCGAGACGGGTCTACTACGAAAACTCGATAAATTCACCTGTGTTTCAATCAGACGCGATGTTAAAACCTCCACGTTACTTGAATATTCCAATTCATGCCTTGTCTCGATAGAAGAGCACATGAGACAACTTTCCGCCCCCATATCAAAAACTCGTTGGAGTGCGATAATGGAATCGAACCCTAGTCCAGATGCACTGACTCCTTGCGTGTTGGGAGTACTCTCTCTTTTCGAGGTCGCAGGATCCAAGACCAGGGAGCCCTGCGCTGCGCGCTCACCAATGGCTCGACCGTCATTGCTCACGTTCGGCTGTCTGAGCCTTCAAGGCAGCAGTTCGTGGATCCCATCCCTCGCTAACATCGTCGTATATTCTTCCCGGAACAGGCGATAATGATCGAGAATTCCACGACGAAACTGGAATACATTGCATGATGCACCGACAATAGCACATCTGCCTCGCAACGTCGTACTGCGTAACCTGACCGAATCTTGCCCACGGTTTGTCTTCGACCTCATGTAGGTCAAATCCTCCCATCTCACATCATCTTCACCTTCTTTCCTGTTTATAAGTTGAAGGGAAATAAAAATTAAAAAGGGGGGGGCTAGGATCGCAACGGCCGTTGGCAGACATTTTTTTCGTGCCGCTTCCTGGGCCGCCTTACCCGAACATCTTCTCTTTTTCCACCAAGTACCCGGCAGGGATACACCGCACTGTCTCAGTCCCGTCTGAGGGAGCCTAAGCACATCGAATCACTGTCCTCATCTATAGTCCTTGTATTAATGATGTTATTTCGCCATACGACTCACAGGCCGGCTAGAAGAGGATGGTGTTAGCAGGCAGAATTAAAGCGAGAGGCTGACACACCACCAATAGAGCATGAGGGTGGGATGACTAGGCATCGCGATCATTATGAACTCATCATCTGTCGTCTAGAGTAAATGAGATCTTTCTCACCGAAGCTAAGGCCCTCAGGCCCTGTAACGATTTCATCACCCCCACCCCTCAATTTCCTTACATCCAGCATAGAATCAATAAGGCGCAATAAGGCGTGCATAATATCTCCAACATCCATACCCCCCTCTGCGCAAGGAAGGCTACCTACTCCAACCCCTTGTACACACACCCCTTAACAACCTATTTACCACATGACGTGCTCATCGACTCGTGGCCTTCCAATCGCGTCCACTTATTACAGTGAAACCAAGAAAGCCTGGATTTTTAGCAATTGAGGTGCAATTCATGGAGAGTAATGACACAACAGTATGAACCATGAGATAGTGTGAACCATTAGTGTAGGGTCGTCCAAGGTGGGGGGCCAATTGGGACGTGACAGTGACACCAATGATTCAGCCAGCCAGTCTTGCATATGCGTAATAGGGTGCGTATAGGTAAGTGGCTCATCACACCGAACACTCCAACGTACCTACTCAAAAATCAAGTAAATACGCGTGTAGAGCATTCATGTTCCGCAAGCTGAAACCGGTCCCGAGAGCCGGCATGCGACGGCCGTGTGCTTAGAAGATGGTGGAGTGATGATGAGAAGTTTAAGACACGATATCCCGAAGAGAGAAATGGTATGCTAATCTGCACATATCTTATACTTTGCACTAGATAGGGCGATTAAGGCAATGTGCCTCTTCCTAGTGTTGTCCTGACGGGAGCCCCACGTATTCCTCCCGCTGTGATGCCGATAGGCACATATAAATCATGGTACATTGTCCTAGTTAGCAAGAATGTAACATAATGTATGTACGGCGTTTTCCCCAGAAGGCTGGGAATGCCATGCATATGCACCCCCTAGCCGAGGTAGTAGAATGCGCATCAATTGTATGGAAGCCTCTTCCACGTATGAGCGATGCGCAGTCACTCTGTCACTCTCCAGTTACTTTGCAGTCATCAAGTCTGCATTACACGGCAACGCAGCTTAATATAACGAGCGCACTTAACTACCTACACTACCTACCATTAGTTATTACCAGTACAAAACCCGCCGGCGCACAGTACCCCCATTCTAAACCGAGAGAACGCCGATCAACCCGATACTCGCCCACCGAAGAAAAATGAATATTGCACATTTCAATCATCGCAATCATCCATCAAACAGTCTACCCACCAATAGGAGGTACAAATCAATCTCGCCATAGCGGGCAACAATGTCGTAGTCGCGGCGAAACACGCGTCTCATTCCAGCCTCTTTTCTTCAATTGCCCTGCGCGTCAAACAGCCGCCTGGCCAATAAAAATCCAAATCCTGCGTGGCTGTGTCCGCCTTGACCATGTCCTATCCGGTAACTTCAGTTCTATTTTTAGCGGAATCAAGGGCATCCTTTTCAAGAAATGAAGTTCGGTAAGGTCGATAGACATGGCCGGAGAGAGACTGCCTCGCCGCCTCCCCTTACTTCTAACCAGGCAGCAAGTAGTGTCCATGGCAAATATTAAGGCTCTCAATTCTTCGACATTCTCGTTTGGTCGATGTATGCGATTGTCGGCGGTTCGTAGCTGACAAGCTGACGAGTTCGGTCACGCCTCTGATAGTAAGACCATATCGTGTGGTCACGAGCAAAATTGCCTCAGCCGACGACACCATTCAGGAGATGGTTGAACATACTCCAGAAAACGTTGAGTGTATATAAGAGTGCCATTACTTCAGACGGACTGATTGTCAAGAAAGAGTAGTTAGATACCGAGACAAAGTAAAAAATCAATTAACGCTATATGAAAAACGATGTACCAACCTTCTTGTTGCAGGACCAGAATGTATGTAATGTCTGTGGCAAGGCGCTGTTTACCGGCTTGATGTGATGCCAAGTCCACGAGCCGGACCAGGCGATTGCATCTTATCATGATGGATGATCACGAATGCAAAAATGTGTCCCGGTTGGCGTAGACACGTAATTTTGCTGTGAGTTCTTCCAATTATAGGGGTCAGTCTGGAATTGAAGCCTCAAACTCCTAGCATTCATCACGTGAACACAAGCCCAGCGCGTTCCTCGCCTGCTATCATTGCCGAATGATGGGTCGGGTTGACAGAACCTCATCGATGTCCACCATGTCCTCATCGTCCTTTTCAGATGACGTGCGCCCCACAGTTGAGGTCGAGTCAAACGTAAAGCTACGAGAGAATGACTCGGTACCCTCAGAGATGGTTATCACGTCGCTGTCCCCGGAAATGTCACTCATGTCTTTGTCGTACTCCGGCAGGACGCCAAATTGGTGTGACGTCTCATCGTAGGTAAGCCACTTCCCACACTTCGCAATGCGGCAGCCGACCCACAGAATCCTTTCCTTCCGGTCATCTGTCATAGATGGTACTTCAAAGTATTTTTCATCGTCATCTATCTTGTCATTGGAGAACCAATCCGCGGGGAAATAGTCCTCTGCCCAAAGTAGACCCTTCATAGCGAAATCTTCAGGTAATGGACGAGGCCCTTGCTCCTTATCTTGCCGAGGAAACTGCTCATCCTGGATGCGATCATGCTCTCGGTAAGAAAGGAGAAGAGAGTTAAGCTGGAGGGAAACTAGCTTCCACGGCACTGCCCTCTCAATGAAGAACATTGAGCCAGAGTGGCGTGTAAGGCGGAACACGAAAACCAATACTACATGTAGGAACGGGAGGATCTGTAACGGGCTGGATTAGCTCAATGATATCCAGAGCCAGCTTCATTCGGTGAATGGTTTTAAAGAGTGACTTACATTAAGGTCACCGCGCCTGTGAAAGACGACAGTGCAAGTTTCTTCGAATAGTTTAAGTGCGCCCTCTTCCATTCTACTGGGCTGGTAACTAGACGGATCTCTTGTGACATCCATGCTCACGTTAACTGATTCCTCCGAATTCTGAGGGCGAAGTGCCTTCAGGATTGCATTGTCGTCTTGCCCGTAAGATAAGAGGGCACAACAATTTGAAATGCCGATATAATACCTAATCCGATCTCAGTATGGAGAGATCAATCAAGTCTAAACGCCAGAAAGAGGACACATACCCAGACTCCAGCCACCTTCTAGTCGTTCTGCCAATGTGGTTGTCCAGCATGCCACAAAATTTATCAACAGTTGAGAGGAAATCGCCAGGGCGTTTATTGCTGAACAAAATGGCATGCGCCATCACGTAGGCCACATCGATTGCAGTTAATCGAGAATGTTGGGCACTTTTCGGATCAAAAATTGGGTCGAACAAGGTCATAATCGATTCTCGAGCGGAGCTGAAAGGAATTGGAACGCAGAGCGACTTCGCATAGTAGTACAACTGTTGAAGGGGGTTAGGCCGCGCAAGAATCGCGAGATGGTGATACAGCCGCCCAGTCGTAGGAGCTTTATCAGATGCCTTCGAGTACCAGTGTCGAGATACAGAGGTCCAAACTTCTCGATCGCGAATATCATCATCCTCGATGGCCATTCTATATTATACGTTGTAAGCCATTTGCAATTTTGCCACACCAGCCATTTACTAACCTGTAACGCCCTAAGTCCCCTAAACACTCTATCCATGTATCCTCAAAGGCCGGGACAGTCTCGAATAAGAGAGCCATCATTGAATATGCGAGATAGATAAAGGTTACCATATGTTCCAGAGAATGCGGTAATCGATGGCGCAGCAGCTCAAGGAACGAATGAATTCCATGCCGCCACATGCGAGCCGGCATAGCATACTTCGAGGCTAGTCTCCGCAGTGGTTGGCTTGCGGAGGGGTGTTGTGACGCCAAGAAAAAATCGTGATGCTCGTGAAGGAGCGTTCTATGCAGAGCTATTAACGCCTGCCACTGCTCATTATTTAACTGAGTGTCCCCTTGTGACGATTGGGAGTTGTCGACCTCAATGCACTTCGATTCTACCATAACTAAGCCAGCGTATATGCCTTTAACTTCGGCAATTAACTGCTCTTGGCTGATTGGTCGGGTCTCGGGCTGTTTGATGAGCTTAATAGATTCACTATCATCTTCAATAGCATCTGGCCGACTCCTAGACAGGCTGGGATGGGTTGGTTGCCTAGGCAGTCGCCGAGGCCGGGGTGACGAGGCGGAGTTGGCTTCGTCGGGATTCCAGAGCCTCCCGCCGGGCTGGGAAGATCGGACAAAATCAGGGTCGTTGACATTAGTTGGCACAGGATTGGGCCGTGATCGTCTCAGTGAACTAGTAGACCTGGGCCTCGGAGTGCTCTGCACTACTGACGAGACGGGGGACTTGCGCCTGTTAGAAGAACTGGGCTCACCCCCTCCATCTTTCTCCCCTGGCGAGTTTGCCCGACCCCTGGTTGGGTCCTGAGAGCTAGAAGGGTGTTGTGATTTATCAATTGTTGTCGTTCTTGCGCACTGTCAGCACGAGAACGAGTGGGCCAATGGAAGAAGAGGTACTTACCTTTTAGGTGTTTCCATTCCACCCTTTCGTATATCTTGAATAAGGGTAGAAATGTCCTTACTTTCTAGAAGATCTTGATGAGACGACTGCAAATGCGTACGTATGCGGTCGTCGATATCAGGATATTCCCCATCACACCCTTGTAAAGGACATCGGAGTTTATTTGCCTTTCGGAGATAATTTGTGAAGGATTGGGCGACGTCCTTCTTAGACATTTTGGTGCAAGTAGGAAGGTGGCTAAAAGGAAGAGGAAGGGGAGTTGTTTATGCCAACTTGGGTCGAGGCTGAATACAATATCCAGCAGTTTAGGAAATACGATGACTCTTATCTGTAAGAAGAATGCCCGGGGACGCACGCATGGAGCTCGCCAACTAGTTGAATAATGAACCCTCGTCCACGCAAGAAAGGGGCAATAGCAGATCTAAGAGGTGCACTGAGAGACTGCAGGACGGCAGGATCTTGCTACGGCAAAACAGGTAGAGATTGATTGTATTTTCTGCGCTGGATTCCAGCAATTATACGGCTATCCGAGGATTAGTACTAGATCAGCAAAAGGCGAGATTCAAATCTAACCGGAATGTAGCTCCTGTTTGCTATGGTATATAGAAATGCCCAAGTGACTGTTGATCTCGCGACGGAGAAGTAGAATTGGCGAAAGTGGGGGTTGGATCAAATTCGAAGAGATGCCATTGGTGAAGTGACTATAGAAATAAGCAGTACCAACAATGTCAAGTGCAAAGACGACCTTGTTCTAACGACGATGGCTTGAGCAAGAAATGGCGATGTTGCGGATGGCTTTGGCTCGCTTTATGAAGACGATATGTTTTAGTCCCTGCTGCGCGCGAACTACGAGGCTGCGGCCCACGCACTGTTCTAGGTACCTACCTAGGTACGCACTGACAGATAAATGATAGCATCAAATGGTTGCCTTATCGTAAGTACAAAGTACTTGCTCGATGGTTCGCGTCCCAGGATAAGAGCCGCATATCCTCCACTAACGCAAATCCCCGCCGCCGGTCCTAGAGCCTCAACTATGCCCTCCCATCAAATGTCCGCTTTTATTTGCTTTTTTCGAAATCAAAATGTCATCTCTCTCGAGATTCCCCGAATGCCTGGCCCGAAGAGTCATTGCGAGAAAGCCTGGAATGCCTGACAAATCCCCGTGCTTTTCGATTTGCACTCGTGTATACCATTCACAGTGGTGACAGTACACTGCCGAGATCCTCGCGCGCGCGCGCGTACGCACCTGACTCCCAAAGCCGACAAACACGTCTACGATGTAGCCAGCGGCCTGGAGGCAAACACCACCCGCGGGGTGTATATAAAGCTGGGCAAAAATCAATAGTCATACCCGTGAAGCGAATTGTGGGTAGAGGCTTGCCCTTGATCACGTCTGACGGTGTGCCGTTGCAAAGCGTCGCCCGAAATATACAAGTAGGTAGGACGTAGATTAAACAGGCAGTTTTCGCTGTAGAATGGCATCGATGATGGGATCCCCTTTTCCCTCGAGTGTAGTTTTGCGATCAGGTACGTGTTGGCAAGTCGGCTCTGTTCTGCCCGAGTAGGCTCGGGGCCAAAGGAGGAATTGGTAGGGCAGGTAGTATTCACAGCAGCATACCGAAATGCCTAGGAAGCCATAAATGCACAAGACTGCAGGGCCTTCTCGAAATGTCATGAGGCACGTAAGGGACCAGAGTCTACCGAAAATCTGGTGGCAGTGGCATCTCTAGCCGTGTGAGATGCGGGAGCAGTCAACATTGTGTCTTTCGCGGGGCGTTTTGAGGTAGCAACAGCTACAAAAATAGGAATGCAATGTAATGCCTAGGACTACACTACATGGTGACTCGGTAAGGCTGTAAGTTTGTTGTAGGACTGGATAATGAATGGCTTGCCAGAAGCACAAGCGGGTGAAGGTGGAATGTGGGGGCGGATTGGGTCAGTCCTTAGAGTAGACCTCAGTTCCAGTTTTGTATGGCTGCAGGGCCGGTATGGTAAGCCAAAAAGACATGGACATGTATGTAGGTGTTTTGTTTGCGGCTCTCGAGATTCAGAACCTCCCGAGACGAAAAGAGCCTCAACACTCAGTAACGTCATGCCATCATTCGCCGCGCATATATGAACAATATAGCTTTCCTACCTAAGTAACCAGAACACGAACGTATTACCCCTGAATGATATCCCACGGCATATACAGTGAGGTCACGGCAACAAATGCCCCGCATTGCACGAACTGTACATAACCCCTCCCCCCCTTTCCCATCTTGAACAGCTCTACACCAACTTCGTCCCAGCTCCCCCTTACCCTGCCTCTACACCCTTTCCGACTCCTCTGATTATGCACACACTGATTCTGCAAGACCCTGGTATCGTGAAAG
>JAOXNK010001751.1:0-24132 GCA_028566675.1 Hypoxylon intermedium
CTACGTAGCAACCCGATTCTGTATTATATTGCGTTGTGTTCTGTCGTGCCAGATCTGTGGGTACTAACACAACATACCGTCATGTAGGGCGAGACGCCGATCGGGTTCGAGTACACCACCACGACGGTAGAGCCTAGCGCGTTATCAATAGTGCCCATCCTGAGATCAGGGCTGGGCATGGTAGAAGGTGGGCAGTATCCCCTCTAGAGACGAACCGTAAATCTAACACGCAATACCAAGCAATACAAACCATCCTGCCCGAGCCGGTGCCCGTACACCATCTTGGTCTCTACCGCGAACCCAGCACTTTGGAGCCCGTCGAGTACTACAATAATCTGCCCCACCACATCCCCTCGTCGAGCAGCGAGCCGGGCACAAACGCTTCTAGTCTAGCTATTATCGTAGATCCTGTTATCGCGACGGGAGGGACATGCGCCGCCGCCATCCAGACGCTAAAGGAATGGGGCGTTAAGAAGATCCTAGTCCTTTCCGTCATTGCGGCCGCAGAAGGCGTGAAGCGTGCTGCCGAGGAGTGGCCCGAGGCCGTGGAGATATGGGTTGCTGGCGTCGATGCCGAGCTCACGTCGAACGGCATGCTGAAGCCCGGTGTAGGAGACGTAGGCGATCGCTTGTTCTTGACAATAGGGAAGTGAAGATACCAGCGATAGATCTACGTGTTGAATGGGCACCGACTATTCCGTAGATTAGAGGTGGCTTTTAGAAGCTACGTCAGGAAGAAGTCACCATTACACTAGGGCCGAGTGTATATGCTAGCTCAATAAACCGAATACATCGTAGAGACGACATTATCATAATGGTTCATATCTCTCCTCGTCTACCGTTGTGCAGTTTTTCCAGCAATCCTCCACCCATTGCCGTGATACTACTCTGGGAGCAGGTGACCGAGAACTTATAACCGAGCGCACTTCTGCCGCTCGCTTTATCTCGCCTGCCTCGCCGCCACTCATTATTACCACGTGCGTAATACTCCTATCGTCGAAATCGTCGACGACTGTTCCGCCTCCGTACTTGACCCAGTTCTTCAATTTGAGACATGATACAGGAGAAACATCTTTGGTAGTCGCAAAATGTACCTTGGCACCTCTAAAGATACAACTCCTCAAGTTGCCAATATCGTGGCCATGTTCGACGAGCTGGTTAAGAAACTCCTCCCTATCGAAAGGCTCCCCGATGAGCACTTCCTTTTTTGGCATCGACTTGAGCAGCTGCCTCAGCTCCTTTGCTGACAGATCTCGAGCGTAACTATCGCCAAAATCGTCGACATTTTCTTCCGCGTGGCGTTTCGTAGACTCGGTGGCGTGGAACAAATGTCCCGTCTCAAACGGCAGGAGGAAGTCCTTGTCACGCTGTGCTAGACAATCTAGTATCCATTTCGGCTTGATGATGTCTACATCGCCGGCCTTAATTAGACTAGCCACCTTCACTACTTTCTTCTCGGCAATGAGAATCATGCCGGTCCCAGGGGTAGCCCTCTGTGAAACCTTGCCGCCGTTCTCCTTGACTAGACCTTCGAGCTGCGTCTTCGACTTTTTAAGAGGAGTAGTAGCATCCGTTAGGACGCAAAACTCCAGGCCCTCGAAGACTTTAGTCTTGGGTGCCTCGAATTGCGCAGGGGTGTTAGCATCCTGTCCCGCAATAACGATTTCCCTCTTGGTTCGCTTTGTCACTCGGCGCCTGCGCGACTCCATTTTCATGTCCTTCTCCTGGTTCTCCTTTTCCGCGTGGGCTTTCATATCCAGGAACCCGTGAAAGTCCAGACACGAGTCCCAGCTCCGATCAAGTCGCAGGCCCTTGAAACGGGGAAATCGCAACGTAATGCCCTTAGCAAACTGATCCGATTCTCCTGCACTGGCCGCCTTGACGGAGATGACGAGGGATTCGCTTGGGCGGATCCACACATCAGGTCTGAGTGTCTGGTATTTTTCACCGCCGGCAAGCTGTATATACCTGCTCGGTGGCTTCTTCGGGTCCCAAGGCTTCCACTTTCCATCTGTATGGTGGCGAATGTCCGCAAGATCTTCCGCACGGAAGCCGCCACCGACCTTTACGAAGCTGAAGCACGTCTCCGGGTTGACCCCGGCCTTTATATCATCCTCCGAGGCACGGAGGCCGCAGAGAAAAGAACCTAATATGCCACCACGATGACCGGACCCGTAGTATCCGCCGATTATGATCACGTCCACGGACTCGCCAAAACCAGCCATGTATTCCGGTTTGACTTTCATCCAGTTATCGTTACGCTCAGCTAGGGAATACGACGAGCGCGGATTCTTGATCACCAACCCCTCGGAGGCATCAGAGACAATCTTTCGAAGCATTGGCTCGATAACGTCTGCCGATGTTGCCTTATCATATTTGTGTACCTCTAGCCGGCATGGTACACCTACAACCGCCTTTTCGAGTGCACTCCGCCGATCTCGCAAGGTGTACTGCGCTAGGGGTTGGTCGTTTAGGTAGAGAATATCGAAGACTCGCAGCACCGGCCGGGGCGCATTATCGTTGTGAGGATTACGTTGCTCTGCCAGTGCTGCTGTTTTCAGAGTGCCAAATTTCAAGACCTTGTCTAGTTCTGGATCCCATACAATCATCTCACCGTCTAGAATAATGTTGCGCACGCCAGGGGCGAAGGCATTCTTCAGATGGCGGGTCAATGAGGAATCCTCGTCTTGAAAGCTTTCACCGTAGAGATATGTATAATCCTTGGCTTTCCTTGACCAGAAGCGGAATTTCTTACCACCAGGGACACTGTCGTCTTCTTCCATGTGTAACTGCATCCGCTCACCATCCAGTTTCTCTTCGATCCAGAACTCATCGTCACCTTCCACCCGATTCGACGCATTAAGCTTTTCGACCATCTTCTGGAAAGACGAGGTCATCTGATATTGAGAAAGCATAGGTTGAAAGCATTGCATAAGTCCGACGTTAGTCTGACCATCGGTGAGACGGAATTTAGGGTCATAAAGCTCCCAGCATACTTGGCGAAGACTCGAGGACACACTGAATAAATCTTGGGCGTCGGGATGCCACAACTCCATGAAGGTCCTCTCGGTGGCCCCTACTTTCATATCTCTTAGGATGATACGAATGAGCCACTTGAGTTCTTCGGCGTTCATGCGTTGATAAAAGGATTCGAAGATGGGCCGCTGCTCGCTCTCGCCAGATGCGGCAGCGAGCTTGTCGAGCATCTCGTTGACGTCGGCGATGCGCATATTTCCCGGCCCCATGCGCATCGGCCTCTTGGATAGCACGTAGTAGCATATTCCAGCAAAGTCACCCGCAGCACAGACGGCAGAAGGCTTGCGCAGGTTCTTCCAATGGAGAATGGCATCGGCATCTTCCGAGTCTCTGTCGATTCTCATCAACTTCACGAGGAGCTTGCCGATGTTGCTCTCCTTCAGCCCGTACATTCCCCTGTCGCGATCGGCGTTGGGCAGGATCAGTCGCATAGCCGGGTAGAAGTCATTGCCCACCTCGGACCGCCACTTCGATATGAAGCGTTCGATAACATTGCGTCTATACTCCTGCGGAGAGAGCTTACTGCGCCCAAGGCCGGCTTTGGAGCGTGCGCTCTTGGAGCCAGGCTGCTTCTTGTTCGCGCTTAGGGGGTCAAACAAGTCTTTGTATAATTCAGAGAACAACAACGTCCTTGAATGATTTTTTGGCCGGTTTGGGTATCTAAGCAGTAGATTAAATTATAGCGCTTGGTGTCATGTCAGTCGACGGGCACTTACTTGGAGGCTAGTTCCTCGAGGGTTTGCCCGCCTGCGTTATATTGACGGCGTTCCTCGTCCTCGGCGCCTGCATCGCGTGTTTTTTCACGTCGCTGACTCATTGTGCTTGGCTCCTCAGGACTCGGTAGACAGATTGGGTTTTGGGAGGAGGTTTAGACGTTGGCTGTCTAGCTGCGTGTGGTATAACCATCTGTTCTCACATTGTCCATCGAAAGGGGCTCTAGGACAGGACAGTACCTAGGCCACTGTGAGATGGCAGAGATACCGCAAATGCTACTTCGTAGAAACAGGCTGTCACTACTCCAGTCTTGAAAGACCACCACAATGTGAAGGTCACGTTTTGAATCTTGATGTATACATTGATCGGCAACCTGCTTCAGTCTGGTCGTTGCCGACATGCAAGTGGTAGGTAATAATAAATAGAACAGAGTTCTGGGTTACAGAGCAGAGCAGCCTAGAGCTAGAGGGGGTTCTGCCTGGCTGAGGTAGTACACCCTTCCCTTATACAGTGTGACGCATTCCTTGGCTACGGAATTGCATGTGTCAGACATGCATGTACGAAGTACCTAGTTAGGGCTGTGTTACGCCGTAAGCAAGCTATGAGTGGCCAGTGCATCCATTCTCCACATGCAGCAGGTTTGAATTTTGATGTGGGGTTCAGTTCCTGGTACCTACCTACCTAGGTAATCAACGCGCTTTCCCACAACCTCGACGCGACCTTTAGCTTGGACTTGAGTAGGTACCTATGTAGGTAGGTACAGTGAGTGGCCCTCGACCGAACGGGAAAAGGTAGGAACGTCCAGTCAAGTTATGTCCTGCCAAACATTCGACAATTGTTTTTTCCTCCCGACAACAACATCCAAACCTCCAGCTGTATGACGGCTGGTCTTCTTCGACGCCTGCCTTCGAGACCCTTGTGCACTCGACACTCGTTTCCACGCCTGCACTCCCATGCATTCGTCCATCTCCCGGCCTACCCACCCGACACCATGCTCCGCAAGGCCGTAGACAAGGCGAAGGAGACTGCAGCTCCAGCACCGCCCAAGGCTGCCCTCGCCAAGCAACTGTTCCCATCCAGCAGCCCTTCAGCTCATGATGGAGACATTGCGACGTGGGCAACTTCCACCCACAAGGGGCGTGCCAATATGTCGTCCAGCGCCGGTATGGGATCTTCGAAGGCAGCACGTCACGACCCGTTACAGCCCACCTCCGACAATCCACAGCAACCCCGTCGTCAATTCAAGCCGGTCGAGTCTACCGCCTCGAGCCTAAGCAACCGATCGAATAGCCTCGCGTCTCTCTGTGGCAACGCGGGGTCGTTTCAAGAAACACCTGAGCCCCGTTCCCGTGGTCCGCCATCTCTAAGCAAAGCAAGCTCGTCTGCCTACTTCGCAGAGGATGACTTTAGTGACGATAACACGTTAGAGTTGGATATGGAATACCAGATGCCGAATTCCCTCCCTTCGCAACCTGCCGCGCCAAAACCCCCTCCGGCTCCGAAGTCGCGACTGTCTGCTAGTCAGGTAGCTTGGTCTTCGTCGCCGCCAGAACACCTGTTTCCTCCTACAAATCCCGAAAGGAAACCTTTGAAGCGCAATTCAGGCGATGATGTCCCGCGAGCTGGTCCACCTCCCGCGAAGAAAAGGACCCTGCCTACTTCTTTCCGCATTCAGGAGCAGGAAGCAGAACCGGTAGCCACTCCCCCACCCAAAAAGAAGGGCGACCTCCCGTGGGATTTGACACGGAGTGCCGACAAGGAGAGCCGGAAGCAGCTCAAGAACCGGAACAAGAAGTCGGAGCCTGAATCCGCACCTACCGAGGAGATGCGTGCCGTCACCAAAGACCATGCCAAACGAAAGGCCAAGTCTTCCGCTATATCTTTGAGCTCCGAACAACAGCATGTAATCGACTTGGTTATGAATGGGAAGCAGAGTGTATTCTTTACTGGTCCGGCAGGTACTGGCAAATCCGTATTGATGCGCGCGATTATCGCAGAGCAGAAGAAAAAGTGGACTCGCGATCCAGAACGTGTCAGCGTCACGGCCTCTACTGGCCTCGCTGCTTGCAATATCGGGGGACAGACGCTTCACAGTTTCGCAGGCATCGGTCTCGGAAAGGAAGACGTTCCGTCGCTAGTCAAAAAGATTCGCCGAAATGCCAAGGCGAAAAACAGATGGCTCCGAACGAATACCCTCATTATTGATGAAGTCTCTATGGTTGACGGCGAGCTTTTCGATAAGCTTGCGCAAATAGCGCGTACTATTCGAAACAACGGCCGCCCCTGGGGTGGAATCCAGTTGGTCATCACAGGCGATTTCTTCCAGTTGCCCCCCGTTCCTGATGGAGGTAAGAAGGAGGCTAAATTTGCCTTCGAAGCTGCTACGTGGAGCACATCTATCGATCATACCATTGGATTAACCCAGGTCTTCCGTCAAAGAGATCCTCGTAAGTCTCCTATCACTCGGTCTCTATCAATCAACTCGATTACACAGCTAACATTAATAGATTTCGCCAATATGCTAAATGAGATGCGCCTGGGCAAGATCACTGAGGATACAGTACGAACGTTCAAGGAGCTGTCACGGCCGTTGGATTTTGACGATGGCCTTGAGGTGACTGAATTGTAAAAATCGTCTGGAAGCTTGTATAGGTACTCTATGCTAACATATACGCTAGGTTCCCTACTCGTTCCGAGGTTGACAAGTCCAACGAGTCTCGCTTACGCAATCTACCTGGAGACGTATATCGTTATGAGTCTGCCGATTCAGGCGAACCTAATTTGCGAGAAAGACTGCTCTCAAACATGATGGCCCCCAAGTCTATTGATCTGAAGAAGGATGCACAAGTAATGCTGATCAAGAACCTGGACGAGACACTGGTGAATGGCTCCCTCGGCAAAGTCGTCACATTCATGAATGAGGCTACCTTCGAGATGTGGGGTGCTCGTGAAGAGGCTGACTCGGGCGACAAAGGCGATGCGGACGCGGATGCTCGCTCTAAACAAAAGATCAAGTCTTTCGGCCGCGATGGTGATGTCATAAAAGATTCCAAGGAGTATCCGGTTGTCCGCTTCACTGCAACAGACGGAACCCATCGGACCCTTCTTTGCACTGCAGAGGATTGGAAAGTTGAGCTGCCTACCGGCGAGGTCCAAGCATCGCGCAAACAATTGCCCCTTATTCTAGCATGGGCTCTATCTATTCACAAAGCTCAGGGTCAGACTCTAGAACGAGTCAAGGTCGACCTAGGCAAGGTGTTTGAGAAGGGACAGGCGTATGTGGCGCTCAGTCGAGCTGTTAGCAAGCAGGGACTGCAAGTGCTACGCTTCGAGAAGAACAAAGTTATGGCCCATCCCCGGGTTATTCAGTTTTACAACAAGCTCTACAGCGCGGAGTCGGCAATCAAGACGAAAAAGCCTTCCACAATAACGGACTTTGCCCACAATGGCTCGTCTAAATCAGCTGTGAAGAAAGAATTTGACCTGGACGACGACGAAGAGGCGATGGCGGCGTATGGTTAGGGTTAGGGTTAGAAGCTAGAGTTGTCTACACGTCACGGAGCCTGACAATGGTCTCGCTCAGACTAATCCCTCGCCGTTTCGGGGGGATAGGATAACTGATCGATCTGTTGTTTCCATCACGTTAAGCTGCCTACAGAGCTAAAGGTCATCCATGGAGGACTTATATCGTAGTAGTACCATCAGGGAAGGCATCAGGGAAGACACCAATGAGTACCTACGTACATAGTAGAAACCGTAATGGATATATCAATCGATATTCAAGGAATCCGTATGTTTTTAATTGCGCTTCTAGCTCACCTACGTGATCCTGATCCGCGAAGTGCTGTAATCTACAACTTTTGCACGCTAGATTGTAACAATCTTTTGCTACGTACCTCCCTAGGTAGGCGGTATATTCTATTCGTCTAGGCGATCAACTCACAGCCCCTGTTCCCTAAATGATCGGTAAGTAGACCGATTGGGCACTGCTGCAGGTTCTCGTTAAAATCGAGTCATATCGATAGTGGCTAGGTACGCCCAACATTGAAGGCATAGTTGTAAGGTCTAGATACTTCAAACTCCATGCCTACCTAGGTAGGTATATAGGGTACAACCTCCATCAATCTTGATTATATTAGCAACCTACCTTTGACATAGGGAAATGTATATCTGGCCATCTTGGCTTATCTGTTAGACACCTGGGAGGTAAGGGCTTATCTCGTTCGGGGAGATGTTGTAGAGATTTCTGTGATCGATGGCTGTCTAATGGCGTGAAAGACCCGATTCAAGAACGATATGAACCACATGTTCGGTCACCAATCTTCAAAAGTTGTAGTGATCGTTGGTGGAAAAAAGGGGGGAGGGAGTACATATGTATCTAAAGAGTTTAGTGCTTTATGGGAGTGAGTGTGTGTTCTTGGCCACCGTAGACAGTCACGTGGCTACCTAGTGTAGAGCAGGTAGTCACGTGCCAACCTCTGGATTCCGGGGTGCCAGGGGATCCACATGAGTACTTTGGTACTTGTATTCCGTCAGAGGTTGCATGTGATCATCCATAACCCACATGCAAGTGGTAAGGTTTTGTGGGCCATTGCTGGGGGGTTATCGATAAGGAAAGCTTAATCTTAGACTCGTCCATGTGTTCGACGACCAAAAAACAAATCAACATTTCTTTGTAGAAACAAACACAAACCCTCCCTCGGAGTGAGTGATTCACTCGTCTTCGTCTTCGTCTACCTCACCCTAACAACTCTTCCCCTTTCCCTTGTATCTCGGTTGGATTCTCACGTCGTCTCGTACGACTGACAATCACTGCCATACAAGTTGCTCCTTTGTCGCCTTCGCACTCCGGATTGGCCATATTCTGGATATTGCCTGCTTGCGAATTCACGTACTGCGACGACGATTGAGCTTGCCGACCGATAGTGCAAGTCTTCCGCACTCCCCTTCCTAGAACTTTGCTTCTTAGACATTTGCGCATATACTGGACCTCGACCTCGCTGCGCTGCGACTCCAATAACCCTTTCCAATACCTTACGAACTGCGTCGTTGTCTTCCTCGAGTTGACCCGATACAACTACATCAAGACCTACCCAACAACCGAAAGAGCTACCGCATAGTATCTTAGGACACGACTCCCCATGTGCTGGTAGTAGTACTTCGCGCATCTATTCATACCAACGCCGCACCTAATTACAGAATTCGCAACTTAAGCCTAGTTCTTGTCTTGGTGGGAGTGGTTCCAGGAGGAAGCCAACACATCAAACACATCTGTATCAGAACACGGTGACCAGTAACCCAAGAGTTAGTACCTTGTTGTCGCAGATCGTGATGGATGCGCATGCTCTCTCCGACTGGTTGGGTGGCCACTATGTGGTCACTCTCAAGAATCCAGTCGGCCAGCGCATCTCAGGAATCTTGAGGAATCTCGTGCCTGAACAGTTTCTCTCCCTGGACGATGGTAGGTTAAATATGTGCGATTCAGTATGAGAACAAGAACTGACTAACATGATTTAGCTGTCGCAATGGACACGCACAAGTTTCTCGGCCCACTCCTGATTAAAGCAGATAACGTCGTAGATATCACGCCAGTCCAAAGCACCCTCTTCTCGGCCCCTGCCACAACACTTCTACCGGAGCCGACAATGCCTACAGGGCGCCCACCGAGTACCTTAGAGTTCCAGGACCCCGCCATCGTCAGTCTCACCCGCAAGAAAGACCCGACCAACCCTCGAGTCGACCCACGGTACCACCCTCAACCGAATACTGCAGAGAAACGAGACCCTCCATTCATACCAAATCCTGCGGACCACCTAACTTATTCTTCTCCCGATGAGACCATGGACGCGACCAGCCCTGTTGCGCTTCCGAATTCTTTTGGCGGCTTAAATGCTGCTACTAGCAAATTGAGAATCTCCCCACCCGGCTCTTCGAAAGTTGGTAACGAAGCAGAAGAGAACGAGGAGCTGGCTCCTACTGTACTATACGAGCCGTCAGACACCAGAAAAGACCGCCGCAGAGGAACACGCGGACGGGGTCGCCGTAAGAATAAAATGAACAATGGCGATGTTTCCCCGGCACAGCCAACCACTCAGGGCGCGGGTTGGAGACAAACTCCAATTTTGCAGTCTACGAAATCCTTCCAGCCTTTCGCATCGTTGAAGAAAAATCGAAAAGGCCGTGCTGATCCTAGTGCCGACAACGGTTGGGCTTCTGAGGATGTTACTGACGTCCAAGAAGCGGGTGACTTCGACTTTGAAGGCAGCCTTGCTAAATTCGATAAGCGTAAGATATTTGACGAGATGCAGGAGCAGGACCGAGTCGACGAAGCCGATCGCCTCGTATCCCACAACCGCATCCCTCAATCGAAGCCGGGAACCAATGGTGGCAAGAATCTACATTATACCGAGAATGTTCTAGACTTGCCATCAACAATGTTGAAGCCGAAGGAGACACCTCGCGACCATTGGAAGAGCGAGGCTGACGATAATGCCGATGGAGGTGACCGCGGTAGCATCAGAGACGGTAGCGGCCGAAACTCTCGGTTGCGAGGAGATTCCCGACTCTCGATGAGTCGACGGTCCCAGTCCCGTAAAGCCAGTGCCACTATAAATGCTGGTGGACCAAGTCGAGTCAACTCGGGGGTAATTGCACATCCTTCCTTGCCCCTGCGTTCTTCGCCCGTGTGGGATTTGGTGTTAACTGATAGCTCTTGGCAGGTCACTTCTGATCGGATTAGCGGCTTATACGCCATGCCTGTCGACCGCCGAATCGAGACAGTCACTTCGTTTCAGATGGTAGCAGTAGAGAACGTTGCACATCACGAGTTCGGTTTCACCGACGATCTTATGGCCGAGAATGCCGGTCGTAGCATCACAGAAGTAGCATTGCGCGCGCTCGACGATCCCGCTGTGAAACTTCGTGCCGCAGCAGCCTCACCGCCGAGTTCTCCCACTATAGTTGTGCTGGCCGGCAATAACAAGTCGGGAGTCCGCGCTCTGGCGGCTGCCCGCCATCTTCGAAACCGCAGTATCAACGTGTTGGTCTGCGTGGTTGGCATCGAACGCGAGCGCGAGTTGTTGGAGGACATCAGAAAGCAAGCCCGGCTCTTGCGCAGCTTTGGCGGCGTCATATTCACCAAGTCGGAGCTGTTCGATCATGTGAGCCAGAATGCTAACACCTTGAACACGTCTCCGCAGGGTGCCGTCACACTGATTATTGATGCGCTTTTGGGCCTTACAATTTCCTTTGAGGAGTTGCGCAAGTCCGACCAGGCCACGACGTACGAGCTGATGGAGTGGTCCAACCGAAACGAGGGCTTCGTGATCGCGATCGACCTGCCCAGCGGCGTCGAGCCGACGAGCGGCAAGGTAAATGTCATCGACGGCGCTAAGCTATACGTGCACCCACGGTACGTGGTGGCACTCGGTGCGCCTAAGCAGGGCCTGCTGAAGGCACTGGAGATGGGTGACGACCAAGGTGATATCGTCATGATCGAGGAGTGGAAGCTTTTCTTAGCCGACGTTGGACTAGGCCCGCTTGTCTGGCGCAAGGCGGCGACTAAGATACGCCGCGGAATCGAGTTCGACGGAAACTGGGTGCTGGAACTGAGATACCAGCCCGAGGCCGAGCAGGAAGACGGCGCCTAAGGATCGTCTACAAAAATGCGAGCACACCTCTCTTTCTAGCAGAGGGGATATGATGCATTGCTAGCAGCGAAGGGGTTGCCTCTAAACCCGAATGTGAAGCCATCACAGACGTTGCTTCCCGGCTGCAACCGATACCCGAGATATCGCTACTTCTGCTGAAAAGGCTACGATTACTCCTAATTGCTATTGTCCAAGTAGGATGGACATGATCACATTGGATCCGCGCAGCACCCCGTCCTACCTTTATTATTCGACAGCAAGGGTCCAATACGACATGAACGAGAGAGTGTGGCCGACATAGACGGCTATGCTTGAAAACCGACTAGACTTGGCCACGTAGCAAACACCATAAGACGTTGGTGTCCCTGGACGAGCCACACATACAAACCATAGAAAGGAGGGGTAATATTTACCGCTCATACGCTTTGCTGGAAAGAAGGACAGCTCATAGAGCATAAATGCCCAACAGGTAGACACGGGGCACATACAAAGTATTCAAAATGATGGAGGGTTGGGTAATTGGCTAGGTGCTTACACCAGCTACCAAACAACCCACATCTTCCATATCACACAGCAATGCACCTCCAGAAAGATTCCTTCTCAAATAACCCTAGATGACGTTACAGATTATTCCGAGAACGTTGGTAGTTTCAGTCCACGAATTCAATGATACATGAAAAGGGGGGAAGGGGTTCACGGATGCCATGATTCTAGTTTCGCGGATGGCATTTTTTATCCCGAATACCCCAAACGTTTGCACTTCTGGTGGCGTTGGTCTACTGATGGACGATGCGAGCATGGTACCACGAAGAAAGGATTATTTGCAACACAAGAGTATCAATAGGATACATAAGCAGGATGGATTCACTCTTCGTCGGGGAGATTGATCGATACAACCTCGGTCGTTGCGATTCAACGCGAGTAGTCTTCGCGGATTACCTGCGAACCTCCCCGTAGAGTTGATACTTGTTAGTATCAGATAGATTCTAACAAATAAACACCTGCCCTGCACATGATGATCGAGCCGTTGATATGTAGAGCTTTCGTCGTCGTCGTCGTCGTAGTCATCGTAGTCCAGTGTATCTGGAGAGAGAATCACATGGTGAGCCGACCGATAATGCATTATCTCCGACCATGTTCGGGGTCCAACCGTGAGCACACACCCCATCCGTGGCGTCTATCCCTGCTAGCCTACCGTCCTGGCGCTGCTGGTATCCAATAGGGGGCGTGGATTTACTCAGCAAATCCGCACCGACAAGGGCAGCTCCTTTTGCTCCATGGTGTCATTGATGGCATGTTCAGCTCGTACGAGAAGCTTCGGGGCCAACGTTTCGACGCTTGATCTGCTATTGGATGCTATGATACCTACGCAACTGTGTGTATTTTTCTGCAGTAGGTTCGGTGAATATAAGCCTGGCTGCCCTCCCCCGAGACCATACCGCCGACCTTGCAGCTTTTCATGATGGAACCACCTGTAAAATACCAGCCTCGAAGGAGTATTCTAGATAGACCGATACTCATCGCTATTCCCATCTTGATCGGACTGTTCATCACCAGGTCGCCTTTCTTCATGTCGGCACCGACGGTAGACACTGCGGGGGGACAGCCCTGGGCGGATTCGCCGATTCAGCTTGTTACGACGCCGCAGTATGAGACGAAAAAGGTATTTCCTATTGTTTACTCTTAACTACCTCTTCTATATATCTATCATTATCGTCATCAACACCCGAAGAATAGACTGCGAGGGCTTCATAGGATGTAGCTAATATGTTTGCTGCCTTGTTAATAGACGGACATCTTCACCACGGGCGCGACGCACATGGCCCTCCTGCACAACGCCATCCTCCGCGGCTACAACTCGATCTACCAGCAGGCGCCGCACGTCCAGCCCAACGACAAAGCTGACTTCATCGGGTACTCCCTGACGTGGCACAAGTTCGTCGCCTCGCACCACGACGACGAAGAAGCCACCCTCTTCCCGAAAGTCGAGGAGGTGCTACAAGACAAGACGATCTGGGAGGGCACGCACCACGAGCACGAGGCCTTCCTGGGCGGCCTAGCGGAACTCGAAAAGTACCTCCGCGGCGTGGAGGACAGGCCCTCGGAGTTCTCGGGCGCGCAGCTCGTCCAGATCCTCGACGGGTTCCGGAAGCCGTTCGAGGACCACTTCCACAGCGAGATCGGCACGATCGCGAAGCTCGCGGAGCACCCGAACGCGCCGAAGCCCGGGTCGCCCGAGGAGCAGACGGCGACGGCGACGTTCAAGAGCTGGGGCAAGAGCACGGTGACGAAGGCGGGCACCCTGGACGGCGTGCCCTTCTTCCTGCTGAACCTCGATGGCACGGCCGAGGAGGGGCTGTGGGCGAACTGGCCCCCGATTCCGGCGCCGATTAAATGGGGGTTGGTGAATATTGGCGGCGCGTATCATTCGCGCTGGGAAGTTTAGCTCTTGTGCTGGGGGGCAGCCGAAGAAGCTGTATGCGTCGCCGTAGAGTGTGGTGGTGGAGTGTTCAAGATACCCAAATGCTATAACTATAGGATGTATAATACCTAATAATGTCTCCTCTTTAGACGGGGGTACACGAATTCTATATACTCGTCGGAGACAGGTTGAGCTCCAGAATAGTGGTGCATATTGGTCCCTATATTAGTGCCTGTCGATAGTAGAAGAGTACGGAATTCCCCCTTGGTGGTGTAGAGGCTTGGAGCAAGCTGGCCAAGGCCTAGTACAAAAGCGGTAAGCTGCCAACCCCTATACATCCATGGATGGATGTACGGAATACCTATAAGAGGTTTCAACGTCACGATCAGAAGGGTTATCATAAATAAACTAACAATATGAGCCTTTCAACTACCTAGGTAGAGTCCCCTATCCACACCATGCAAGCTTTGTGCAGCGGCATGATGATATGCTCGCAGAACACTTTGCAAACCCCATCATCCCAGGATGTTCCTGTGAAGCACATCGCCAGACATTGCCTAATTGCTTTTTGCTGTTCATATAGCAAGCCACTTGTAGTCTCATGCAGCCATCGGCTTGCCTGAAGTATTCTCTCGTCCTCTGACTCGACAGGCTTGTTCGTCCAATTCTGCAGCGGCTTGTGGTGCCAGATCTCCAATAGCAGGATGGCTAGTTCTACCAGTGTTGATTTCATGCTAGGATGCTTGGTGGTGTCTTTCTCTCTCTCTCGACTCGTATCTATGGCTTGCTCAATGAACGGCTCAAACACAATCGCATTATCGTTTCCACTCGTCTGGGATAAAAACTTGATCTCTTTACTATTGAACGGGAGGCTGAACCAAGAGGTCTGATGCAATTGAAGTACTGATGCGGCGATATCTAGTGCTAGAAGAGTCCGCTGCTTGAAGGTTATTTCGCACTCTCGCTCCTTGAGAATACACTCTAGGGTCGTCGAACCCGAGTTTGCAAAGTCTCGTCGGGTCTCATGCGGCTCATCGAAGAAGCCCAGCTTATTGTCAACAAGCTGAAACATGAGAACATGTTTGTTCAACTGTGCATTGCACGCGTGGTCGCAGATGTTCGTTACTCTTATTAGTTTATAGAGGACATTGGTATTATCTCCCTGGGCCGGGCTAACAACGATGGTGGGTGGTCTCGGGACGCTTCTTACTGCACGCTTGCTTATGACTTCGGCGCCTCCATCCTCGGGATCTTTAGACTGAGCAACCTTGACCAAGGTTCCTTGGAAATCGCCTCTTTGTCTAAAGATAAGGTCAAAGGTTGGCCCGAGTTGCGGTCTTTCCTTGTGCAAGAGCACGCGATTGTTAAGCCGCATCAGGACTTGATGTCCACTTGAGGAACCGCAAGTACAGGCACTGCATATAACCTTGAACAAAGGCACAGCGCTGGTGCGAACCTGCCTAAATATATTGGCAAGATTTATAGCCTCAAGCGAGTGCTGTCTTCCTGAAACCACTGGTTGCTGTCCCATACGCTGAATAACAGGCTGCAGGGAGAGCTTTTGTACCTTCTCCACTAGCTTCTTCAGCTTCTTCTTTTTTCTCACAAAACGAAATCGTTCCTTTTTCGTGAAAGAGCCAAAGTCTCGTAGGTAATCGGTTAGAAAGGCAGTCAGGTCCTATAAACGATCAGCTTCATTTTCATAATAGTTGTTGGTCTGTGTAGATTGAAATACATTTTGACCGTTTTGAGGATCGTGAATTTCATTTAGAATAGATGAGATGTCAACGAGCGCTCTGTGATATGTTTCCGAAACGTTCGTGAATATGTCATACAGTGGCCCCCCTAGATGGTTCTCGAGCTGCTTCTTATGCTCAGTCCCATCTTTTGCATTTTGCAAAGTAAGCATGCATTCGCTTTCTGTTAAGTCGTCTCCTTCTCCCGTTACCCCGGCCCTTAGCAGTATGGTGCGGGTATCCAAGAAGAAAAATGTGTTTTGGTTCTTTATGGAGGAAATTAGTTCTCCGCTTTTGCACCATTCTGCAGAATCCTCAATCTTCTGGTAGCATCTTATAATTTCAAGAAGAAGGGGAATGGCGCCTAGAACTATCCCGGCGACTTCAAAGCCCGACATCGAGTCGTCTTGTCGTGTTAGAGCTATCTTTCTAAATACGTAATGGTGGACGATAGAGACCTTTGACTATAATGCTGCCGTACGTAGATGAAGCAGAAAAGCCCGACGGGATTCCATCAAGCCTGAAGCGGGCAGCAGTTTGATAGGTCAAGGGGTAATGGCGTTGAACATGTCTTATCGACCACCCGTAGCTGACTGGCCTGTAAATTCACCTTTCCATTTAGCTACCTACCTACCTAGGTAGGCATGAGTTATTTTAACCATATATCCAGATCGCTAATTGTTATTCTTAATCAATGGAGCCTGTTGAGGAGCCAGTCGAACTTCACGAGATTGGATTAGGGGTATCTTGGGCATTTGATGCGTTGATTAATTCCAGTCAGTTTTCCGAGAATCGTCAGTTAATCAACGAGGAGCAGAGATTTAGGCTTTGGGCCCAGAGTCTGGGTTTACATCACCAGGGGCATGCATCACTCGATTATCGGGTACGCGATGCTACTATCATAAAGGAGAGCTTAGGCAGGGTTCTGTCAGAATTACGAGAGCACCTTGAAAACTTGTTGGCCATTGCTAGGCATGAGCGGCTACCACTTGAAGAGGATGCCCCTGTCAAGCAAAATATCGATGAGGGTAGCGACGAGGGTAGCGAAGATGAGGACTCCATGATGAGTGAAGACGATTCCAGCACCAGCGACCAGAGCGGCCTCAATGATAAGGATCCAGGCCACAAGACCAGATCTCTCACAGATACCTCCTTCCATGAAGTCGATTTCCGCCTTCAGAATCTATCAAGAAACCTAGACACCTTGTATAGCTTAGCTACGAGGATACGAAATTCACGCAATCGCCTCCAACGGCCGATCAAGAAGCTTTACGAGCGAATTGCGTCAGAGCAAATTGCGCCAGAGCAAATTCAGGGGTATATCAAGAACCGCGAAGAGACAGCAACTAGAATCATTGCTCACATGCATTCTGAGCAGCTCAAAAGAAATATTTCTTCAAACCTCATTTTACAAGACATTCTGGATAGATATGCTTCTACATCACAATGGCTCATTCAAAGGACAGGTATTGCTAACGCTCGCCGTAAGCAACAGCTTGCTTATTGGAAGGACCATGCTCTTCGATTAAGCCGGACTTCTATTCAGAGGAGTCCAATTACACCAGTGGCAGAGAAGCCCAAAGGGTTCTTGAATCCTGAACCAGCCATTGTCCCGCATAAGCCTGCCAGTAATCTAAGTGCCGAACGGGCGAGGCCAGCTCCGGGGCCATCGTTAGCAACATCGGCCACGCGACTCTCATCCAAAGCTGAACAGCTAGACGATTGGGGATCTGATTATTCACGGCAGAGTCGTGTATCGAGTTTGATGACCCAGAAGGAGGGAAGGCTCGAGTGGCCGCCTCGACCAACCAAGTACCAGATCACGTTAGTCGAGGGGTTCTTCATCTGTCCTTACTGCAACGTTATATGTCCTCAACGTTACCTCGAGAGTGATAAGTCATGGCGGTAGGCTATCGTATGTATCTATATAACTGAAGTGTATACCTACTTATCATAATCTATAGATCGCATCTTATCCACGATTTGCAACCATACCACTGCACTTACGAAAACTGCCCAGACCCTTATCAGCTTTACGGGTCAAGACAGGACTGGACTGACCATGAGAACCAGCACACTCTATCGTGGCATTGCCAAGCACATAACGAAGAATTTGAGACCCAAAGAGATTACGAGAGGCATCTGAGGTCATTGCACCCGGAAGCTCCGCCTGAGTATTTCTCTCTAGATGTCATGGCATTTGCGAAGGGGCCGTCTTTGAAACTACATCGTGACTGTCCATTTTGTCCAACAAGCCTCCCTGAAAACGAAGAGTTGCAGAGGCACATAAGGGTTCATCTTGAACGGTTTGCGCTTCTTGTCGTGCCTCAAATCGAGGATGACTCCGACGCCGCTTCGAAAAGCCAGAAAGCTCAATGTCGCGATCGCCAGGCCTCAATTACACGAGACTTCGATGATGCGGAGAGAAATTCATTTGCGGATATGACAGCGGATAGCACTCAGACGCATAAGAACGGATCAGAGCTCAAAGAAAGTGAGCTCGAACAGATTCCACTCGTTGAGGGCATCTCTACTCTCGAGTCATGGTTACGCGATGTTGAGGATCTTCCAAGTAGCCCATCCACTGAGACTATGCAAACAGAAGAACTTGCTAGTGATGATAGGCGACCCACGAATAAGATTGCAAAACGATTTGTGTTGAACAACCCAGAAAGAGTCCGACAGATCCGCGACCGAGGTGAAGGGGAACTCTATCATGCTGTCGGCTATACCTCTCAGTATCATCGACCTATGGCCTACGATCCAATCCAATGTGACGCTAGAGATCTCGTCAAGATAATCGAGATGGAGCTTGATTATTCCAAAGTTCCTAGCGGCCTCGACATAACCAAAAGCTACATCCCGAGGAATAAGCTCCGTGACATTTTCACGCCAGAGAGGGTTCGAACCATCGTAGACCTACCATGCTTCGACACCTATGGAGATAAGAATAGACTGACGACAGACATCTGTTTTGGATCGAATGACTCGAAACCTTGTGTCAAGTTGATGGCCGTCCTCGTCGGGATGGAGAAGCTTGGTGACCTCCCGAGGCACATGGCAGATGGGATGGATGATCGATGTCTTCCCATGACGATAGATGATGCCTCCGATTGTATGACGCCACTTCGCTGCCAATTTCACAACAAGCGCCATATGGCCATCAACGAGTACTGCCGACCTAGCCATAGAAGACAGTTCATACAGTGGTCATACTCTCTGGTATCTCCATACATCGTATGTAGCAAAGAGAAACATTCACACTACGTCCTAGAGGCCCGGGACGTATTTCCCATGCAGATCGAACAGAAGATACCAAAGCCAGAGATAATTGGAACAAGTGAGCTGCGGGCTGAGGCATACGGCGGGTTTAGTGATGTCTATCGGGTCACGATCGACAACAGCCACTATGACTTCAGGGACATTGGGGTGCGTTCTTGAATCCAACCTCTCTCCTGTAGCTAACTTAGGTTACTAACGTCTACCACTCTAGATGCGCCACCCTCGTGGGCTTTTCGCGTTGAAGAAGCTCATCTCTCACAGCCGCGAAAATTTCACCTTGGAGGTCTCATCTCTCCTCTTTTCTATGGATAATGCCTCGAGGTCTAATTCAAATAGGCATCTGGTTCAACTCTTAGCCACATTCGAAGTCCCGAATCCTCTGCTTCACAACTCGACTTACTATCTCCTATTCGACTGGGCCAGAGGCAATCTCAGTGACTTCTGGAGGGCAAACCAACATCTCGTTGGAGACAGAAGTCATAGTGTCTGGATGTCTCAACAATTCCATGCGCTTTGTTTGGCACTCCAGTGCGTACATAACGAGCGTCTAGAAACGTTGAAGTCAATCGAAAACAGCACACTCGAACGGGCTTTACATAGCAGGCAGGTCGATGTTACTGAGCTTTACGGACGACACGGTGACATCAAGCCAGATAATTTTCTTTGGTTCTATCATGAACAACCTCCTGGCCTGTTAGCATTGTCCGACTTTGGATTGGGAAGGTTACATACGCAAGTTTCCCGGTCGAAGCGAGACCCGAAGAAATTTGCCGTCCAGGCAACCTATAGAGCCCCGGAGTTCGACTTGAACGACGGCTTGATATCGCGTGCATCCGATGTCTTTAGCTTTGGATGCGTATTGCTCGAATACGTTACCTGGTTCATGCTAGGTCTTCATAGCGTGGAAAATACCTTTTCGGGCCTCAGGAACGGCAAGGATATTTATGATTTCGATTCAGATACCTTCTTCATCATCGATAAACAACAACCATTTCTAAAGCATGAAGTGACGGAGTGGATCTCCATGCTCCAGGACCACGAAAACTGCAGCTGGTACATCTACCAGCTTCTTGAGTTAATAAGGGACAAGATGCTCGAGCCAAGCCGTGAAAAGAGGATCAATATTCTACTCCTGAGTAAGGAGATGGACTTGCTGCGTCAGGCATGCCAGAAGAGTGAGAGCTTCTATTTGAAGGCAAGGGGGGAATCGTGATTCTCGGCGGATTTATTTGATCAATCATCTAACTAGGTACTTAAGTAGGTAATCATTCAACAAAACAAAGAATTGAAGGTTATAAAAATAGAATAGATGCCACAATATCTTTTGTAAACAGGGGCAACCTTTAAGCATTCATAGTAGGGCTTATTTCACGAGCCTCCTTTTGCGAAGCATCCTTCTCAACATCATCACCATCGCCATTGTTTCGTCCCGCACGCGCTCTTTCATCTGTGACTCGTTTTAGATTTAACTGCTCCATGGCGCACGAAGGCAGAATGGCAATACAAGAAGCCGCAAGAGCTAGGATCAGCGTGTTTCGGACAGAGTCACTGTATGCTTGACGAAGGGCGTGGAGGACGGCAGGTGATGGCGCCAATGCTACCAGGCCTGTTGCACCGGCAGCGATGACCTCTGCAGGGGTGATCGCATTCGTGTACTGTGGAATGGACCTCTGGAGTTCATTGAGCAGCAGATTTTGGCCTATGGCTAGGCCCACAGCGCTGTTTTTTGCTTAGTCACTAATTATTCAAAAAGGGGCAAAAAGGGGCAAGAAAAAGGGGCTCGTGGATATAAGGAAACTGACAAGCTCACATACCCACCGAGTTGAAATGAGAAGACGGCGATTGCTACCTTGAGTCAATATGGTTCCTACGAGTGGAATAAAAGATGGCATACCATTGCCCGTTGGAATGTCGATTGGGCTGTGAACTGTTTAGTAAGCTGTCTCGAGGAATCATGAAATCGCATCTCAACCTACTTGAGAGCCGCCTGAACGGCCGTATAAGGGAGCTGTTGAGCCATACCAAGACCAAGACCAGTTATGGCCATATAAGTGGCCCATACTGGGGTCGAAGTTGAAAGATCGATGGTTGTCAGAAAACCCGAGCCGATGCTTGTGATCACAACACCTCCTATCATGTAAGGGACCTATGATTATTAGATGAGCCGAGTAGATTGGATAGGGAATGGTGCAAACATAGTAGCCCCATTTCGTCGCCAGCCCCCCAACAAATATTAAAGAGAAGATTACGGGTATAGCAAGCGCAAGGTACCGAACACCACTCTCGATAGTAGATGTTCCCTGGACCGACTGGAAGAAAATCGGAAGGTAGTATGCATACTAAAATGGAAGCCGTTTGGCTAGGTTAGAATATGCTGCCAGTACTGACAGCCATGACCAAGTGATACCGGTACTTACTACCTGTGATGATATGCCAAGTGTGAATAGGACGAGTGCTCCCATGCAGATTGAACGTTGTTTGAGAACGCGAAGCGGAATGAGGGCCAGATCGGCTCGCCTCCACAACCAGTAACAGAAGCATGCCGCAATGACCGCAAAAATAACAAACAGTGCGGGTATCCTTGCGTTGCTCCACGGGTACACTTGCCCTCCCCAAGTTAAGGCGAGCAGTAAACAACATACGGCACCGGTAAATAGAATTGTCCCGACGAAATCCATGAACCGAAGTTTCGTCGGCTCGCCTCCACAACCAGTAACAGAAGCATGCCGCAATGACCGCAAAAATAACAAACAGTGCGGGTATCCTTGCGTTGCTCCACGGGTACACTTGCCCTCCCCAAGTTAAGGCGAGCAGTAAACAACATACGGCACCGGTAAATAGAATTGTCCCGACGAAATCCATGAACCGAAGTTTCTGGCGCATCGATAGATTCTTGTCACCCTGCTCCGAGGTCTGCTTGATGGGCACAAAAAGGAAAATAACGATCATGGTGCATACGCCAATGGGCACGTTTCTGTGAAATAATAAGCAGAATGATCCATAACGTGCTGAAGTCATGTATCTCACATCCAGAAACACCATCCTGTGCATGCAGCATCAGCAACCATTCTGGTATTGTAATTCGAAACAGGGAATACGTACGCCAGCTCGCATACTCCGTAAGGGCACCACCTATGATCGGCCCAATACATACACTGACGAATAGCGCGCTAAGGACCAAGCCCTGGAAAAGGGGCACCTTTTCAAGAGGTACGACGATTCCGATGACAGCTAGGCCCCCTTGCATGAGTCCCGCAGCGCCGAAGCCGAGAAATGCGCGCCCGAAGATGAGAACCGCAGATGAAGGAGCCGAAGCGCTTACAACAGAGCCCACTAAACCAACGTCAGCGACGCCATTCTGTTTACAAGCCAGGTAGGGAGGCAGGCCGCTCACCTTCGAAGATCAACAGCGATAGCAAATACACAAGCTTGACGCTGAAGTACTTGTACAAATTGCCGAAGAAAGGCTGGAAAGCCGTGACAGTCAACAGGTACGCCGAGCCATACCACGATACACTGGACAACGAGTTGAAATCGGTCGTGATGCGAGGAATCGCTGTCCCAATGATGTTGATGTCTAAACCGAAGAGGAATACTCCGAGGCTAACGGAGCTGATGATGATAGCAAGCCGCCAGGAACGAAAATGAAGGACTTGTTCGGAGGGTAAAGGATCGCTGAGGTTCTGTTCCCCTTCAGCCATGCTGTCATGGCCGGATTTCTGTGCTAGCTGCTGTTCTTGTGCGTTGCAACCTACGATTCGTCTTGTAGAGTAGAACAGTAGAGAGTAGCAAGATGAGCGATTGCTTTCTGGTTTTCCTTGGGGGGTGCCTGACCCTCTGTAAACTTCGTGTTACGTACCTACCTACACAAAGAGAGTCGTTGGTCCTAAGGTTGGGGTCGTCGATATAAGTTGGGGGCTGCTGCACGGCACAGGGCCCGGGCCGTTCTAGATATATTACCTAGGTAGGTAGGTAGGTAGGTAGATATCTGACGATAATATTGAGGTACCTATGCAGGTTGACCAACAGCATATTGGAGCGCGAGGAGGCAACACAAGCTTTTATGTTGATTCGCTGCATACCTGGTAGGTAGGTATTCTTGAGAAAAGGGGAAAAGGGGGGGTGGGGTTGCTGAAGAATTTGGGGAGACTACATACCTAGGTACCTATCGGTACATACTATGGATGTGTGTACCTATATGTGTACCTACTCTAGATTAGAAGGCATGAATTTGCGTTCTAATATCCTTCAATGTCCCACCGTTGATGCAGATTTTTGGGGAGGGTTGCAACGGCTCATATTGCTGCGCCTTGGCATCCCCAATGGTTGCCTTGACTTCAACGAATACTACTGAATGAATGTGACCTGAGGCAGGCTGTGGTTCGAGCGAATGTGTGAGACGGGGGTTTCCAACATTTGCTAACGCCAAAACCGTGCGTATCTACACCAATCCAAATAATGGATGCCACAATATGAGGCGAAGTTGCGTGTTTACCTAGGTAGGTACGTGTCTGTAATTGCGGCATCGCTATTTCGACATTTGGAAAAAGGTATATGGAAAAAGGCCTTCATGCCTTTAGATGCAGAGCTTCTAGATGTACCCAATAAAGTGCTGTAGTCTAGACACCGTTTGCCATCTCATCAATTGACTATTCTAATCTAACTGTATCCTTCATTGTGTTTCTGGGGAGATGTCATTGGATACTAATAGGGGAAAAGGAGAGGGAGATGAACAGAAAGACAGTCCAACCAGCAAACTCTACAGAGTCTTTCGCCCTACTGCTGTAAAGATCCTGTCGTAGTGTAGGGCAACGCCTTGCTCCGTCTCTGCCACGGCCTTTGAAAACAAGTCCGCCCAGAGTTCTCTTGTGATAGGTGCCTTGGGTTGATCTGCCTTCGACGGGAAGTATTGACCAAGCTCTTCCCAGACCATTAGGAAGTTTTCCGTCCAACCTTTATAATCCTCCATTCGTTTCTGAGAGTCCCGCATATGGACATCCTCGAAGCCGTGCTTGTTTAGATGACGATCTAACTCGGCGACAAATCCGAACTTCAAACCTCTCGACTCACCCCCAGTCTTGATGATCCGGGCCATGGTCTCACAAGCGCCATGTTGAGTGTTGGGCGAGGACTGCACTACGAGGGTGTCGGCTCGCATCTCTTCCCATTGAATCCAGCCACCAGGCTTCAGTAGGGCCAAGACACTAGAAAGAAGGGGCGTTGTGTTCTCGTTAACGATGATGCTGACAAAAGCTCGAATATGGACAACATCGTAGGTCCCTACCAGCTCTTC
>JAOXNK010001759.1:0-14072 GCA_028566675.1 Hypoxylon intermedium
AGCGTCCACGCGGCCGAGGCCGCCGCGCTGGGGATAATCAGGGTCCCGATTCCAAAGCCGTTCTCCCATGTCGTCGTGGCGCTGAGCCAGATCACGACGGCGCAGCAGACGAGCGACACCGTGTGGAGGGCGAGTTTGGCAATCTGCCAGGATCGGCTGCTTACCGGCAGCATGGATCGTCGCTGGGGGTGTTCCATCGTAATCGGTTAAAGTGCCTTCGTGCTGGTGGAGTTTCTTGTATCCAACTACTCTAGGAAGAGCGAGCACTGCCGACCAGACACAAAACGTTTGGCGCAAATTACTGATTAACAAGCGTCTGATGGGGAGAAAATACCGGCAGACACCACATAATCAGGCAGGATCATCAGAAAGGAAAGGAAAAGTTGAGGAGAGATGGAAATAAGAAAGATGTTCTCGACCATTCGCAATACCAACAGCCAAGGCAAATACACGCATGTTCTGCTCGTTGCCATCTCCTTTCGGTCCGTGCCGAGAAAACGGGCAGGCCAATTGCTTCCTCTGCCAAACCCGCCAAGGTCTTGGGTAGGATGGCTCACCTTAGATATTGTAGCGAAATTGCGTGTCTGGGGTACATCCCCCCTTTGGATATTCCTACGCGACCACTCTATCCCATTCGTAGCCTCGCCTGTACTCTATACCTACCAAACTCAGCTTACCGGCATCAAATAATACATAGTTTCCGCCGAGAAGACTCGGTAGACGTAGCTTGCCCTCCAACGTTTCCCCTCGTGCCCTCAACGTGGACGGGTTGAAAGGGCGTGACGTGGAAGGGTACACGCTTATACTCGACAAGAAGTTAAAGAGTCAGGCGGCATGGGCGAAGGAACCGCCCAGCAAGGCGAAGAAGAGGCCAAGAAAGTAATTCCAGCCTTCTAGGCAGCAAACGGCGCGCCAAGAATCGAAGCGGCCCAGCTTTCTCAATGCCACGACTCGCCGCGTCCACTAGGGCCAACGTCGCCAAGACAGCCGAAGCGAATCGACATGCCAGCATGCACAAACGGTGATGGCATGTTCATTCTGTAAGCATGTGTCGTGCCAACTCGTGTGTCTAAAGCGGGAGCATGAATGGCTGGCATTCAAAATACGGATCATTACCTTTAACTCTAAGAGATGCACGTAAACTCTCGAAAGCTAGAAAACAGCACAGATCATAATGTCATCGCATTCATATGCCTTGCGGCGCCTATCTACTTTGGTATAGCAGACGGTATCTAGAGACGGGATTTCGCAATGAAGGGTATTGTTTCGCCCTGCGTACGAAATCCGTAAGGCTCGTGTTCATAAAAGCCAAAAGGCCCTTGTCCTACGAAGCTGATATCATATCTCAGACCGCCATTTCATCGCCTCCCATAGCCTGCTCGTCGGCGTTCGGGTTGGCGGCTGAGGGAGGAGGGCGGTCATTGGGAACGGGCTCCTTCCAGTGGTCCATCAACATCTGTGGTAAGAATAGGTCAAACGAGACGCGGATCTCCTTAACCTCCTTAATAAAGCGAACACCGACGTTGAGCTCACATACAACAGCCTTGATCTTCATTCCCGTCTCGAACTTGGCAAGCAAGTCATCCTCGAGGAGGTATTCCTCAACCTCCGCGTTGTCGAACTTGTCGAGGCGAGGTTCGTTGTCATAGCCATGCTCAATGACGGAAGGTTTCAATTTCAGAACGCCAGCTGGCTTGCCCTTGCCAAGGTGACCTTCTTGCTCGAGTCTCTCCTCTACCGCCTTGATGTGCTTATGTTCGGGGTCAATCTTCTCCATTACCTCGTATGTCTCCTCTTTTGTTTCGACGATATGGATGGTGCTAGGGTCATCCGCTGCAAGAACGTTCCTCTTGATCTTATCATCAAACAGTGCCGAAAAGAGGACTGTGATGCGAAATATGATGAGGTTGTCGAAGTTTCTGGCCGTATCAAGTTCCTCCACCTTCCGATCGCAGAACAGCTCGCTCGCAGCCGTATTGAAAGCGCCGGGAAGGCCGTGGTACAACTCATGGGCTAACTTTAGCTCGATAGGGGCAATTTCGCATATAGCTTTGGCTGCCATGATATTGTCTCTGTACTCGGGGCAGACGTCATGCGTCAAGACGTAATTGAGGAAGTTCTTGACAAGATCTGCAGCTGTGCGAATTATCGGCTCATCGTACATGTAAATGTCTGGGATGGTTCGAGACCTGGCACACGTTAGCTTGGGCGATGATATGAATCTAATTTCGGTAATTCCCAACTTACAGAAAACCCTTGACGATGCCCTCGAAATCGACAAACCAATGCTCGGGTTCCAATGGCTCGTAGAAGCGGCTACCGCTACCACCAACGAAGTCGGTCGCAGTCATGCGGCGGATCTCATCCGCGTCTGCTTCCTCTAAAGCATCGCGGTCTGCAGCAAAACCGGTAAACTGACGCGGAGATGCATCGATGCCACCGAGCCACAGGTACTTGTTGAACAAGACACTACGCTCAGAATCCATTCGGCGACTGGCTCGGAAGCGTTGTATACATTCCTCAATTCGACTAAGTTGGTTAGCTATCAGGAATTCACATATACCAAGGTGTTCTTGACGAATCATACTCAGAAAATCCGCGGGACCTGTGTCCATGTTAGCATAAGCTCCCTAGGCATATTCCTTTCGGGAGCAGCTACTTACGAATTGTACAGCTCGTTCTTCTCTTGTGCTGCTTCAGTAGGAGTCATAGGAGCGTCGGCATAGAATTCTAGTTTACGCATTAGACCAGACTCAGCCCTACGGAGTCGTGCACGGGACCAACCTTCGAAGCCAGTGACATTCTTGCGGGCGGCAGCACCCTTCTTCTTGGGCTTCTTTCTTTTCTTCTTCTTTTCTCCAGGCTCAGTAGCCAACTGGGTTGCTTCACCTTCCTCGGTAGCATCGGGGGCCTTGTCCTCATTGGTAGAGCCTGCATCCTCAGAAGTAGGCATACCATTAGCGGCGTTCTTGTCACCGCTCAGCTTGCCTTCTCCTTGGTCGGGCGAGGAGGCATCACTATCTGTTCCGACAACTACTCCCCTCTTGTCGCGAGGCAAGTCATTCGGACCCAGACCGCTAGTTGACTGATCCACGGCGGAGACCATGTTGGCGTTGCCAGGCTGTGGAGATACGTCTCTCTCCTCCGCCATTGGCCCTTCACCTGGCTTGATAGGCGAATCTCGAGGTAGATTGGCCATGGTAAGCGGTACGCGGAGCTTATGACCTATTGCCGAATACGTGTTGTGTTAGTCCAAATGAGCTTGCAGGACCCGACGTGCTGGAAATGCAAAAGTTGAAGGAAGCGTGGAAAGCATCTGGGCAGTGATGTAAGATGAGGCTGAGGTGCATAAAACGTAAGATAGTGCCTGCCCTATAGCTGAATTTACTGGGGTATTGCACTTATGTCACTCGCTCTTTCCGATGTACGCAGCAAGGGAAGTAAGCACCTACCTGTAAGTAGTGTAGGTATCTAAGGTACCTTATGTAGGTATCGTAAAAGAGTTGAGGCTTTGAAATTTGATGCTTGAGTAGGATGTGACTTGCCAGGATATAACCTACCAGGTTGTCACGTAAGACGATGAATGGTGATGGCCTCAGCTTGATAGATGATGTTAGGGCAGTAGTCAGATTGTAGTTTCTAATCTGACGTCCATCGTCTTAGGAATCCAACTTCCCAATAGAGACCTAGCAGGTGTTGTTGACGACTTTCTGTTGTTAGCTACCTGGTACATCCTTACATAGGTAATTAATTAGGTTAGGTAGGTATATCTGGTATATATACAAGCGTTTGCTATCGTAAGTCATGCACTTCCATAATAACGCCTACTAGAGTACAAGGCAAACAGCCTACGAGAAAGCGTGTTGGTACGGTGTACGGACACATGCTGTTGATAGCATCGATGCCCATCTCGTCTTTATAATCTATCATTTTAATGCCGGAGTAAGACAAGACAACATGAAAACACCTTATACGCAAGAGGTGCATCCTCCCGTAACCCACCCACGGCGATTTCCTATTTGAAAATTTCCTGCAGTAGCCCGTCTTACGTTGCCATGTCTGGTACTTCAAAAGGGCTACTAAGAGGCCCTGCGCTATCTAGATCTCATGATATATCATATATGTGGCTATTTCGTATAGAATTTGATTAATATCCCCATCGTAAATAACACTGCCCGGCTGGAATCCAATCTTTCCGAAGAGAAAAGACGCGGTAGTACATACAAACGGACTGACGGATAGGTACGTTGGTGATCATCTCCGTCTGGCTGCGGCCATCCTGGGATGTTGTTAGATGCCGTAACCTGAATGAGTCAAATGATGCGGCAAATCGGGGCACAAGCACAGCTCGCTGCATCGTCTCGAGCAATCTGATCTGCCTTGTGGCTGAGCCAAAAGACACCCTGCATGTCTCCAGGGCTGGTGATTCCGCCACAGACAACGGGCAACGGCGACGGGTAGGGGGCAAAGGGGCTGCTTAGGGCGAAAGTGGAGTGCGTTTAGGGCAAAGCTGATTGTTGGCGCTTCGACTGCAGCTGCTGGCTTAGCGCAGCGCCTTTTTAGTTGCGCCGCTTGAATTCGTCCATGCATGAGCTGCGGTTGGTGAGGCTTGCGCAATAGTGCAGCATTTTAGCTTTTCTGTAGGGGCCCAACTCGCGGCGCTACACTACCTTACGCGGTACAACGTATGTACCTTTGTTAGTACTTTATGCATCACGGTACAACAGCTGACGTTGCCCGGTCGCAGTCGCAGTCCCAGTTGCAGGCTGGATCTACATATGTAACGGACCCAGTTTGAACTTTGAACCTCGACTTCGGACCCCTGGAACATGGAATTTCCATTTCTGGCACTTCGCTTTCTGATCCTTCCACTCCTTTGTGTCGCCCTGTCCCACATTGATATTAATCTTCCTGATCTCTCGCTTTGCGACCCCGTGAATCAAAACTTCCAACAACACACGTGGACCTCAGGCACTCATGTAACCTGCTCATCTACCTACCACCTTTGAATAATAATCGTCTCTTTCTTCTCGACCAGCTCCCGTTATTGTCGGATTTAATCGGTATCCACTAGCCAACCAAAGCCCACTTCCCGCCATTGTCCTTCGACCGAGGCACTAAAAAAGGACTGCAGAACAGCGTTTCTCATATTGATACATACGGAGCGATCAGGCGAGCCATTGATCGTTAGTATCATCATTGTCACAACTACTACTGCCATAACCACTTGGGTACCATGTTGGCTTCCCGAGACACTGGCAAAAATGCCGGTAGTAGAGAACGAGAAATACCGAGGCGGGACGATTTGAAAAACTATAATTATGCCGTCGCTGGACAGTCAGTATCACTTTGCTGCTTTTCTGTGTAGTCTGGATATACTAATTCGACCGTGATTGTAGCGAGGGAACCATGTGCGACGCGGACGGCGAGCTGTTCATCAAACCATGCACGCAATCCGAGGTCGAATTCTACGAATCCGCACATTTACTCCACTCCGAATTTGCAGACCTCATGCCCCTATACATAGGCACTCTATCCCTCAACGAATCTACCGACCAGGCTGCGATACACGCGCAGATACCTGGCCTCGTCGAGCATGCAGATATTCCTGAGTCGATTAAGGAGGAAATTCAGTCACATTTACACCTCGATGGCCGCACTCCTATAGCAGAAGCACCCATCGGAAAGGGAATCATCTCTGACAATGTTAAATGGGTTCCCAATAAGACGAGGAAGATTTCAACAGACCAGGCCGTAGTCTTGGAGAACGCATCCTTCGGCTACAATAAGCCCAATATCATGGACGCAAAGTTGGGCATCCGTCTATGGGCCGATGACGCACCTGCGCAGAAAAAGGAACGATTCGACAAGATAACTCAGGAAACGACTCATAGGAAATTCGGCTTCCGCGTCGCAGGAATGAGAGTGTACAAGGGATCCAAAAATGAATCGGAGCTAGATGAGGAAGGGTTCAAGATTTACGATAAGGATTGGGGAAGGGTTTCAGTGAATGATGACAATATTGTCAACTCGGTCAAGAAGTTCATCTTCAACGAAGCGGCTGGCATTGACGAGGACCTAGGCAAGACCGTTGCCGGATTATTCGCCCAGGATCTTCGAAGAGTACAAGAGGTCCTCGAGAACGAGGAAAGTCGGATGTACTCGGCAAGCTTGCTCTTTGTTTTCGAGGGCGATGGAACAGCGCTTAAAGCAGCTATTGACGAAGCAAGAGCCGACGCCTTCGTGCCAGAACATGGCAGAGGCTCAATACGATCACCTGTCTCTAACCTTCGAGTGGATAGTGGCATCGGTATGGACGAAGCAGAGCTTTGCAAGCCCTCGGCAGTAGCAGACTTTGATGATATTGAGGACGACTCAGACGAAGAATCAAGCTTTCCACACATATATAGCCTGAAGCTGATCGACTTCGCGCACGCAGCGTGGAAGCCCGGTCAGGGGCCGGACGAAAACGTGCTGCTGGGCGTCAGAAGCCTCCTGGATATATTCGAACAGCTAGCAGAGTAAAGTCTGCAGGCAATAAGGGGTCAGGATCGGAATAAGAGATGATGGCATTGTTTAGACACAAGATTCGTGCAACTGTCTTGGGCAGTATCTAGCATGCCTATGTCTTGTCAGACGCATGGGATAGACAAAAGTTGCCTGCGAACGGCTCACGAAGGATGACTGGAGTTTTGCCTCAAGATACCCATTACACCTGCTCTAACAGTAGGTACTAGATAACAAGTCCCCGAAGGACTAATTTTACGATTGCATTGAAAAAGAGTTACATTTTCGGTCCGAGTTGTGAGTTTGTTTCCTATATATACAAAGTGTCGACTAGAGTAGAGGTATGTAATTATAAGTGAATCTTTGGTAGTTGATTACAAGCCGAGTAATTTGGCTTCCATTTGCATTTATTGGTGGAGGTGATTTACCCCACGCTCCCTCCAAAGGTACCTAGGTAGGTACATACCTGCAGCTTCCAAGTTAAGTACGCGCAGCTGCCCCGCCTGCCCGCCTGGCAGCATGGGTGCAAGGAAGACAGGTCCCGCTTTTGTACCTGGCTGGAGCTTTGAATTTGAGCTTCTGATATCTGCATTTCCACTTCGAATTTCTTCCCTACATTTTTCTTTCTAGCTTCCCAGCAAGCCAACGCAAACATGTCAGCCATACCTGGACTAGGAGATATCCCGTCAGCCGTTAGTTTGCTCCATAAGTCCCTCATTGTCAATAAACTAACTTAGCAGGCTGACCCGACAGCATCGAGTTCTTCAACCGCAGCGCCGACCAAGACAGAGGCTCTCGAACCTTTCTGGGAATATCGCTTCGAGGTCCCTCACGCCTCGACTATAGAGATTAAGCTAGTTTCGGGTACTGCTGAGAAAGATGGCACCGAGCTCGCCCCCAGTACACCGTACACCTTCACAGCGACGAAGTCCAAGATAAATACCTGGCATGGATGTACCTTGGAGATATCTTCTACTGGCAGCTACGATGCCTATACTTCCGAACCGACGGCAGAGGAGACACCCATGGTCAGTTATCTCAACTTACACTTCAAGCTCGAGGCGTTACGCATAGGTGCAGAGAAGGCGGGGCAGATGGGGCCACGAGTACTGGTCGTAGGACCATCCAACGCTGGCAAGACGAGCTTGGTCAAGATGCTTACGGGATGGGCTACGCGTATGGGCCGCCAGCCACTTGTGGTGAACACAGATTGTCACGAGGGCATGCTTGTTCTCCCAGGGTCGCTAAGCGCGGCTGTGTTCGCAACCATTATGGACATTACAACCGACTGGGGCAGCACACCAAGCAGCGGACCCAGTGCCATACCGGTCAAGTTACCGCTCGCGTATCACTACGGGCTAGGGCAACCTGAGGACAATATGCGGCTTTTTAAGAGGTTACTGAGTAAATTAGCCGTAGCAGCAACCTCGCGACTAGCCGAGGACCCCGACGTAAAGACATCGGGCTTGTTGATCGATACAGGCGGTGTTAATAACGCCAAAGGAGGTTATGAGCATCTAGCACATATACTTTCTGAGTTCTCTGTCAACATCGTGCTCGTGATAGGATCAGAGCGTATGAGCATCGACTTACAGAAGAAATTCGCCGGGCAAAAAACTAGTCTAGATGAGCCAATCACAGTAATCAGCCTAGAAAAGTCTGGCGGCGCCGTGGAAAGGGATCAAGGCTTCATGCAGCTGGTCTGTGAAGCGGCTATTAGGGAATATTTCTTCGGGGATACAAATACTACTTTGAGCCCATTTACACAGCAAGTTGACTTTTCGGCCTTGTCGATTTGGAGAGTCAATGAAGGTACAAGATATTCTCTTTTATAATGTGGTAGTGGTGCTTATGATTTCGTAGCTTCTTCATCAGCGGCCCTTGACGACGATTTATACGGTGACGCGATGCTCGAGAAGATCGAGCCTTCGCTCATGATACAAAACTGCGTCCTAGCAGTCATGTACGCATCGATTTATGCTTCAGCAGACACGATACGCGATTCCGTCGTAATGGGTTATGTGTATGTGGCAGACGTCGACGAGAAGCGACGAAAGCTCAAGGTTCTAGCTCCGGTGAGCGCTCGCTTGGGAGACAGACCTCTCGTTTGGGGCAGTTGGCCAGAACCAATGGTCAGCCTACTGGGTTAGAAATGCAATTCTTACCACAAGGATATCTTCGCAAGAATATCTATTAAGGGCCAATCGACACTACAATTACGGTACGACCATTCAAAGACGACTACTGCTTATGGCCTATGTTCCAATCGGAATGACAAACGTCCATGACAGAGGGTCGATAGAGCTTAGTACCTAGGCATGCCTCTATGCGAGAGAAGGGAGGGACATGCTGATGGAGAGGAGGCATAATGAGATCTTCGATGACAAGAAACTGCCTTGGTGACCTTCATGCTTTTGGGAGTTGGAGATAGAGCTTGTCTCCATGATACTGCAAAGGTCAATAGGGGTTGGAAAGGCCTATCAGAAGTGCTGACAGGCCGTGATCGGAAACGAGGGATTCGACGAAGAGAACTACGAGGTTGGCACCGAGAATGAAGTCTTCGGATGCCACCTTCTAGCATACTTGGAAGCTAACAAGGCCTGGATGATGTTAGGACCGCTTAGGATTAATTCTGAATCTTGCGAGATCCATCGTGTTTTTTTTTTCTTTTTGGAGAAGATGAGCAGTCAAGTTCAGCAGCAGTCAGTTGTCATAGTCACCAATGGATCAATGAACACTTGGGATTGCGCTGGTACCAATTCTGATATCAAGTTACTCGGCCATGAGGATTGCTATCATTGCTATTTATTTCATGAATTCGTTCCAACTCCCGTCAAGGCATTGCTTAGAATTCTCTACTACAATTATCGACATCAACTACCTAGTCATCTTGCTGATCACATTGACTTGTGGTAAGCCAATAATGAGTTTTCTAGGTAGGTGACAATGAACTACTCTCATTTCGCCATACTGCGCCGTCTTATGGCCTCCCTCTTCTTCACCCAGTTGCTCTTTTCTCAGTCAGTTGGGCAAACCTGTCTTAGCATGATCGTAGTATCAATACTAGCACAGCACATCCTAGTTCAATGTGTTGTGACTGTGTATGGTGACTAAAAATCAAGTCGATATAGGAAGACAAACTGGACAGATCATTACGCCCTACAGCATTCGCTACCAAGAATAAAAATATTGCTTCAAAGTTTAAGATTCGTAAGTGCTGACATCCTTTATGAGATTTTGACTCGGTACTAGATGAGCATCCGAAACGGCATCACCTAAATAAGTGTCGGTTATACAAACCATGATGCCTGGGTAGGTAGTCAAACAACACGTCTACTTGGTATAGGTACTTGCTTTGAAGGCACTCTAGGTGAGGCTCTCTAGCCGCGTTTAGCACTTTTTCTGCTTTCCCGAACCACGAGGCGAGGTAACACTCTCGATTACCTGATTTGGGAATTCATATATTGCAGGTTCCATTCTTGTGGTATTTGTCTCATACCAATCCCACGATCTCCAAGTCTAAGCCAGGTTAGGCCTTGTCAGAATAGAGTAGAATAGGAGAGAGAACAAGTCGACACACACACACTCACACACACACTGCACTGCACTGCATACCCTGTAACCGGGCGTTACAGAGCATATATGAGGGCAAAATGAGATTTCCGGCGAGAATGGCTGCCAACCATGTGGACTAATCTCTTGGCTACATCATAGCAGAGCATCCTTACCTTACTAAACTACGTAGTATATAAGAAGAGCGTGGCTAGACGGCCCGCAGTGCGTCGTTTGGGCAGCATTATTCGAGTCACAGTGCCACTGGCTCGGCGGAATTCCTGACATGAGCGAAATCGCATCGATAGTCTCGATACCTAGGAGCCCGGTCATACGAAGAACCAAGGATCCTCTCACTCCAGTATCGTTATCCATGTCGTCGACCGAGTCCCCGAAGCTAGACGCTCCGATACACTTCCAGGTTGGCCGACGAAAGTAGCAATAGGAGTCCGGCTACCAGATCGATTAGGTTTTCTGACCACTATGGTGGTGGTGCAGTGCAGGACGCTAGACAAGCTACCATGATGAATGCTCCGCTGATTCCAGGGCTGGGGACGGAGAATAACATAATCTGGCATAGAGGAGAAGACATGTAGCATGCGTCCAGTCGGTATATCTCGTTTGATTGGCCCTCTGCACACCATATCTGCAAGTAACAAAGTGGCTTTCGACCCTATTAGGCTTTGTATACTGCCCTTCTTGAGCTTTGATTGCCAAGTTGGGGCATTGAGAAATGACAGTGTCTGTTCCCGTCTTCTGGTACTACTCCAGGGTTGCAATTGTGACTATGTTGACTTTCTTGCAGTAGTCGTCTCCTGGGTGTCGTGTTGGGAGAAACGCAGGGGTAGCAAGCCAACTGGTAGTCTATGACTTGCACACGGCATAGGTAGATCCCGCGAGATGAGAGTGAATGATGCCCATCCAGCTGACGGGATACCAAACACAGCACAAGCGCTGGTTTGAAGGTCGCAACCTGCACCCTGATTCAAGCTTGCAGTCACATCACGAACAGCTCAAGTGATCTCCGCACTCGGGACTTAGCGATGCGACACGATTGATTGACTTTCAGGGCGATGCCACCCGAGCCACCCTACCGACTCTTAGCATCGCGGTCCCTCCCTCCCTACTCCGGACCTGAACAGTTTATTGCCTAGGTAGGTATATTTTATAGGGCAATATAGATGTGCTTTGCCAGGGGACTCTTCGACCCACTGGTGAAGGCATTGTCACAATCGAGTGCTCTATGAGAGGTCCGTCTGATGTTTTAGCTTCGTGTTGATCCTCCACATCGAATGGCCCCGGAATGAGGCAGAGGCGAGACGACACGGGCATCAACGATGGATGAGGGGAATCCTTGATCGACCCCAGCATTAAAAGAATTACCCCTGTCTGTCTGTACCGAAAATCTTCATCGTTGAGCATCCTCCGCATTGCAACGCCATCTCCCGCGTGTCACCAGCCTAGATTCTTACTCCAACCTCGCTGCCTCGTTGGTGTCTGCTCGTTGGGCTTGGCACGAAAGCTCGCTTGCTGTGCCGTCAATGCTCTATGAACCCATCTCTCTTCCTCCAATTTCTCGACCCGTACCCCTGCATGGTCGAATGGTCGACTAGAATCGTCATTCCTGGAACCAGAAATTCTTCAACGAAGGGTCTCTAATGATACCTACGTACATACTACATACATACATACACCCATCCTCCTCATTGCCACCAATGGCGCGACCCTTGCTGTCCCTAGTCTCGGCCGGCTAGTCGATTTTTCCGGATTTCATGCAGTTAGGTGCCGGGCTAGGGTCAAATCCAGTGCAGGGCCCTTCCGGGTAAACTCAACATGGCAAAGCGAGCCAGGGATACTGACGATGGTAGAATTGCTAGTTGAGTCCAACTGATACTATAGACCTTGGCGGAGGAGAGGACACTATTCATGATGTCAACGTCTAGGCATGTGGCGAGAGCTCGTGGCGTTGGCTTAATAGTCGCCGTCGGGGTGACTCTTGCGCTCTCCTTCCTTCTCCTCGCCCGCCCATTGACTCGGTTCAGTCAGTCGAGCGACGAGTTGAAGCATCTAACCATGTGGAAAGGTATCTTCCCCGCAGGGCTGTTGTCCCTAGGATTAGCTGGTTCGGCATCGGCTACCCTCCTTTATGTGTCCTCTTATGCCGGCACCGTCACGACGCTGAGTCTAACCCTGCCCGACGACGACTCGGCCACCACTACTGCTGCTGCTGCTACCCTTGAGACCATCTCCAACTCGACAGGCTGTGGACCGAATCCGACCTGGCTCTCACTTGACTACTCCAAGAATATCCTCTTCTGCTTAGACGAGGGTTTCAATGGTCCCTATGGAGGCGTGACCTCCTTCACCAACGATGACGGTTCACTGACCACCCTGGATAAGCTTGATGTAATACAAGGCCCGGTCAGTATAGCTGAGTTCGGGGTTGGTGGGCACGGACTTGCTATAGCACACTAGTAAGCCAACCCTCGTTCACTCCCTCCGCATGCGGCGCATCTACTCGGTGGTTCGCGGTCCACCCTTTTTCTTGGCTTCGTCCGCCCATATCAAATCATGAGTACAGTCTAGAGAAAGGTTCCCCGTCATCTCTGACCAATCTACACCAGTTCCGGTTCTAGCGTCAGCGTTGTCGAGTTCACTCCCGAGGGAAACCTCACTCTGGTTCTGAACGAGACGTATGCGCTCGAAGCACCTGGGCCTAATCCCGAAAGACAGGAGGCGCCCCATCCTCATGAAGCCATCCTGGACCCTACCGCGTCATATGTGCTAGTGCCTGATCTCGGCGCCGACATCGTACGCATCTACCAGGCCGATGCTGCCACTCTCGAGTTGACGCCCGTGGCGCCCCTTACTGCGCCGCCCGGGTCTGGACCAAGACACGGCGCGTTCTTGGCCACTGCAGAGACGACATACTTCTACCTAATCTCTGAGCTGGCTAACACGATCACGGGCTACGAGGTAATCTACGACGACGATAAAGCTCTATGCTTTACCGAATTATTTACCATCCCTACGCATGGCGAAGCGAGGGAACTCCCCGAGGAAACAGGGGCAGCTGAGATTCTTGTATCGGTACGTGTAACCCTGCTCCCCCAGCCTCGGAGGTTTGCCACTCTTTGCTAACATGTTGGCTGCATGAAGCCCGATGGCAAGTTTTTGATGGCTTCGTCGCGCTGGGAGGACTCGTTCAATATCACGAACTTTGATCCCAACAATAGCACCGAGATCCCCTCTGACCCTATTATTACTGTGAGTATATTGAATCTGCTTCTTGCACTTTTAACCTTCTTGGGATTCCACAGCTTGTCGTGTAAAGCACCTTGTTTACGTGTCGTGATCGTAACATTCATTAATATGTGTGCATACATATGTGCGTATATTGGAAGTTGCTGACTCCACATGCCGCAGTACTCGATCGACCACGCAACCGGCGACCTGACCAAGGTCCAGGAATTCGCCGCCGGTGGCAGAGTTCCGAGGCACTTTTCGATCAACGCGGATGGTAATCTCGTAGCAGTGGCGCTTCAAGGCGACGGCCGCGTCGTCATCATCGAGCGTGATGTCGCGACGGGCGAGCTGAAGGACTATGTGGGTTACGCGGATATCGAGGGCGAGGTCACTGCAGCCATCTTCCGCGAGGACTACCATACGATCTAGCGAGGCAATGGATAGACTCTAGACTCTAGACTTGCAACGTTCGTTTGGAGGCATCGTATGACCGCTAGAGTAGTGAAAAAATAAAACCCCCCTTGTACGCAACTGTAGCCATCAGGTACAGCTGTCCCAACAATATGAGTCTCCAACAAAAATGCTACCAATCACGAGGTCATCTGACGATGTCGTTAATGAAAGAGCTAGTGGTATTTCTGGCTGCTCCAATAATCCCAGAGCCTCAATCACGGGCGTGAGGGACACGAGCATGTGCTAGGAGCCCCTTACCCTGCGGGGTTCGCGTCAGCAGTCTGGACAATATAGATTGACGTGGAGTAATAGCA
>JAOXNK010001768.1:0-14070 GCA_028566675.1 Hypoxylon intermedium
GACCGCCGGCTGTCGTGGGCTCCGTAGCTGGCTTTGGCGGGGAGCGTCCAGGGGGGCTTGTTGCCTGTATTATGCGCCGCATGGTATGGTTAGTCGACTTTGTGTTCTGTGAGTTTCAAGGGACGCAACGGAAAGCGTCGTGGCAGGAATGAATAGGTGGTAGTGCGCAGCGGATGGCAGGCAACTCACCCGAGCCCGCATTGATGGCGCCTAGAAGGACCGGGTGGATTCTGCTATGTGTTAGTTGACATGCACAAGTTTACGCTGTAATACTATGTTGTGTATATCATAGGCCATAATGAGGCTAGACTAACTCGATTTCTACAGAGTGCTGCTGCAAGAGGCCTTGTATTCTTAGCAGTTGGACAAGTGCGACGTAGCTGTATAACGACGCTAGAATGTCGTTGGTTGAGTTAGTCTTGCACTGTGGTGATGTTCATTCGGATGGGAAGTGCTGTACCGAGGTCGATATATACATCAATTCGGCCGCCCATGGCGCAAGTTCAGAAAATTCACAGTCCGTCGAGGTTCAAATTGAATGATATTTATTTCTTTGAATACAGTTTAGAAAATAAATACAATATGAGTTTGATTTGAAGATAAGACAAGTAAGTTGAGAACCGAGACAGAGGGGAGATATATGCAGTTGCATAAGACCTTAGTCATCAACCTCGGTTGTTGTTAAACTCATAAAGTGACCTGTCATTATGCAACGATTAACGCGTATATCAGGAATGCAAATGCCAGTTCTTCTCCTACTCATATTTCCCTCAGTTTCTCCCCAGTTGCGCTGTCCGGTACCTTTGCCTCACATTTACTTAGTCTGGAGTTCTTTAACCTATCGTGCCATCCGTGCCGGGTCTCGGTGCGCCTGTCGCTAGCTTGCCCATGAAACCTCGGCTGACGAGGTTCGGGGCTGTCTGGAACGGATCTATGCCGCTCTTCTGCGCTGGTTGGAGCCCGGCGGCCTTGAAAGCCTGCTCAAAATCGCGCCGGATGTCTTCGAAGTCTTCAATACCTAAACTGACACGGAGAAGGTCGGCTGTTTAGTAGAAACCAGCTTGTTAGTAACGTCATTTGCTACAAGGAGCGACGACTAGGTCTGAGGGAAACGTACGCGTAACACCACCCTTGATCTTCTCATCGTCAGGCATCTGCTGGTGTGTTGTAACCCAGGGGTGAATGATGAGCGTTTTGCAGTCTCCGACATTAGCCAAATGACTGGCCATCTTGAGGTTGTCGACAACAGCACGGACTTCTTCAACTTGGCCAGCCTATCGTTGATATCAGCAATCGATTCGACTCGCGGCTCGCGTGCAAATACTTACCACACCGAAAGTCAAAACACCACCAGCTCCTTTCGGCATCGTCTTCTTTGCTAGCTCATAGTCAGGGTGCGACTTCAAGCCCGGGTACAAGACCCAGCTAACGCAAGGGTGGGCTTCAAGCCACTCTGCGAGCTTCTGTGTGTTTTCGACGGTCCTCTGTCCACGGAGCGAAATTGTTTCTAGGCCTTGAAGGAATAGCCACGCGTTGAAAGGGCTCATGCAGGGACCGAGGTCACGCATGCTGTCCATTCGCAACTTGGCCGCCAGCGCCTTGTTTCCATATGTCTCCCAGAAACGCATTCCATGGTAGCCCTCTGCGGGCTCTGTGAAGCCGGGGAACTTTCCTGACGCACTCCAGTCGAAGTGGCCACCGTCAATCACGATGCCACCCATGCTGGTACCGTGTCCACCAATCCATTTTGTCGCCGAATGCGTAACAATATCGGCTTAAGATTCAGGTCAGCTTCAAAATTGGGCTCGATTTCGATCATCACTTTATAAACTGCATACCTCCAAGTTTGATAGGTCGACATATGTACCCGCCCATGCCAAACGTGTTGTCAACAATGAGTGGGATGCCATGCTTGTGAGCTACGTCAGCAATTGCGGCAATATCTGGAACGCTGTGCTTGGGATTGCTGATCGTTTCGAGGTAGATGGCTCGCGTGTTCTCGTCAATCGCTTCATCAAACTTCGCGGGATCGTTCCCGATAACCCATTTGACATTGATCTTAAACTTGCTCAGATACACTCGAAATTGGTTGAAGCTGCCACCATATACTATAGACACACAAAGTCTTAGTATAATCGACATTTAAATCGGTCGTTGATCTTGAAGACTTACACCAACTAGTACTAATGAAGTTGTGACCCGGTTCACAACATTGGGTTAGGGCCATGAACTATGATTGGGTGTCAGTGTGTGAGCGACAACGACCATACACCTCCTACCCAAGCAAAGACTCACCTGAGCTGCGTGACCAGATGCTGTGGCCACAGCTCCAACACCACCCTCGAGCATAGCCATTCGATTCTCGAAAACCGTGTTCGTGGGGTTACCCATACGCGTGTAGACGTACCCATCTTTAGACCAGGCGAACTTGCCCGCTCCATCGGCGGCGTCGGAAAAGTTGTACGCGGCAGTCTGGTAAAGGGGTACAGCTCTTGAGCCGTTGATAGGGTCCGGCTCTTGCCCGCCATGTACCGCAATCGTGTCGAAAGCGGGTTCCCTATTGTGTGTCTCCTGTCAGGCATAATCATCTTTCTCGCCGAGGAGATATGGCAGCATACCAGTCCAAATTACTGATCGATCCAGGTGGAGGCATCTTGAAGTTGATTAGATGTGCTTGGGTTATTGCTAAAACTGTATAGGCAGAAATTCTGAAAAGGCAGGCTCGTGGATATATTCACGAGGTCAATTTATATAGCGAGCCTTGGTCTGACATTTATGTTGGACAAGGTGTACGGCTACCGAGTCAGGGAAGTATACATACACGTCCCCTCACCTACATCATCACCCTCGTCAGCTACATGTATCTACGTTAGATAAGATACTCCCGTACATATCCGGATGCTGTTGGTCAATATCTGGCTGCAATGTAACACCAGCAAAGCCCGATGCCTCCTCCATCGTCGTATGATAGGCCCCGCAACCGTAGGTTCCGGTAGCCGTGGAGATATATCACACATATCTATGGAGATACGTACATATTTCACATACATCATGCGAGGCACAGCGTTCCCCGCACGTTCACGATTACGGTAAAGGCGGCTACCCAAGAAAATGGCGTTTGCTACTCTCCCGTATACTGAGTCAAGGCGACCCGAGATTTCGGTCCGCCTGTGTCAGATACCGAGAGAGTGGCTCTCGAGGTACATAGTCATTTGGTGATTCCCACGTGTTTGAACCGCCTTTGCAAACAACACTACATATCTCAAGATGAACTTCAGCGGCATCACTGCGCGGATCTATCTTGCGGGCACGAACCGGGATTTTTCTATTTCTGGGGTTTCCTTACGGACTACGTAATGATCTAGGCTTGGCCATGCAATCTGTTGTGCCACGCGTTTGCCTCAATCTACAGACCAGCATCGGCTCCAACGCTTTACATGCGATCCCAGTCGTTGGCCTACTCAGTAAAGTGGACATTTGTCCCAGATTTGGTATTCACCGTCAAGGTACTAGTCGCGGATCAGCTTCCGTCCTCTAACGCTGTCTTATGGGTGTGGGGTTTGGCTAGGGGTGAATACTCACAACACATCTGGCCGAGCATAACTACCCACAGGATCAAAGTCGAGCTAAAAAGCGGTTCGTTAGTTCACTGGTAAACCACTCCATCTGTTTCTCGAGGGACTCACTCTTGACTCCATCACTTCAGACAGTTTCAAATCGGCGTAAATTATTTCTTCCTTGTCCCATACTGGCTCCGTCAGAGGAACTCCTAGAGGTCCTACAACGAAAGAACCTCCATGGTTGACAATATCGTCAGGCTCCCATCTTGAGCCATCTGGCTTTCGGTCATGATGCTCAGGAGTAAACGGCGGGTAATCTGGCGGAAAGTCCGAGACTTTGCATACCGAGTTCACTGAAACAACGAAGCATCGTCCTTCTTTGGCGATATGCTGCATTGATGCGACCCAAGATGGTAAATCATCCGCGTTGGGTGCAAGATAGATTCTATCGAAGGTGGTTAGCTAGATTACGCCCCCAACTGATAGCCGTATCTTTCTTACTCGACCCCTTGTTGGTAGAGCGCCATGCGTGCTGCGGGCATGTAATTCTCCCAACTAACAGCTCATTAATACCTCCTAATACGTTATAGCTTGGGGGCCTCACCATATCAATGTACCTATTTTGCCGATATCAGTTTGGACAACCTCAAGCCCATCGCCTGCTCCTCGGCCCCATACCAGGCGCTCTACGGCTGTAGGTATCAACTGGATTCAACTTAGCCTTCGTGAGTATACGCAAAAAGACCGATGGACTGACTCACTTTGCGGTGCTTGAGCAACACCGATCCATCTCGGCCAACTAGTAACGCTGTGCAATACAACGTCCCCCCGTCTTTCTCAATGATGCCAACTTGGATGTACACTCGATGGGACTTGGCCGTCTTCGAGATGATGTCAACCGCAGGGGATGGTACAGCAACAGCCGAATCGTGGTATTTGGCGTACCACTCCCTACCTGCCGGGTGTCAACTACGAATCTCGTTTTTCCCGCAACAGAAGTTCTTGCTAACCGCGGGGTTCTCGAGCTCCAATCGTGGCATCAAATGCATATCGCCATGGGTATGCAGACAAAAACGCCTCCCTGCATAACAGTGTTATTATACCATGTTGGTGTTAGTTTGATATGCAACAACTTACGGAAATACGACAAGATCTGCTCCTGCTGCTGCTGCCTCCCCGGATAATTTGGTCAGCTTCTCCAAGCTCTTGTCGAGGTCGAAGCTGACGGGCGCAGCTTGCACAGCAGCTACCTTTACCACGCGAGCGGGAGACATGGTGTTCAGACTGGTATGGTATCCAGACTGACGGAACCGAGCTGGGAATGGAATTGTTCTAAATCAGCTTGCTTGTCGAAAAGGTGTGTTGCCCCTCAGGATGGGGGTAATAATGTCTCCCAATATTGGGGCCAACCAGTTTCCTATTGGAATAGATATGCGGGATGGCCCGGGCCTACTGCATCGGTCGACTCCCGCTTACGGTACACGATACTAGCCGCAGCTATAGTAGCTGTACGGAATAAGCCAAGACAAATTGGGGGCGGGTAAGATCGTCGTGGTCTGCGGTCAATGGCAGGAGTCGTACATTGTGGGCCCGCGATGCTGTTATATGCAGTACCACGGCGTGATGGGATTCTGCGGCGCGACGCAGATCCCGAACACAGCAAATCCCGGCCCGCAGGACCTTAGTCCGAACACCGGCGGCACCCCAGGGGATACGTATTCGTTGCATTCCTCGGTCTGGGGTCTGGACGGTCAGGCTGGAGCTCCCATTGCCCCCGTGCTTGTGGGTATAGCACATGCAATTAGGCCGCCAGCTTGTCGGGACTCTTGATAGTGCCGGGCGTTCACGGGCGTCTACGTACAGCTATGGATCATACATACGGATCGTACTTAGCCATGCTGGTGGCTCAAGGATCGCTCCTCCATCGCTCAAACTTGCCAAGTCCGTTTCCATAGTTCAACCATCTAGCTGAATCGCGAGCAAACTTTCATATTGAAATGGCAACTCGTGAGTGGACCCCTTTGCAGCTGAGTTAGGAGCTATTCTCACATGACATAGTTCTGGGCCACAACCCAAACCCCCAGAACTTCTACGCGGGCCTCATCCAGGGGCAGAAGTTCGCGGCCGTCATACCAGAACTTGTCCTCGACTCAGGTGAGGTGCTAGAATCTTGTCCGATCGCCTACAAGACTTGGGGCCGGCTCAACGACACCAGAGATAATGTCCTCGTAATCTGCCATGCCCTTACTGGCAGCAGCGACGTTAGCGATTGGTGGAGCCCACTCCTTGGTCGCGGCAAGGCGTTCGATCCGGCACATTTCTTTATTTTCTGCGCGAATGTTCTCGGGTCGCCTTACGGAAGCGCTTCGCCGCTCACCATCGATCCGCGCACGGGGCAGCGATATGCCAGTGAATTCCCGCAGACAACAGTTCGTGACGATGTGAGGTGCGTCGAAAGACTATTCAAACCGAACGGTCAGGTATCTGTTCAAAGTGCTAATAATATTCCTGTTCGTATAGGGCGCACAAATATGTCCTCGATGCCCTAGGCGTCCAGTTTGTCGCGGCTGTGATTGGGGGTTCAATGGGTGGGATGACGACTCTCGAGTGGCCGTTATGCACTACACCCGGGTATGTCAAGAGCATCATTCCGATAGCAACAGCGGCCGATCACAGTGCTTGGGGCATATCTTGGGCAGAGACACAGCGGCAGTGCATTTACTCGGACCCAAAATTCGACGATGGGTATTACGAGCCGCGCCCTGAGGGCCAGCCTTCGGCAGGCTTGGCCGCAGCGCGTATGGTAGCTATGCTCACATACCGTTCATCCGTGAGTTTCGACCACCGGTTCGGACGCAAGCTCCAGCGTCAGAAGCCGAGACCAGTACAGGAGCCACCGCTAGACCTCCCGCGGACGGATGTTCCTATCGCGACAACGCCGTCTTCGCCAGCCACCAAGGAACGTTCAGACCGGAAGAGCTGGGGCGCAAAACGAGATCCCTCCTTCTCCGCTCAAGGGTATTTGCATTATCAGGGGCAGAAGTTTGTACAGCGCTTCGACGCGAACTGTTATTTGCACATTACCAACAAAATGGACGCGCACGATGTAACGCTGGGCAGAACACACACCGAGGAAGATTCAACCGCGACAGACGACGATCTCCGCGAGGTTCTAGCTGTGGTGCCATCAGGCGCCCTGGTCGTCAGTGTCGAGACAGACGCGCTGTTCCTACCCGAGCAGCAGGAGCGGCTAGCAGCCTGTCTCCCTGACGCCTCGCTCGCCATGCTCAAGTCCTCGGACGGACACGACGGGTTCTTGCTTGAGTTCGAGCAATTAGGGACGCTGGTCCTGGAGAAGCTGAAGAAGGATTTTCCTCGTTTTTACAGCGTAGTCAATGACTCTGGCTTACTCGATGACGAACACACAGCACAGCCCGGCGGTGCTAGTTTGACTGGGGAAGTGGAAGATTGGTGATTATACGAAGGAATTTTGGATCAGTGTATTTTTTGGTCAAGTGTATATCAGACAATTCGTGGGCTAAGGAGTTTACGGTGGGATTCGAATAACTAAGCCTGCTATACGTTGAAGTTACGAAACATGTGCTCATGAAGCTTCTTGTCGTTTGAAATGAATCAAATGAAACATCTAAAACCCGAGGTCTAGTCAAATCACATCTTGATTCATTAGAAACGTTGAGGCTTCTTACTAGATAAGTTGCTACTATGAACTCTACTGGTTCTTTATATTCCACGGTGACTGAACTCTTTTCAGCAACTTATAAGAAACATATACGACCCCCAAGGTTGATTCTGAATACCTTACCAAGCCTAGAAACCTGCTTCAAGCTCGAGACATCTTCGCTCCGGTAGTTATTATGTATGAGGTAAATTCGAGTCTGACATGAACACGCACACATCGAAACTCGAAGCCATCCCCGCGGGGCAAATAGAGTGCTTAGAATATCCCACGTCGTAATGAGCAGACGCAAGCCGACTGTATGTAAGTAAGCGACCTCAATACGACGGCGGAAAGGATGTCAAAGTCACGTCGAAGCGGAGATTTCCGGCTCTCGTCATATGTACATACAGTACATACATACATAGTGATACAGAATCCACTATGCCATCTCGTGAGCAAACATAACAACAACAACCTCATCTCATCTGAGGTGGATTGAAAAAGTTGCTCTACGGCCGAGCCTATGCTGAACATAGACATGCAAACGCCGTAGCTCGCGTACTAATTATACGTGCGCCGAATGAATGAAGTATGCCCGGGAAAAGGGGGGCGGGCCCCCATTTTGGGACACACGAGGATCTATTCGGTTTTGCGTAGGTAGCTAGGTAAGTATGGCCCTATCATAAATGCCGGCCGGGATTTGGGACGTTCTGCTGCTGCTGCTGCTACTGCTGCTCTCCACTCCCCTCTATCCCTCCCTTTGCTTCTCCATTTCCATATTCGTCCCAATATTTGCACTTGTATGTATGTATGCAAGGAATAATCGATTCCTAATCCAAGCCAGCCTACGTACGGACTCGGGAATTCCACTCCTGTCTTTTGGTCTTCTGCGTTCGGGAATTTTCCCTCTCGTCTTTCGAACGAAGCCGCGCGTGCGATTATGATGTGGTCGGCCCACGCCGAACGTTCCTCATTCCCTTCTTTAGCTACCCCATGTATCTTCCCAACTTCTCGGTAACCTCATCCCGATGCGTTGATGTAATGTGATCCCGCGGACCTGTTGGTTGGCAAAATATTGTGTGTTTCGCCCCTACATACCCCCTTTTCACCCTCCCCGTCGCCATCGCGCGGGTTGAGCAGGATTTTCTTGGCGATGCCTATCCCTTTGCTTTCGCTTCCGCCCAAAAAGGCAGTTCACGAGGGGCCATATTAAAAAAGAACTCTTAGCCAACGTGGCTGCATCTCAACTTGTATAGGGGTATCATAGATCGCTGCTTCTTCACAAAATTCCCTACCTGCCGGCTATTTTCGGCCTTTGCCTGTATGGTGCACGGGACGATTTCTGTTAAGCATCATAATCATTGATCTTATTATGGTGACCGCGACAGCGAGCAAGCCCTGGCTGGTCCAGAAGTACGGCGGGACCAGCCTAGGAAAACTGTTAGACACAATCTGCTGCAGCATCATCCCCCAATATTCCGCACAGCACAACCTCATTGTGGTCTGCTCGGCCTTCTCGGGAACACTCAAAGCAACCGGGACGACGAGTGTGCTGTTGCAGTGCATCGCATACGCTGAACTAGGAGTGGACTCCCAAAAGCGACTAATCGACCTGGTGGATCTGATCAGGGACAACCATCTACACGTGCTGGAAGCCTTTGCAAGTTCTCCAGTACGGGTGGCTACTCACTCGCAAATATTTGAGGACACGGCGGCTGCGATTAAGAAGGAATGCGAGAGCCTGAAGAGGTTCCTACTCGCTGCTCAGGTGAGTTGGTTTAGACGGTATCTCACAGGGACAACGAAAGCTGACTTATTGATTTAGATTGTTGGAGAACTATCACCACGGTCCAAAGATCGCGTCATAGCTTTAGGCGAGAAGTTGGCATGTATGATCGTTGCGGCATGTCTAACGAGCGTGGTAAGATTTTCTCAGACGTGGAGATCAGTGGCATCCGTTGAACGCGAAAACTGAGCTTTCTCTAGGGCATACCAGCGAAACCAGTTTTCCTTGATAAAATCATATCATCTGCCTTTGGTGTCTCGATTCATGATCAAGTGGCCGCACAAGAGAGGCTAGGTCCGAAGTTCTACCATGTATTAGCTGGTCAAATAGGCGGTCAGATACAAGAATGTGGACAAGCGATCCCTATAGTGACTGGTAGGACAATCCCACAAGTATCTTATGGTTTGACGACGTTGCTAAATATTCAAGGCTTCTTCGGCATAATGCCTGACTCACTCCTTCAAACGGTTGGAAGGGGATACTCCGACCTTTGTGCAGCTATGTGCGCGGTAGCCGTGGGAGCTGAGGAACTGCAGATCTGGAAGGAAGTCGATGGCATATTTACGGCAGATCCGAGAAAGGTGCCTTCAGCACGATTACTTTCAACCGTCACAGCTGAAGAAGCAACGGAGTTGACGTATTATGGAAGCGAGGTGAGCAGGCCTACTCCAGAGCGTAGGATGTGTTGTTGATTTGGCTGAAAGGTTATCCACCCATTGACAATGGATCAAATCCGCGACGCATGCATACCGCTACGTTTAAAAAACGTCTTCAAGCCGTTGGGACATGGCACTATCATATACCCATCGACGAGCAACTCCACCCCTATCAGCCCGGCAAGTACGTCGTCCGATAGCTCGGACAACTCTCTTCGAGAAATCACGCCCTTGTCGAGTTTCATGCTCAAGAACGGGTATCACGGGGCCCAGCAAGAGCGCACGAAGCCTACCGCCGTCACGGTCAAAGACGACATCCTCCTCGTCAACGTCGTCTGCAACCGGAACACCAAGTCTGCAGGTTTCTTGACGCAGGTCTTCGACCGTCTAGAGCGGAACAAGATTCCCGTAGACCTCGTAGCAACGAGCGAGCGGCACGTTAGCCTCGCAGTGCAGTCGCCAGGCGACCCCAGTGCGCTATTGAGACTCAAAGAGGAACTCGAGCGGTTCGGCCAAGTTGCCGTCACTTCCTCCATGTCCATTGTTACGGTAGTCGGGCATAAGATGCGGAACATGACGGGCGTGTCCAGTAAGTGCCAGACCATTCCAATGCCGTTGGCACAAGCCGCATGGGTTGACTGAGCCAACTCGGCAGACGAGATCCTATCAGCGTTGGCCTCGGCGCAGATCAGCATCTATTTGATAAGTCAAGGTGCGAGCAAGATCAATATATCGTGAGTGAACCCCCGTACGCACGCGCCAATCAGCGAGCGCGTACAAGTGCATTATCCCCAGCGGTTTTGCTGACCACCCTTCTGAAAACAAAAGGCTGGTGGTAGGCGCAGATGATGCTCTGGCAGCCATGAACGCCATACACAGAGAAGTCCTGAAGATCCCGACACACCGGGAGCAGGAGAATCGGTTCATTCCAGGTAAGACATGCCGTCCCGGGAGGAGTTGCCCCTTGGACACAATCGGCTAACAGGAATGCTGTAGGACCGTGGTTATACTGAAAAGCGCTTGAAGAGAGCAGGCACCCGCAGTGTGACAGAGATCCTGTAATGTATCACTACATTGAAGTTAGGACGAGATTCGGCGTCTTACGTGGAGTATGACCTAGAGTGCATCAAGATATCAAAGGGGCTAGAAGAGGTAGAACAGGGTGAGATTTGGTGACGGGGAAAATGGGGAGTCGACCCCTGTCCATAGATACATGCGTTTATTACATAGGATGCTTAATAGTATATATTCAAGATGATTGATCAATCACATGAATAAATGGAGACAAGCCTCGGTTCATCCCGTAGACCCACCTTTTAGTAGCGTTGAAGTACAAAGTACATCGAGTATAGCGACGTTCAATCTTGAGGATTAGTGATCCTCATCTGATGATGATGCATATCTTGAGCAGCTCGAGTCAGGCTCGTAAATGCTCTTCGAAATATGTATGAGGACGTAGTGAATTCATCATCCCCCTGTGACATACATTTAGACTAGTATTTCATGACGGCATCCTACACGATCTAGTTAAGCAATGGCAGTCGGCAGTGGAAAGGTCGCTCTCGTCGTCGGAGCGTCAAGAGGGATAGGAAGGCAAATCGCCATTGATTTAGCCAACAATGAGTATTCTGGTAGGTAGTAGAAAACTAGAAAAATCATAAAATCCAATCGTCAGCGTCAATAACACGTGTCTCAGTCGTCGCAGCGGCCAAGTCAACGAGCGACGCCCAGAACGTCCAGCCGTTCCCGCCGGACCCCAACTCTCCGCAGTCGACCATCAGCACAGTGGAGCGAGAGATTGTTGAAGCGGGAGGTCGTGCCACGGCGATCCCGGTGGACGTCAGGAACCTTGCCAGCGTGCAGAAGTTGGTAGACAGGATTATCGAGGTTTGACGCCCTCCTTTTTACTACGTACCCGTTTGTGAGAGAAAGAAAAAGTGACCTCCTTTCCATATACAAGTTTACCTCATGAATCAATGCTAAGAACCACGATAGACCTACGGCCGCCTAGATGTCCTAGTATACAACTCGGGCGCCATCTGGTGGGCCTCGGTCGAGGACACCCCCATGAAGCGGTTCCAGCTCATGCAGCAAGTCAACCCAGAAGGGCTCTACGGCACCATCCAAGTAGCCCTCCCGCACCTCAAGAAAAGCCCCAGCGGAGGGCGCATTGTCGTCGTCAGCCCGCCGATATACAGCCGCTTCTTCCGCGGCAAGACGGCCTACGCTATGGGCAAGGTGGGCATGAGCGTATTGACCAAGGGGCTAGCGATGGACTTTCAGAGACAAGGCTTGTCGAACATGGCCATCACCAGTTTATGGCCTGCGGCAGTAGGTTTCGCCCAGTCTACCTGCTTCTCCCCCCTTTGTCTTCGCTAATAGCCCACCCAGGCCATCGAATCCGCCGCAACGCGCAAAATGACACAAACAAACCCCAACGAAGCGCGTAACCTACGCAAACCCACCATCTTCTCCGACGCCGTCCTCGCTGTCCTCCGCGCGCCCGCTTCCCGCGTCAACGGGCAACTCGAGCTGGACGAGGACTTCCTGCGAAGCGAAGTCGGCGGGGGCGTAGTCGACTTCTCCGAGTACGCCGTGGTTCCCGGTTCGAGTCCTAGACGTATTATGCCGGCGAAGCTGCCAGACTTGACGGTTGCGGAACAGGACGACGAGGGCAAGAGGATGGACAGCGCCAAAGATAGATCAAAGTTGTAGGGCGTACGTGTAGGAGGAAAATGATATTTGTGGTTTAACGAAATGTAGTCCAAGGGCATTAGTGTAAGAGTCTCACGAGGATTATACTTCACGGGAGATTGGGTACGAGTAAGTCCTCGACTCGCCAATATTATCTATAAATAAGGCCGTCAAATATTATAGTAGTTATTGGTTTAATGGGCATGAGTCGCCTAGGCAGGATCACAGTAAGTACAATAGAAGCCTACGATAATAGAAGTCACAACTACGAGGAAGATGAAGATCAGTAAAACTCAGTGACCAGTTGATATTATTAGCAGCTATTACTTGAGTATCATGTTCCTGTCCTATGAGAAACTCTCAAAGCCAATGCTGATCAAATTCATGGTGCCAAATCCGGGCACTTTTCCTGTGCAAGTTTTCCGTGGCGAAAAAAGGGCACGAGTATGCAACGCAATGTGACGAACCCTAAAGTACATGTCCCTTTGTCGTTTAACCTGCGTCAATCATCCATGCATGAAAAGCGGTACCAATAATATGGTTGCGTATCCACAGAAACGAATAGAAAGTCAAGTGGTTAGAAGACTCGCGATGATACCAGAATTTCTCCGCCCCTCAGCCTTGCTCGTCCTTAGACGTGGTAAAGAGCAACGAGAATGGCACCTCCAATGACACCGCTGATGCCGAGACCAGTGGGCAGAGAGCCCGCAGCCGAAGTGGGAGGGGCGCTGGTGTCAGAGGGGGCGGGAGGCTGAGTGGCGGACTGAGACTCGCTGACCGACTCGGTAGTAGACTCAGTGGGAGTGACAGAGGACTGAGTCTCGGTGATGGAGCTACCGCTGGCGACAGGAGTAGACTCGGTAGCGGTCTCGGTGACAGAAGCGGTGGTGATGCCGGTATCAGTAGTCTCAGACGGGGAAGTGAGAGTCTCGGTGGAAGAGCCGATGACGGGGGGAGAGACGGTAGAACCGGAGATGGTGGAAGAAGGGGTAGCAGTCACGAGGACAGTGGACGAGGTGAGAGAGGCGGTGGGATAACCGGCACCGGGGGTGGTGGAAGACTCGCTGAGAGTGCCGGTAGCGGTGACCGTGGTGGTGACGACGGTCGCGCAGGTGCAGGCAGACTCGTCCTTCTTGACGACCTTCTCAATCTCGGAGGCAGCCTATTAAAAGGATTATGTTAGTTGTTAAATCAAGCAAAACGCGGTGGCGTGAAGGTAGGATAAATGGCAACGAGAGGAGCTGAAGAATCAAACATCACGAGAAGGCGACGGAGAGGAAAGGGCAGTAAGGAATGGGTAAAGGTAGTAATGATGATAGCAAAGAAGACTTACCGCGCCAATGGCGATCATGGCCATGACGACGAGACCCTTGTAGAACTGCATCTTGACGAATTGTCGGGTTCTTCTCGAAGTATGTTGTGGGAGATGTTTGATGTTGTGCGAAACACTGCTTGGGTGCAAGAAAGTAGAGTAGTAGTAATGAGTAATGATCAAAAGATCTGGATAACCGACGAAGAATATTGGTTCAAAAGGCGTCGAAGGTTTGCTTGGTTGTGGATGTGAGGAGGAGAAAAAGAGAGAAGAGGAAGAGTTGAGAGTCGGGTCTGACGTGTTTGTGTATGTACGTTGGTACTTGGGCCAGAGCTGGGGAGAAGGTAGGAAGTGTAGGAAGGTAGGTGCCGGGTGATGGGTGT
>JAOXNK010001774.1:0-14056 GCA_028566675.1 Hypoxylon intermedium
AGATATGTATAAATACAGAACGTAGGTAGGCCTAGGTAGTAACACAAAACCTAACAACCTCGTAGCCTTTACCTAATAATACCGACAATCCAGCAGCTCATTATTTCACCGCCGAAAACAGCAATTGAGGATTCGGATTCTAGATACCCATTACCTAAAACAACCAGATCTCGAAGATGCCTTGGGTAAACACCGTCCCCATTGATCAAGTCGAGACGTACTTTCGAGAGAACAAAACCGACATCGAACACCACTTCGTACGGGAGGTTGGTTTCTTTGAAGACATCGGCCTATTCATCTGCGAGAGATACAAGCGACCTCATTTCGTCATCATATTCGACAAGTACTTCCCGTATGATGCTGAGCACGATATCATCAAGGACATTCGGCGCCGTGTTCATGGTACATTGCAGGATTTTCGAGACGAAACACTGATAGAGCTCGACATAACCTTGAACGACATGGCTGCCTTCGTCATGCTGAAGAAGGATAGCAGCGCCCCATCGGGATACACGAAGTTGCACTGGCCCGCACTTGTCGTCGACCCGGACAACACATACGGAGTTTAGCAAGACATCTAATGGGGAACGTATCAAGCTAATGGCACAGGGGGGCAAGGCAATGATTCAGTATCATTTAGTTAGCAAACCCAAGGTCTAATCCAAGGTCTAATAATGGGTGTTTCGCCCATGGCCAGTTGGTGGATCATAAGCATGGCCGTTATATACCTCTCTGCGGCAGGTTTGGTGTTAATTGCAAAGGGCATAGATACCTAGTCTAAGATCATATGCGTAGAGATAATCAATAAAAGAACGGTATAGACGAATGAGTTACCTCTATGAAATGAACTTAACTAGGTAAGCAATCTCAAAGTAGAATATCGAGCCTGATACAAAATGTACGGGCTCTTGACGGTTTAGGCATCATGGCCTCAGTACCTGGCTTGCCTTTCGGGGTCCATATCCATTATGGCGCCAGAGAGAACAGCCGTATTGTCTTTGCTGCTCGATACCTAGCTGACAGAAAGCGAGGGTATTGTTTTGGGCGTCATGGCGGGTTCTTGGCTCGGGGTTTACCAAGATGGGAGTCCCAGAGTCGGCCCTCTCCTCTACCACGGCTTGCATCATCTGGAGCAGGGCAGCATTCTGGCATTCCCGCTGACCAGTATAGTAGTGATCGATCTCGGGCGGCTCCGTATCCCAGAACTAAAGATTGACCACTTTCAAAACGTAAGGGTCGCGACGCCCAGATAAGAAAATCTTCCAATTATACCCATCGAGCCCACCGCCAAGCCGTTCTGAGCGCTTCAAGTCGATGGTAGTCAGGTCAAAAGGGCACTGCCGGAGCCGTGGTCTGGCAAGGTCAGCCGCAGAGAAAGCAATGGGCCCGTTGATCTTCTCATTATCGAGAAACGGGATGGATTGGACCTCTTTACGCTTTCCATCAGCGGCTTCCAACTGCTCTGCGATACGACGGCCCCTGGCGATGGTTTCCATCATGGTTGCGAGAGGTGCAGGTAAAACGCATTGGTATAGTGTTGTGAGTTTGGTAAAATTTGCACCCCTTTTTAGCAAGCTGCAGGAATGCAATATTTGAGCAACGGTGCCCATTACGTAATCATGTCCAGATATTGTTAAGGAGGCCATTCATACTCTACCTACCTACCTGGTATGTAAGAATATACCAGTGCTGCCTATTAAATGTTGGGCTAATTATGGCGCCCTTTGGAGGTGCCCTCATGTGTACGGGAACCTGGGTCCCCTTATACGGAATGTCTAACCAGTAGGGTAGATGCAAGCTCACGAGGCAGCGAGGGTAACCCAGCTCAGTGTATAAATTGCTGGTAGATTTGAGCGACGAAAGAATATTTTCTATCTCAAAATTCACGTACTACCTCCTTATTTTCTCAGCCACCAGTAATCAAAATGTCCTAACCCAGTATATTTGCAACGTTCGACATCGCTGTAAGAGATATTGGACCGATCGAAACCAACACGTTCGCAGCTGCCCTAAAGGATGACGGCAATTCCCTCAGAGCCCGTTGGCTAATCTTATCTTGCCATTATGAACCAACATCACGGAAGGATTTGGGACATCTAGGACGTGATCAGCTGCTGACGGTCGCCCTGTACATACCCTGTCGCCCCAACTGGTGTTTCGAGTCGCTATTTTTAAACTCGCCAAGCCAACATACATCACAAGGCAGGTAATATAATGATATATCCATCTATGCCTCGGAAAAACCTTTCCTGACGTCGTCAAGAGCATATTATCTGTCAAGTAATATACACATCGTCGTCCACCGTGACCGAGAAGAAACAACATTTCTACCCCCTCAAAACACCGAGTCCTACATACGAACATTCTCAAGCCAATAAACAATAAACAATAATTCGCCCGACAAATTTTGTTTTTCGAGGAAACCAAAAAATATGTCCGATATCAACGTAACATGCAACCACGTCAACGTCGAGGCCGTGACGCCTAGCACCATAAACCTCGTCTACATCGAAAGTTACTGGAGCCCTATCAACGTGACGGTCATGAAGGAGTGCTGCTATCCGGCGCCGGCCACAGAGGTCGGCTGCTTCACGTGGTGCGAGCTGGACGACAAGGACGTCAGCTCCCCCGACGTTATGCGGATATGGGAAACCGGCTTCAAGGAGCGCCTGGCGTTAGAAGGATGGTCCACAACCGGGAACAAGAGCTACATCGCCCCCAAGATCTTCACCATTCTGAATAAGAAGAATGCTGCGACAGCGCAGCTTGGATCTTTCGGCATCAAGGGAGCGCTCCTTATAGCGCTGGGGGTTTTGTCTTGCAATCTGGCATGATGGAGAGCTGGGTCTATGTATCGGTACTTATGTGTGTAGTTGTTTCGCTTGCTTTGTACTTTGGTACGAGGACTGCCATTCAATCATGAGGAGGGTGTATCGTTCATCGTATGTACCTGGTATAATTTACGGCTTGTTACCATGTCTGTCATATATCTCGAATCTAGTCCAAATTCCACAGGCCAAGCTCAGGCCAATGTCCCGTAAAGTCCAGTATGTTGAATTCTTCACGCCAATCGGATTCCTCTTGGGGTAGAGCCTCTACGGGGAACAGCCAGAACCCAAAAGCAGGCGCTACAGCCGCGGCGGCTTCTGGGCACTTGTCGCTCGACTCCGCGGGATGAGTAGCGCTCGACGGCTCCGTGGACAAATGCCAGTCTGGGAAGCCGCTGTCGATCCAGTAGTCATCTTCGGCCTTCAACAATGCCTCTGCGCTCACGCGGTCGAGGGCGCGATGGCCATCTGTCCTTAGACGGCATGCGACAAGATGGCGAATTTCCGTTGTGGTCGCGTCCTGAGCCGCTGCCACCCCCCATTTTTCGAGGGCGTCTCGCCACCTACCCATCATAACTGGCGCCGAGTGGCTCATGTAGACCAGCTTGAGGTCTAAGCCGACAGCACGTGGATCGCGAGGAATGCGATGGAATGACGAGCTTGCCGCATGAATCGGATAGGAACGGTTAAGGTTGGTTTTTCGTAGGTCTGGAATCACGCGCCCCAAGTTTTCGATGTGAAGGAAGAAAACTTGGCGAAGATTATGTAGCGTGTCGGTTACTGACTTTCTCACGGAAGGGTCGTAGTCTTGCGGTCTCGCAGAGGATATGACGCCAAGGTGTGCGTAGTCTATGGCGAGGTTGAGGATACCGACTCCGCAAGGGTCGATGGCGGTTTTGAAATGGTGGATGAAGGGAAGAAGCATGTCGGCACGATCGTGTATCTTCAAGATTAGGAAATCGAACTCGGGATTAATGTAGAGCATGCCTTCCGCGACCCTTAGTTTGTCCTTGTCGTCCCTCCTGGTCATTCTACATGGGAGGTGGATACGGTAAAACGACAGGGCCGTTTCTCTTGCTTCACTGTTGACTCGGAGGAGTTTACTCAGAACACGGCGGCGCGAGCCTACTGCCACGGCACATGGCCCACCTTGGCTGGCGGATGGCGATGAATTCTCTCCCTTATAGGTTAAAACCATGTCCATTATTTCGTGGCTTCTCAAAAGTAATTTAAGCATGCGTGGGTGCTCAAGGGAGTGGCGCCATATCTTTTGGCGAAGCTCGATCGGCAGCTGGGGAAATAAGGAAAATTCAGATGGCCCTGGGCCGCTAACCTCAAACGAAGCTGGGTTAAAGATCTGCAAGTGTGGCGGTAACTGTGTCGTTGTCATGTTGTTACAGTAGCAGCTGTCGATGATCTTGTTGATGTTAACATCGAAGAGTATTTCGTGGCAACGACGTTGAAATTCGGGGGAGGGGGGGCATTTCTACTATCAGTACCATCCAATATATTTGTGATGTCATTACACATATAACTACAGAACATTAGATATGCAAAACGTTGGTGCGTTCACCTCTTCACAGCCCTGCAGAGTAACAGAATTACAAGGTCAACACTCCGATTGGCCATAAAATTCTTGGCTTCTAGTTGCTTACGAGATAATTGTCTTACTGTAAGCAATAGTAGTATGTGTGGTCTTATGGGAATGGCATTGCTTTTTATTTATATCATGCTCTCTTGACATTCGAACAGAAACAGACATACGAGGATCGCGGGCTTGGAATCTGGAGACTGGGTACACAAGATATAACTAGGTTAGGATCAGGGTAATCAAATAAAATATGTTAAGCTCGAACAGAGACGTATATTGTGCCATTAAACCTTTATCGTTCCCATAGTGAATATCTCTCGCCTTGCCCAAATCAAGAGATGATAGTAAAACTTGTCTTTCTCGATGGTACCTACGTGGAAGGCATATTGGCAAGCTGGTGGCCCGGAACAGCAACGACAACGAACAACTGGCCACCCGTGGCAGTCTGTCCTTGAAAACACACGACGATGTCTCTACAACGTAACATTTGTATGCAAACAAGCCAACTCACTGTTACGACTTGTCTGTCTTTCTACGCATACCAGAAATGGCCGTGAGTCAAAATATGTATTTCTCTCTCAAGGCAACATGTAAAGCTTGTATATAATTCTAGGTTAAGAGGGTGAGCCAATACAGGTCAAGCATCTCTCTCTCTCTTTGAATACCCACAAACTTTACCTCCGAACATCCAAACACACATCAAGGGCCATAGCCAACTTCTTTCCTACCATGTCAACCCCGGAGGCACTCGACGGCCAGAAGGCCAAGGAGTGCTTTGAAGCAAATCATGCAGACATCAGCGAGTACCTCACGACCCGAATCGACTATTTCGAAGACATCGGATATTTCCTAGCGGGCGACAACACCGACGGTGCCCACCTAGTCATCGTTCTGGCGGAGAGCTGTCCGTACCGTCCTGAAGCGAGAGTGAACAGACACTTCGGGGTCGAGGACACCGTAGTGAAGGCGTTGAACGAGTACAGGCTTTACCCTGACTACCCCGAGCACACGCTCGAGAGCGCTTTCGCGTACTTCGTGGTGGTCAGGAAAGACCATACGAATGCGTCGGGGTACGCTGCGGTGTCCTGGCCGAGCTGGATCGTCGCGCCCAACGGCGAGTATGGAGCTGAGAAGCATGGAGACGACGAGGATTCTGGTGCTAGTGCTAGTGCTAAACCTCAGTAGCCAAAAGATGTATCCTACCATGCTAGATTCCTTTAGTATCTACTATTCTCAGTTGTCCTGCCTTTATCTGAGAATTAACTGTTTGCCATGTTGGCGATCCTAAAGGATAGGGGTAATAACTAAAAACCTTGTTCCCTATTGATTGATATTAGCTTGTGTGAAACATGACCCCTATTTACCTCTTCTCGCCATTGGCATATAGAGCCAGTTATGTCCCTCCTGAGCATACGTGTCAGTCATAAGGGCCAAATAGCCTGGAGTTCCTTCAGAGAATCTATCACAGCATATACGAAGCGTCCGTTGGATGCCGAAGGGATTCTGATAACTTTTTCCTATGCCAAAACGCACAGCGACTGTGTCTGCAGTCTGGTTACTATGCCTCAGAAATACGAGAAATCTCTGAGGTATCACCCGCAAGTAAGGCAAGTGAGCCCCTTGAGGACTTCGTATAAATAGGGGATATTTGAATCACCTTTTCACATTATATTACGATTGAATATTTCTTTCTTTCCCTGCTCTGCATCTTTTTCTCTCCTTTTACTTTTTCTACATAATCCTCAACGACACAAGCATGCCACCTACTTATCCTACTGCGTACCAGTCTGCCTGTTTATTATAACATCTACACTCGGGATCGATTTCTCACCAGAATAGGATCTTCGACTCAGAATGACCTCTCACGCCGGAGAAGAGAACAGGGATAATTACGGCAATACCGAATTCCCAAATCTCAACTCAGCATACCGAGCCCCCGGTTCTCGAGTTCCGAAGCAGAGATCAAAGCAATATCCGTGTCCCTATTGCAGATCTGGAACGTATCAATGACCTTTCAAATAGCTGAACAAGACGTGGAAGTCAGAAACGTGGTATCAAAGTAATATTCAAACTGTGCCCGGAAACATTGCGGCGATTGCATTTCTGAATATAGCGGTATCGACGGGCATACGTAGGTCGTCGGAGTGGGTGGATACTGCGAATGGCCTAGGACCTTCGAGGCGGCTCGGCGTAAAGGGGCCATGCGCCAGCTAGTAACCACCAACTCGATTATGTGCCGGGTCGGCAAGCCGAACAACCCCTGACTCTGCCAATGCAGGCAACACGAGTATTACGGGGCATGCATATTAGTACGTAACATTAGCACGGCTGAAAGATGGCAAGGTTAGCTCAATTGTTCAAGTTATTTGGTTCAAAGCACCGGCTCTCAAGTATCATTAAACATAGAGTTTTTTGCGCTGCGTAACGAAGCAGCGTCTCGAGCTGCTCATTTGATTTCATGGCGCTCATTCCGTGCCGTCGCTTCACCGTCCTTGTAGTTATAACAGTTCGTTGACGAATCGAAGGGAGCGAAGGAATGCGGTTATTGGGATGCCAGAAAGCTCAAGTGCTTGCTTTGAAGTGTCGAGCAGCCATCCCGAAACCCCTGACAGAGCCCACCACGACTCTCGAGATTTCTCTTGGAATAGGTATGCTTAAGTTTCTGTTGGCGATAAAAATGTGTATTCGGTTAAGTCGCAATTGAGGCTGCCTAGGTACGTTGGAGGCCATCGCCGTCTACCCTGCCGCCAAGATAGAATACCAATAATCGAAAGCCTCTCTACTATATTCAGATGGAACTGTAAACCAAGCTCTGCATAATAAATCGAAGGCCACACAATGGAGCCGCGTTCAAAAACGATGAGGTCACCACACCACACGACAGGGCAGCGCGCGCATGAAATTACCGTGCCATCGGCATTAACATGGATAAATGAAATGAGCAAGCGGGAGGCGCACAATGCTGCGACGATGTCGGAATCTAGCTTAGCGCAAGCCGCAAAGTACCGTATGTACATACCAGCGAAAGCGGCTCAGCCAATAAGGGGGTCTGGGACTTGGCACGGAATTTGAGCGCGAACGGGCAGGGCCGAGGTAAACTTGCCAAGAGCCGCCGGGCACAGCGAACAGCCGCAATAGAACAAGCGCGGGGGAAAGCCAGATAAAAAAATAATAATGCCATCATAATGCATGGGCCAAGAAGAGCACGAGCACAGCATACCGACGGGATGGCGACCTGCAGGGCGGAACCAACCTCCACGCCTCGGCTTGCGGTTCGTCGGTTGAAAACATCAAAGTCGTATCGTGTCGTATTCAGAACTCATCACCAGTGCTATCAAATCCGTACGGAATGTAGCACATGTTGGCGCTTCTTCCTGAGAGGGGTCGACACCCCCAAGCTCTGCTGGCCCCTAGCAGGGCCTAGGCATTCTCACCCCAATCTAGAACTGCCGCGTCATCTGGGAAGCGCGATGTCACATCTTCCTGGCCGGGTTATAATTAGGTCCTTCGACATTCGGAGAAGAATTAAATGTCGCAATGAGCGGTCGGGTCTCTCAAATCCAAGATGCACGCATGGCCTTGGTGGATTACTCTGGGGAAAACACGACAGCAGAGCTTCAACCAAATCCACGTGTACATATACTGGAGCTATGAAGTAGGGAGAATCGCAGTGGGCTGACGATGCTCCGGATCTTGTTGTTGTAGATGGTGTTTCAAGGGAGATCGACGCGCGGGCTTCGGTTGGGGTCGATCTTCAAGTTTCGGAAACAACTCCCGCTTACGTTGATGCTGTATGATCTTCGGGATCACCTACTGACGAGTCTCGAGTCGAGACTCTCGACTCCTTGGACAGGGGATGTTTTAGACGAGATCCAGATACATACATACCGACAGAGTACTGATACCGACATACGTACCCAAACAGCGCTTACGCACCGCGCAACGTTTTTAAGGACTGAAGTCTGTTTAAAATTAGAACATATTCCGGGCCGCAATAATGTGTAAGCCGATGGCGCTGTGAATAGGATAGCCAAGCTGCCAAGCTGTAAACTGAACGTGCGACAAGCCTTCCGATTTCTTGGCCCTTGGCCGTGCATCGAAGATATTATATCAGCGCCGTCTTGTCCGTGCCGGTTTGCCGTTTGCTGCCATCGCAACTGTTAAGCATACTTGTTCGTTGAGGACGAATGCTATGACTACTGGCGTTTCCGTCAAGATGGGATGAATTTGAATCAACGAAACACGCGTACGTACCAAGGTACGTACCTAGGTATCCGATAATTCCTGAACAGCTAAAGTGCCCGGGCGGCCGGGGTAGCAAGATCCAAACTTCAGACGTATCATCAAGGCCAGTGGCCCGAGCAAGTGGCTGACAAGCTGACAAGGCCGACAAGTTCGTACAAATGAACACAGCGAAGTGTCGCTCGTGGTGCGGCTGTTGTTGGCGGTAGCCTGTAGGGCTGGTGGTGTAGTGCTGATCTCAAGATAGGGGACCAGGGGGCCTCTACATAGTGTACATATTCTAAAGGCCCGAGAGCCCTGGAGGCCTAGGGGAGATTGTGGCCGCGTAATCGTTCGTTGGGCTAGCAATTGGCCAGTCACAATTGGGGAATGTTTTTCGCCGCAGCTAGTGTAGTATGCCCGTATGCCCGGACGTCTTCCTAAAGAGTCAAGCGTTAATTCTCAATGAAATTTCCAGTGGCGTGGGCGATTTTTTAGTGGTTCTGAATAACAGCGGTCCCGTGAGCTTGGTATGCGTCCAGATTGTCAGATTGTCACAAAGACCGCCAAGACCGTTGCGGCCGACCTACCAGCCTACCGGTGAGAGGTTCAAGCTTCAATCGGCTAAGAAAACGTGTCAAAGCTCGGGCTTCGCAACTGAAACATTTGCTCTCCAGAGTTCGTTAGATATCTGAATATCACAGGGTGACAAAACTAGAATCGATAACATCTCGGTCGAATAGGAGAAATAATGTGGACATGACTATCCGGGATTAGAGAATGAGTGGCAGAGATGATTCGCCATGCCAATCAACACTGGTCGATCGCAGGTCAGGAGGCTGATAGAAACGAAGTATTCGCAGCCTCATTGGCCGCAACGTGGTATTAGCGGACTATGGGCAAGACGTATGTAGAAACAAAATAAATCGTGATCTTCGTCGCCCCGGTGCCCCATCCGACCGCTGCAACTCTCGGTCGGGCGATAGAACCATATCCTAATACTCTGATACCGGATGCGTTGTCGGGTGTAGAATGCAAGCGAGGATTTGCTGGATGCTGCAAGGAATGTGAGAAGCTTGGCCGTGACACGGAGGTGTTGGAAGCGGAAGCTGCTGATACAACCTCACCAGCGCTAGAAGCAAAAGGGCTTGAAGCACCTGGGCGCGCAGACAAGATGGTCAGGTACAGAGTACATCACATATCATAATCAAGGTCGTCAGGTCGCAGGAAAAAGCGACAGCTGGACAGGGAAACATGTGGCGCTGCTGCAGCCTGCGTTTAGCGACAACCTTGAAAGTAAGAGGCCAAGCATTCGCTGGTTACACTGCCAAGTCTCTTGGTAAAGCCGCTGGGCAATGAAATGACGCCCCCCAAGGCCATTGTCCATGCCGATTATCCGGGGAATGGGAACACAGCAGATCCAGGATGTCTCGTGGAACACAGGGAATTGAGAAGGTGTGCAGGTGCTATAAGAACATAGCAACAGCTCAACCTCATCATCGTCACGATACACAACTCTGGGTATACAAGATGGAGGGGTTGTAAATTCTAAATGGTATCGAAAAAAGGTACATGCGAGCAGATCGAATTCTTGAAACGCGAACAGTGCAGCTAAAGAGATTGGCTAGCGCATTAAGCCCCCCCACCAAATTAACAATTCAATCTGCACGTCCCTATGCAGGCTGCTAGGTACCTTAAACGCTACCGCATTAAGTTTAGGTGGGGGGAATGTGTTTACCGGCGTCATTTTACTGGGCCTTTCCCAGTAGTGTAACGTACCTAAGACCGAGTAAAAAGACGAGAAAGAGAAAGAGCAAGTCACCAGGTCACCAAGTCACCGAAATCTACTTGGGAACAATTTCATGTCATCAAAGATATCCTGGTCACCTCTACTAAGAATCAAATCTGTTACAAGATTGGCATTACTGACCTACAATCCATACCTACATACACAGACAGACAGACTACGTACCCAGCCACGAAGCCACGACAACTATCAAGGTTCTTCTCCAGTTCCTGCGGCAGAATAGGGAATAGGGAATAGGTACATCCATACATAAACATATGGTTTTCTCCAATTCTCGCCAAGACGCCGTCTACTCTAACCATCCTGACCATATGGGGGGGGATCCATCCATCAAATCAATCACATCGATCCTGTTTGCCAAGTCGCCAATCGTCAACCCCTTATTACACCTATTAAAAAATCCGCCTGCTTCCGGTTTCTCTCTTTTTCTTTGCAGCCTCTACCATGTGTGTGGGAACTAACTTCTAATCCTATCGTTCCTATTTCCTTTTCATCGTCGTTTTTGATCCTCAGGACGCCCTTCGAAAACTCCAGCTCGGTTTTGGTGGGCTACTGTATGTCGTGTGTCGGCGCAAAAGTGCGAATAATATCGGTTTACCTAATATTTCTACCTCACCTCGCAAGACGGATCTCTTCGACCTGTGGTTGAAGCCGTTTTCAGCCGCGTTGTCACGTCTCATACGCCTGGCAGAGACACATCACGAATTTCGACGGACCCGGTCCTGCATTTTCGTGTGTTGCGAGCGTCCAACAAACAATCCGGACCATTACATTCCAATTTCACCCACTCGACTCCCGTGTCCTATCCCGATCAGCTCCCACTGCATCTGAACGGGTAGTACAACAACTCGACGGGTGCTCTCGGGTTCAACTCCTCTCCTCTACCATTTCCCTAATTCTTAGCATATCCACCGAGGAATGACATAGAAAAGTCACGTTGCCCATACGGTTCTACGCGACAAAACATTCGCCATGGCTATAGGAAAGGAGGGAAATGTGAAGTGGGTCGATGTAAGTGGATTGCGCTCCTTTCCGATTGTGTTGTGGTGGGGGACCTGGGGCTCTTTGGGACGGAACATTCGTTATGGAAGTCCGTGAAGCTGCGGAGCATCTGAAATTCAGAGTTTGTGTTCGCCTTTCGAAGTATGCTGAGGCGCAGAAACCTTGAGAGTTCGGATAGCGCCAATGCCGTTTTCAAGCTGTTCGACGAGGGAAACCGGTTTCTTCAGGGCACCGGGGGGCAACGTGGAAGACCAAACTCAAATCTCCAACTGATTTGAGTCTGGGTTTGGAGTAGAATCATCGACTAACATGTTTCCATCTTCAGGGTCTTCGAGGTTTCGCATCTACTCTTGTCGTCTTAACCCACATCGCCCGCGCTTTCGATGGCGAACTGTTCCTCCCCGTCTCCCACGAGGGTGCTCAGCCCCGACCTATGCAATTACCCTTTCTACGAATTCTAGTTCAAGGTCGCATCGGCGTCACTATATTCGCCTTCGTTACCGGCTATGTCTGCGCTCTAAAGCCCATCAAGCTCTACCGACAGAACAACCAGGACGCTGCCTTCACCTCCATTGCCAAGTCTGCTCTCCGCCGTGTCCCCCGGCTGGTCATCCCTTGTGCCTTCGCCACCTTTTTAATATGGATCATGGCAAACTTGGGAATGTTCCTCGTCGCAAAGCAAAGCGATTGTTGGTGGTGCGGTAAGACCGCACCCGACCGCCAAGCGAATGCGTTCTTGTCGGTGAAGCATCTGATTTCCAACATCATCTCTACCTGGACGAGGGGACAGAACGCCTACGATGGCAACCAGTGGACACTGCTTCCCCTACTAAGGGGAAGTATGCAAGTATATACATTTATTATCGCCACTGCCTACATTCGACCGCAGTTCAGGATGGTCTTGAGCTTGATGATGTTTGCCTACTTCTGGATGGGTTCTGACTGTACGTTTCTTCCCAACCCTTTACTCCCTGGCTTCTTCTAACACCATTAGCGGCATTTGGAATGCAGTTCTTCTGGGGCGTGTTTTTATGCGATCTACAAAATCACCCTCCCGCTACGGAATGGCTCAACCGTCGACCGAAAGTATCGCGAGTCCTTGCCTTCATATTCTTGGTCCTGGGTCTCTATGTGGCGTCGTATCCCGAAAGCCACGATGGATGGGCAACCTGGTCGAGGTACCAAAATACGGTTTTGAGGCATATCCTTCCTAGTGATCCCGATTTTCCTCGATTCGCTTCCGGCATTGGTCTGGAGTTGATTACCCTGGGCCTCCACTTCAGTCCCGGCTTGCGCGATTTGATGTCGAGCAAAGTACTCCTTTGGTTTGGCAAGCAGTCTTTCGCTGTTTACCTGCTCCACGGTCCTCTTCTCCGCAGTGTGCTCTGCTGGATGGTCTATGGAATCCGCGTACCCCCGTCCATTACCAACGACAAGGGTGAAGTTATTCAGGGCACACTGATGTTCCCCAGCGGATGGCGTCTAATAATCTCGTTACCGTTCTGGATTCCCCTGAACTATGGTGCCGCCATGCTTTGGACCGGCTATGTCGACCCTTACTGCGCGACACTCACAGAGAAGATTGTTGGTAAAGTGATGTTGGCACGTGACGAGAAGGGTGTCCTCTTGCCGCAATAGAATTGTGGTATTGATGATCGTCCTCAAAAGCGCAACGATGACAACTCGACAAATGGCCAAGAAGCGTATGAAATGTCGGAATTGTGGTACTCCCCTGGAGATCCCCGAGAATATGTGCCATAACCACAATTCTGGTCCCAGGGTTCCAAAAGTTTCAAGACGATACCTTTACCAATATCGGAGGGGCGGCTTCGTTCGTTGCCTACATTGACGCTCTTCATCTGGTCTTCGACGAGAAAGCCGAAAGTGTGCGTGTGTGAATACAACTGTTTTTTCTGTTTTGCGACATTGGTGTTGGAGTTTCTGGAGTACTTAGGATCAAAGCTACGGTATTGCATTGGTCGAATCATTTTAGGTGCATTGGACGGCTGAAGAAAATGCATAGTATATACACTTGGGGCGTTATTATTAATTCCTACGAACGACGGCCGGCAAACAACAGACACTGGCATAGAGGCATGGACGAAGGAGGTAGAAAGAAGCCAGGTCGTGTTTTATGTGACTGGTTCGCGGTGGTTGATACCCATGATGATGAAAAGAGGCCATACTTAGACCAAGGCATCAAGGCATCGTAGACGAGGCCGCGTGTTGCATTGCAACCACTTTGCAGATGATAATTTAAATCAAACTGTCCAAATTGACTCCTACTGCTTCAAAGTGAACTGCTACGTCCTTCGTATTGAAGAGATAACAGACGAAAATTAGGTAGTTAAGTAACTAGCTATACTTAACCTTCAAGTTAGAGACAGCCCTTCTCATATTTGTAGTCTGCGTCCTGCAGTCCCATCCAGACACTCCTATTCCATTCTTCTTTGAGTATGAGAAACCAGTTCAGTGAGGCCCTACGAGAATCAAATAGGAGAATCAAGAAACGGGACAAAAGCAAAAAGAAAACGTACAACACCAGGGATTCGCTGGTCGTCACCGACCCAACTACTAATCCGGCAGTATCTAGCTTGTCTATGGGAG
>JAOXNK010001784.1:0-14046 GCA_028566675.1 Hypoxylon intermedium
GTATCGTTGGCATATGCCGACCTCTTTTTACTCTCTATCCTACTAAAACCTCGATAACCTACTTCAACTCCATAGTCCAGAGCTGCCTAAGCCTTTCTTTATCCCGTAAATCTTGCTTCGCCAAGGAAACCCCATTAGTTTCCAATAGCGGCCGTTTCGCGTCATTGCTAATCGAACGTAACCATTGTTCATCACTGGAGACATTGGTGCGTAAAAACGGCGGCCTGGAGGCTGACTGAGTGGTGTCATCGTCTGTAGGACTTTCGACGTCAGCGTCTGAAGTATGCAAGTCGCTGATTTCAGGTTCAGTGTCGTTGTGAGCAGCCTGCTGAGGCGAAGTCATGGAAGCCGTATCGGCAGCTAGATCGTGAGCGCCATCGTCGTCAGGTAGGGTGATCATGGCTGAGAGGCCGCTTGCAGGAGTAGGTTTCTTGAAAGCTGAGCTATTCGTATCTCTTGCCCCAAGGGGCGTTATAGGCAAAGAAAAATCAAAGGACTCGATGTCTGTGGTAGAAGATAAAACAGGACTGGTCCTCGGCCCTGTTTGTAGTATATTGCTTCTTGGAAACTTCTTAAGCTTAATTTTGGGGGTTGCGCGAGTGTGGCGCATAGTCATCTCGAGACGCTCTTCTTCATCTGTATCATCGTCCGTGATCTTGTAGGGGTTATCATTGGCAAGACCATGATGGAGCGGATTTAGTAGATTACTTCCACTTGACCTTCTATGGCGATGCTTGAGCTTATCTTTTGTCGAAGGCGATACAACCTGAGCTGAAGGCAGCGGCTCATGACTCCCGATATATGCACTTGCTAGTGAACCGGTGGCCATCCTTCGCAGGTTAGCTTGGCTATTGCTGAAGACAACATGGGCCCGCAACGAGTGAACCGCACGATCTAGAGCCAGCTCAATGGCACAGCGGTCACGTATCCGAGCCAATTTAGGCCAGGTCGCACGTTCGCCTAATAAGCAAGAACGTAGCATGAACTCAGTTGTTGGATTCTTCAGCACTTTAGGCAGATCCCAAATGCCCATGGCTGGGAGGATATTGATATCTCCAGAGTACTTCTGGCTCAGGATCGAGCGCAATTTACTGACGAGCGTTGGGAATATGCCGATTTCGGCCATGAACTGCATTCTATGTAAGGCTTCGCTCTTGGCTAGGGCAGTGAAAGTGTGAAGCCAGTCAGACTCCTCCTTGTAGGCAGTTTCGTGACGTGCGCTGGCAGGTGGATAAGGCGCGTCATCTCTAGCAAGAAAGGGCACAACGTGGGGGTTAACTTGTGAGACTATGAAGTGATTGACATTAAACATTTCAGCAAGTCTCGTCATGGGGAGGTCATTATCAACGGAGCCGTCGATCCACATCTGTGGCGTGGGATTCCACGTGCTATGCTCGCCTGTTAATGGGCTCTTGACTAGCAACGGCGCGGCGCTGAAAACGATGGGGACTGAACAGGACGCGGCGACAGCAGACCATATCATGACATTGGGTGCGGTGACATAGTTGAGTAGTCTGGGCAGTTCGTATATGGACGCCGAAGAGACGCAGATGTTGCAGATCCTTCTGGTGCGGTTGTAAGCCTCTTGGAAGGTGATGTCGCCAAGCATTTCACGCATCACCCGTGTTAGATGCTTGATATCGGACCAGTTTCCCTCGGTAAGTAGCCGCCTCAAATGACCCAAGAGACCGTCTTCATTACCTTCCTCCTCGAACACGGCCAGGTCGCCATGAGGGAAGTCTTCCAACAGTTGAGGAATCTCGTCATCCGTCCTTGTGCAGACTACAGAGCAGACAATAGAACCGGCTGACGCGCCTGATATTATACGCGGCAATAACCTTGCGTCAAACATAGCTTTCAAGACGCCAATATGGGTCATGCCAAAAGTGCCGCCGCCGCTGAGCAGAAGAGCACTGCGACCAAAGCTCTGGCGAGCGTAAAGCATGGCATCTAGCAAATCCTTCGGTCCTAAGTTGCCGTCCGGAAGGTGATGCGTACTTTGTTCTACCAGAGCAGCAATAGTCTGCAGGGTAGAATCCACATACCGCTCGATCAGCTTCTTGGTACCGCAATAAGAATGGCGGTAGAGATCGATGTTGCCCATGCCCCCTAGATCGCGTGATAGAGATGTCCTGACGAGATGCATCATCGCCCTCATATCGCAGCTAGTGCGAGCTTCATCGAGTTCCTGCAGACGCATTTCGAGGAGATCGGGATTGTAATCGCCGGTAGAAGTGTCTGCTTTCCACTCTTCATTGCCGTCGAAGACGTCCAACTCGTGTGCTGCTGCATCCCATTCCTTATGAGACTCGGCGTTTAGCAGCCGAGCCGACAGAATCTGTCTATGTTCCTCGGCCCGCCTCCTTTCTATCCTCTCCCTCTGGGTCAGTCCATCCTTGAGGTAGAGAAGACCGCCTAGGACTTTAGATACGGGGGCTGCGTTCGCAGATGAATTGCCTGTGTGTCGCTTGCCATTCTGCGCGGTCTTGGTGGGAGACTGAAGCGAGGGAACGAAGGGGAGAATGTTTACGAGATGCGCCATGATGGAGGCTCGAGAGGAGGCACCGTCGCTTTTAAGGAGCGGTCAGGTGGGGTGAGCATTGCAATCCAACCGGCCCATCCTAGAACACGCGTTCGTGATGGTGGTCGACGGTTGAAAGTGGCTGAGACTGTCGGCGCTGTGGAATGTCTCACTTTCGGTTCGTGCGAGCTGCAGTGTAGACAACTTGTTTCGGACCAAGGTGATTAATTAATTGTATTATACGGCCCCGTAGAAGAACAAATTAAGAAGCAGTTTGAATTGGTATTACCACATCTCAGCCTCGTGCGTATGACAGGTAGGAAAAGCTTGTCGGTTTAGCATACGCAGCATATGGAGGCGGGAGAGGAGGTTGGAGGAAAGATTTACTTTTGGTGGCAGAAATAAGATAACAAGGCCAAGCTGAATGGAAAGACGTCAGAACGGCGGAACGATGCGGGATCCCGAGTGTGGGTGGAGGCCATGTGAGCACCTGAGCAATAAGCATCGAGATCAGGTGGTGGGGTCAGCGACAGGGATCCGGATCAAGTACCGTTCCTGAGTCTAATGTGCATTTCGAGATGTGGGGTGTTTGAGGGGTAGACACGGGGTAATGCTCGAGTGTAACAATGAAGCTCGCAAGGTGGGGTTCAGCCGTCCCTGTTCACCTCGTGACGGCTGAGGTAACCTTGCTCTAGTGTATGTACACGCAGGCTGGCAGGTATTTTACATGACTAGGGGGTGGCGGGAACACAAAGCGGATTCGCAGGCAACTACAAGTCTAGGCCTCGAGTCTCTCCCTCCCGAGTCTCTCCCGAGTCACTCCCGAGTCACGAGAACGTGAACCAAAGTTGGCTGTCTTACTCATGCCACACCTACCTACACGTATGCAACACCTGTTCCCCTAATTTTCACATGCTTCCCCTACACTATGTATGCATGTTTACATGGAGCTGAGGTGAGCCACCATTCATCTGCTAGGGCCTTGGTTCATCAAGTCGCTGTGACCAACCCCATGATGGGTGCCGTCAGCTGTCAGGACCCAACAGACAGACCAGACCATGCACAGTCCTATACACTAGGTGGCTGGAAGCGGTTTGACCTCGACTATCCACTGCCTATTAGTCTAGTAGCAAAGGAGGCGACCGCCTCTCGAAGCTTATACAAAACCCCTTCTTCTACCCAGAAATGCCCAGCACCTGCAACTTCAATATGATAGAACTCAGATCTCTCGGGGCTGCTTAGCTGCGTAGTCCAATCGTGCATTTTCCTCAAGGTCAGAAAGCCATCTTGATCTCCATATATAGCCAATGTAGGGTTCCTTATAAGTTTCACCTCCGCCTCATTGTCTTCGTGCTCCGCGTCGACCCCGTGGTGCCTCGGCGGTGAAGGTGTACCCCTTTTCCTTTTCGACCAGCTCGAGAAGGGGTTCGAGAAGCTCATAGTGGCCAGGTTAGTAACAATGCCTAACGGAGGTGATACTATCAGGTAAGCGCTGCGGAATTCAACCAAATCGTTGACTCTTTCAAGACACGGCTCCCCGTGCTCGTTTCCCCCGGATTGGGCCGTGGGATTATTATAGTGCTTTCTATGAATCAATTTCGTCCGAGATAAAAGATCTTTCACACCTTTCCGTATCCTCTCTTCTCGATCAGGGGAACGTACCCTTGGCCTATCGTGAGTCTTGTGCGGGGACGTATCCTCGTCACCACCGACGCGCATGCCCAGTGATTTCCTTGGCGAATTGGGAGTAGTAGCAGATATGATGCTCTGCTGTTCGGCAAGATGCTGCGCTCGCAGTCGAATATCCGCAAGGGAGGTATGAGCGGCAGGTGAGGCAAAGTGTGGTAGGAAAGAATTGAGAGGAGGCAGCTGGATCGTCACCATGGCGCCGTACGAGTACCCAGCAAGGAGGAGTATTGGAGAGGGCACGGGCACGTCTTTGCCTGCGGCGACGGCTCGGCACTGGGCTGGGCGCAAGTAATGGATGTAGTAAACGAGGAATCCGGCAACAGACATATAGTCGGCGCGCTCGGGCTTCGATGTCCATGAGGTACGGCCGTCCGAAGATGAAGCGCCTCTATCATTTAGCAGAGCCGTTAGTACGAGGCTTTCGCAAGGCCTATCTATTCTCATTAGATGGTGTACCCACCGAAAATTGAATGTCGCGACTACGAAACCAACTTGAAGTAAGGTGGTAGCAATTATTGCTACGACTGGATTATCATAGCACCCTCCTAAAGGTGCGTAAGGATGGGCGACGACAGCGGCCTGTCGCCGCCATGGTGCGGTGTCATGTCGCCCGTCTAGACATACCGGATGGTAAATGCGACAGTCGAGTTTGGTGTTGTCGTGTATACTAGGGAGCGTAAAGCTCAGCGTGGGCCGTGGAAGCATGATATGATTCCCTCGAGTGCGGTACCAAGTAATGCATGATGTGTTAGGCTCGGCGAGCCCTGCAGCCAGCTGGCAAGGCAAAGTTCCAAAAAAGAGCACTCTTAGAGAGTGATATTCCTACTAGAGCCGGCTCTAGTGATGCTGATGATAGATGGGCATTTCATCCCAGAGAGCTGAGCTAGAAAAGACGCAGGATGGAGTGTAAATCCGAACGTTTCCCACCCGCAACCTTGCCCGGTCTGCCGGTGTAAACTTAGCCTAGCTTACGGTATGTATGTACCTAGGTACCCCCCCTGGACACTGGACAGACAAGGGTGGGCTCGAATCATGTGGGTGGGTTGATTCTTTGCATACCGGCGCTAAGTTCCAAGGAGGCTGGGAGGCGGGAGGTTGGAATTCCCATTATTGCCTCCATGATGCACATCAGTGCATACATAGGTACCTGACTCGACATAATACATAATTGATAGAATGATGGAACAATGAGGTATCTATCAGCGGCAACTTGAAAGAAATAGAGTACACATGAGAAAAGGCCGTAGAAATCCAAGGGGGACAACTACACTAGAGCTAGTGAAAGCATCAAGTTGGTATCTCAACTAAATCCCTCGCCAAGTCACTTGTAATTCTATACCTACACACACGCAAACACATACGCCTTGTTAGACCCAACTCCCATCCAGCCAATGATATCGTGTCTCGTGCCTTTACATGCTTATGCTTGTTCTCCCACCCTATGGCCTGATGCGGTCCAGGTGATGATCCTCCTAAGATCCAGCAATTCCCAGTCCTACCCTCGATCCGAACCTCTCGGTCCGCCCTCCGTCTCGCTCACGGTCCACGGTTGCTCTCATTCGTCTTCCCTCCATCAAACCTCTCAACCCACGCTTCTGCAGTCCGATGACGCTACTGAGCTCACCGCTCCACACCTCCCCAACGACACCGTGCTCGCTATCTCCAAGCTCACTGCTCCATTCACTCCCTGATACGCTCGTTGTCGCGCTGAGCTCTTCAGGGTCTGGCCGCGTCCCCGATATACTCGTGTTAATCCGGAGACCTTCAAGTCCGCCCGCTGCTTCATCGGTGCTGGACTGTGACACCGACATCGAACGACCATAGAAGGGGTCCAAAGAGCCCCCGGTTAGAGACGAGTCACCAGCCATGTAGAAATTGGGATTCATGCTACCATCAATTCCACGCCCCCCGCCTGCTGCCATAGCCGTAGCATTAAAAACAGCGGCAGCGTTACGTGAGTCAAGGCGCGCATGAAGACGCTCGACTACAGCCTCTAATAGTCCGTCAATCTTGTAAGGTCGCGCAATCTGCAGCAGCGAGCAGAGAATTTGCGGCGTACAGAGAGATGACGACGGAGGAGGTAGAGCGGACGTATAGAGAAAGTGTAGTAGAGCCTGGACGGTGGGACAAGTGTGCGGAAGGTATAGGCATCTTGGCCGGGAATTGGGTGGCAACGACGCAGGTGTGGGTGCAGAATTGATGGTGCTAACATCCGTCAGTCCATTACCAGACACTGATGTGCCAGCCGTACTAGGGGGCTTCAGTGATCCAGCAGAGGAGGAATCATTTAGTGTAGTGGCCATCGAGAAGCTGCTGTCGCCGGCGCTCCTGTTGGACTGTGTGATTGTTATGGTAGACATGCGTGCTCCCGCCTGTCCTGACATACCCGTTCTCAGGGTTGCCGAATCGCTGCCGTCCTGCGTAGCTGCGCCTTCGCGTAGTAGCTGCACGAAATACGGCCCCCATCTCCGCGCAACAATACGAGAGTTGATAGGTATACGCTCGCCATGGAAACATAAAATGTCCATGTCGGCTAGCTCTCGTAACCCCATAGCCTTCTCCCCCAGTTCCTCGGCGGCCCGCGAGTGTGATCTTCCTCCGCTAGTCCAGCCAGCTTTTCTGGCTATGCTAAGGCCGGGAGCTGTAAAGGGGCTGCTGGCAGATATAAAGCCTGATAAGGGTGCCGTCTTACGAGGATTATCGTAGAAGCCAAATGCTTCTAGCTCGACCATGCAGACGTTTGAGAAATTAATCCGGCGGTGATTATAGTCGTCCACTAAGCTTCTTTTGCGGTTGCCCAGGATCACAAAGATATTTCGTCTATTCCATAGGACGCCCCTATTCCAACTGCCCTGGCTGAAGACACTTCCGCCCGTGTCAATGCGGACCCAGGTCAGATTTCTGAGATCCAAAGCCCACAATGCATACTCTTGCTTCGAACTGGTGAGATACGTACCGCTGACTACGAAATACGTGTCAATGACACCACCATTCGGAAACCGTAGCCCTGGGGGAGAATAGGTGCCCGACATTGGCTTCTCGGCGAGCGAGCCGTCCGAGCCTCGGATTTGAAGCTCTAGCTTCACATCTAAAAAGTTATAATTAGAGTATATTAGCATCGACGAGCCCGGCTCTTTCGCCTCGTGACTAATTGCACTATCCTGGCGCGAGCTGCTGATGCCCGACTTGCCAATCTTAGCGGTCACGCTTGGCGGCAAGGGTGCGACCACACTGCGATAGGCACCACAGGACTTTCCGAGTGGTTGTGTTGAGGCCCATTTCAGGCTGCGCAGATTGAAGACGCTAATCTGCTCGATATAATGATTTGCTCCGTCTTGACCACCAACAACCACCATTTCAGCCCCCCCCGCTCCGTCTATATTGATCCCGATTCTGCCTTCGTTCGGATTGCCGCTCGAGGGATTGTGTTGAAGTGCAGACAGAGGTGCCTTATTAGACGAAAAGGATGCAGAAGAGGGCAAGATGCAGGCACAGTGAGCATACCGACCCTGGGGAGCATCTTGAGAAGGAATATAAGTCCACTTCTTAGTTAGAACGTCGTAGATGTATATATCAGACATAACGGTCACTTCAGGCTGCTGATCAGGGGCGGCCGAAGGCGGTTGCGTAGCCGTAGGTGACATGCCGCCGTAGCAGACCATTTTTGTGTCTCCTAAAGCACACATAGAGTGGAAATAGCGAGGCGGAGGAACATCTCCGGTGGTTTCAAGTTTGGTCCAATGCCTCCGAATAAGATCCAACTCGTAGAGATCTGAAGTAAGGGGGGCCGGTCGGCTTCGTGATAGGATCCGCCCTCCAAAGACATATAACTTGTCCCCCAGGATCGTAGTCGTCGCTCCTACTAAGGGGTGTGGCTCTTGGCCGGTAGTCCGGTGGACATTGCACATCAGCCCAGACAGGTGAGCCGACGACCCCGAGGTTGCAGGGGTGCCAACGGCGGTTCCTAGAGCTGGCGTCCTGCTCGTCGACGCAGCCGGCGGGGAGGGCCCAGCTGAAAGTGGCCCATTACTTCGAGGGGTCAGATTGTCTCTCTGGCCGTCTCCACCGTCAGTTCTCGAGGAACTAGCTACGCTGCTTTGGCTGCTACTCATATCGATTCCACCGCTATACATCTGATTCGGGGGCATTGAGGTATTCGAGTCCATTGTATTTGTTCTACTATCCATATTCTCTTCCTCGGCAACGCCACTCTCGATTATAGCACTCAGACTATCTTGTACTTGTACTTGTGTCTGGTTGGACGAAGTCAAGGGGGGTACAGGACTCAAGGGCGACAGTGAAGGAGGCGGCGGGGCCGGAAGTGGTTTTTCGAGGCTGTTCTGCAAACTCAGATTCCTGACATGTTGCGGAGGTAGCGACCTCTGCGAAAGGGATGTTGAGTTGGTTTCGGAGGGCCCAGAATTGGCACCAAATCTGAAGGCCAGTCTCGAAGGCGTTCTTGCGAATCTAAACGACTCTTCCCGAGTCGGGATCGCCTTTTTGATGCCTCGATAGACGTCGGAGAGAAGGTCGGAGGGAGACTTGGAGGGAGGTAGCCGACGGTCTAGGTCTTCTAGATCACTATCGTCGAATAATTGAGGGCTATCTTGACGGTCTGGTTGGCCCGAAGTTAGACTAGGACCAGATGTAGACATTTTCGATCCCCTCCCTCTTGGTCTTTGGAGGCTCAAGAAGGAAAGCTCGTGGAATGCCTTGGGATGAAGAGCCTCAAGAAGTAGACGAGGTGCCAGAAAGCTGGGTAAGTTGAGTACTACTCTACGGAGATGCTAAGACAGCCGGGACCCAGGACCCGAAGAATAATTAGAAAATGAATATCGCGCTAGGACTATGCGTAGGCTAGGGGGGGGCTATAGTAGGCAATAGTTCTTTGCCTCGTGTCGAAGAGAAGATACCATAAGCACAGGGCAAGGCGGCTCCAGGCCAGGGGTGCCACGAGATCCGCGACGAGCATGGAGATGTACCTATGCGGTATGGTGCGGAAAAGAGAAGGGAACGGGAGGGAAGAATAGACGACAAGTACCGATGGGTGTGGTTCGATGACATACACACATACCTCGATGCAAAAACGGCCCCTTAGTTGACGTCGTATTTGGCAGCCTTGAATACGCCCTGGTTGCTTGGATTTTGCACACGCGCGCGCCTTCGCCTGCATTCACTCGCCCACTCCACACGGCCTTTTTTTTCTCTTCTGGCTCGCTTGCTTTTCGTCTATCTCTTGATTGTACTGTCAATGCCGGAGGCTTAGGAGCTCTGAGTGAGATCTGTGCGATCGGGCACTCGTATTCGTTGCTCGAGGGTAGCGGCCGTTGCAAAGGGAAAAGGGGGTGGAGGCCAGTTTGAGGTTGAGGAGTTCCAAATATCTGACTCCTGTTTAACTCCGGTGTGTGGAGAGAAATTAAGGCCAAGCGGGCAGGCGGGTTGGCCGGTTGGTTGATGACTCCTGAGTGGAGGGGTCACTAAGGGTCGCGTTAGACATCCACCGACATGGGCTGAAAGGAGGCCTAGCTAAGTGGCGCTAGTACAGGTCTGGCTGGTCTGGTATGTACATGTAACCAGTAGTAATCCATTTTGAAATTATAATGAATTACATAATACGATAACAGAGAATAAGGCTGTGGTTAATATACAACTAACTACATTTCAGGCAGACATGTTTCCAACTGCACCGCATGTTCATCTTTTCCCTGCTTAGAGTCTCGTCGCTTCCCGGCTTCCTCAACTGTAACTCCATACGCTCGGCGAATTGGATAAAAATTTCGAGAGCAGAAGGACAACAGATCGCCCGGATGATAGTAAACTACATGTCGAGAGAGAGAAGCGTAACTTGTCACAGTAATAAATTACACCTTAAGCTTATTGTGTCTTTCTTTAAAGAAATAGGAACATAATGAGCATTCACTACATCGAGAGTGTATCCAGTGGTTGCGGAGACCGCGTTACCTTGTCAATTCGCTGGAACGACGCGCGGATAACGGTGGACCTGGACCCTTCTCCTACAGGCAACACGATACAAGATTCTTTCATCAAGAAATATAACGCCGCAGTAGACGATGGAGATGACGAGGAAGAGGAGATGATAACTGACCAGATTTTGGACGCCATCGTCGAAGCCGGGAGGTCGTTGTTTGATGGGCTCGCCCCGCCTCCAGCTCCGGACGCCTCCACCCCAGCGAATCTCCATTCTCTCCTCTTCCCGAAAGAATATTTATTCGATTTCCGCCCGAACGTAGTAATTAACGCGGCGGAATTAATTCCCAAAGGCAACGAGAACACAATACCGCATGAGGAATTCGATCTGAAATACCAGCTTCCAGCCAATCAAGACCTAGTCTTACCTAAGTTCTCGACCAGAGACATCCATGTCCTCGTGAAGCTGCTTGGCGACGGTTATATCGCCCTCGTCTCAGCGGGGGGCCGAGAAATGTGTTGCAAAGTCGGCGACGAGTTGCGTGCCGACGCCTTGCAGAGAGAACTATCCTGTCTTTTGACGATCAGTACCTCTCAGCACGCAGCCGCCCTTCGCGTGCCAAAGCTCCTCGGCCTGATCGAAGCTGCTGACGACGGGAGAACCATCGGACTGCTACAAGAATACGTCCCTTGCTCGGATACCTGGGAGCTATCGACGCTGCGAAACATCGAGTCGGTTTCTTCGATTGCCAAGGCTCGCAGGGAAAAATGGGCGTCGCAAATCCAGGAGACCGTCCATTTATTGCACCAAATCGGCGTTACGTGGGGTGATGGCAAGGCTGCCAACGTCCTGATCCACCGCGATACGGATGACGTTTGGATTATCGACTTTGGGGGTGGATGGACGGATGGTTGGGTGGGTCGGGAGTTGAGTGGGACTATGGAGGGTGATTTTGTAGCAGTTAAAAAGATACTCGAGTTTTTGGAAGTTTGACAATTGATTTTGCCAGAGAGAAGGGGTTGCGTTGCGCTGGTCGCGATGGAAGGTATTGGGAGTACGCCCGAGTCACCAGTGCCGAAAGGTTGTACTGTACCTAGAAGTACTAGTTACCTATATGTGCACATCTTAACGAGGTATCGCTGTTTCGGCGGAGCGGAGCGCCCTGGTAGCCGGTACCTACCTAAGCCACGTTTCTCGCAGGGTCCAGGGTTACGTACAGGACCTAGGCATGTCAATATAAGAAAGGCACTTCCCGTTTTTTTTTTCAATTCAACTCGAACGAAACCTCCTTCTCACCCCGACGTTGATGCTTCGCTATGCCAAGGAAAATGAAACTAGACAGTCCCAACTACCGGTACTTACTGGTGACGAGCATTGCTCATATCGCGATGACATCTCCAACTCAGCCGACCTCGAGGGTTGCATGAATCACTAATATCTTATTACGGAGATGAGCTGGCATGGGCGAGGCAGTAGGCCGGGCTTGTTGGTTTCAGGTTCTGCTCTAGAGAACAGAAAAGACGGGATAATTATACCTAACCCTTTCATTTAAAGCGATCCTTCAGTTGGCCAGTGACAAAACAAACATTGTTCAGAATTTATTCATTATCTTCTTCTTCTCTTCTTCTCCTAAATAGGTGTGATGGTCTAGGAGTAAGAAACCTTGGGAGGAGCTCCGCGTCATATTGAACTGGAGCGGAAACGCCGTCTAGGCCGAGTCCAGCAGTGCCACCCTCCGATTAAGCCCCAGCTCTTTACGAGACGGTGGCCTTCTCCTTGGGTAGAGGGGTGAATCGCAGGTACGGTTTGACCTCCCGGAACTCGGGGAACAGTTCCTTGGCTTGTTCGTTCTTGACACTGGGGTGAACGATGACATCGTCACCGGGCACCCAGTTGATCGGGGTGGTGATCTTGTGTTTGTCGCCAGTCTGGAGAGAGTCGACGATGCGCAGAACCTCGGCCGAGTTTCGGCCAGTGGACGCGGGGTACGACAAGATGGTTCGGATGGTCTTCTTTGGGTCGATGATGAAGACGGAACGGATAGTGAAGGCAATGCCCTTCTCGTCGACGTTGGTAGTGTCTTGGTAGTCGAGCCTGATGTTTTTTGTTAGTGGTCGTTCCTAGGCCTCAAAACCGGGTCATCACTTACATGTCGTAGAGGTAGGCGACCTTGCGCTCTTTGTCAGCAATGATGGGGAAAGCGACATGGCCGCCAGTGACCTCGTCAATATCCTTGATCCAGTTCTCGTGGCTGCCGCGGGTGTTGGCAGACAGACCGATCAGCTTCACGCCTCGCTTGGTGAACTCGGGCTCGAGCTTGGCGAAGGCGCCGAGCTCGGTGGTGCAGACCGGGGTGAAATCCTCGGGGTGGGAGAAGAAGACAACCCAGCCATCGCCAACGAACTCGTGGAAGTCGATGGGACCCTTGGTGGTCTCGACCTGGAAGTTGGGGGCAATAGAACCCAGGCGAAGACTGCACTTGTGTGTCAAAACTAGGTATCCAACTGACATATAATCGCCAGGACACTTACGGTGCAGGTCGAGAGTCGGCCATGGTACTTGCAGGTGTGAATCTACTAATGTGAGGCTGGGGCAGAAGGGGGGTATGACAGCTCACGAGGAAAGAGGAAAGGATTAAATGGAAGAAGAGTTCGGTCGAGCACCGGCCCAGAGCACGACGTCAACTACTTAATAATTACGTCCCCAGTAATCCCGTTCGTCTGGGCCATAGCCTGGGCGGGCAATAGAAGGCAGTAGGTTACCTCGGGGTTAACGCCCAGCCAATAGTCACATCGACTTGTAGCCATCAAGCCCACTGACTGACTACTTTCGTCGATGTCGCAATTCCTCGATTATCTTATGTTTTCTGGTCGAGAGCACAGCTGAAAGGTTATTTCTATGTGCCAGAATAATGTCAGACAAAAGCGCCCTCCCTAACAATCACTACATTACTCCTATATTTCCAGCCATGATAACTTCGCAAATTTTGCCAGGAACAGCCATATATTATCACAGGCATATACACCAAGGCTGGAATTAATTTACGTCGCTTTCCCGCAAGTTTTACTCCAGATTCAAATCAAACATCACCATAAGAAATTCAAAGGTAAGGTGGTGGTTATTAGGTGGTGACTGAAAGGGGCGTTTTTTCTGATGCCTTTCTTGTCGGCGTGACTAGGCTGATTCTAGAATGGAACGAAATTGCGTGCTGCAGAGTTCCTCCCATTGGCTACCAGCTTTTGTCCTTCTCCACATAATGTCATTCAAGCCTTACGATGGCATCATCTAGCAGCTTCGGCTCTCGGCTAGCTACGTCTACTTATAGCAACGGATATCGGACGGAAACCGGCATTCATACACAAACAGAGAGAACCTGAGAACTAAGCAATCAGGAGTTGAACACCCCGTGGAGGGGATTATTATTCTTTTTTTTAATGAGTTAAACCCGATTCATGAACTCTGCCTTTACATTGATTGGTGGGAAATCTGGCCAGTGGTGGTTCGCCAACGACGTTACTTTGCAGATATTCGGCTCTCGTGCCGTTCTACTATGAAACTCCATGGGCGCGTAGGCACTATGGTTCAAGCGCTGCTCCAAGACCGAATGCCAAACGAATCAATACACGGGCTTACGAGAACCAGACCCCTATTTTCTTAAGGGTGGGGGTAGGGTGGGTTTGGAAGAGGGTACGAAGTAGTTTCCACGTGTTAATACTGGATATAGTAACACACCAAGTCCCATGTAACCCAAAGGTATGTCTTGGATGGAGTGATGGAGTGGCAATCTTGATGATGGGTTTATAAACGTCGAGAAAACAAGGAATCTCTAAAAGGGGCAAGACTTTGTCTATAAATCAGGCCTTAAAATCCCCCCCCTTTTTTTTTGGGGGGGGGGGCAGCTTTCGGT
>JAOXNK010001794.1:0-14046 GCA_028566675.1 Hypoxylon intermedium
CGATAGAGAATGACGTTGAATGAACCGGAGTTGAGTCTATAGAGGCGTGTACTCTAGCCCGTCACGGCGCGCTACTCGGAGGACGGCGCGGATATCCTACGAAACGTGAGTATATCCGCGCAGCCAGGCCAGCGCGTCGCCATCATCGGCCGCACAGGCAGCGGCAAAAGCACCATCACACGCTCGCTGCTGCGCTCCACGAACGTAGTCGGCGGGAAGATCACCGTCGACGGCATCGACACGGCGCGCATCCCGCTGCAGCGACTGCGCGAGAGCATCAGCTTCGTGCCGCAGGACTCGGTGATTTTCTCCGGGGACATCCGCTCGAACCTCGACCCCCTCGACACCCTCGACGAGACCGAGCTCCAGGCCATCCTCACGGCCTGTAATCTCATCCAAGCCCGCGACGGAGAAACCACCCCGGGCCTCTCCGTCCACACCCAAGTCGCCGGCAACGGCAAGAACTTCAGCAACGGCCAGAGACAGATCCTCGGCCTCGCCCGCGCCATGTGCCGCCGCTCCAAAGTCGTCATCTTAGACGAAGCCACGGCTTCCGTCGACCACGAGACCGACGTGCGCATGCAGCAGCTCATCCGCTCCGAGTTTGCCGGGTCCACCATCATAACCATTGCCCATCGTCTACGGACGATTATCGATTACGACCAGGTCATCGTCATGGAGGAAGGAAAAGTCCTAGAGTAAGCCAATCCTTGTATCTGTGATCGTTGAGACGTTTGCAGTACCTCCTTTTATCTTCCTTTAGTACTAACTTCCTCACAGGACCGGCTCCCCGGTGGAATTAATTAATAATAAAGGCGCCTTTTGGGGTATGCTTAAGAGTAGTAGCGAGTACGATGAATTAGTCGAGCTGGCAATGAAGGGAAGCCATAGTTGAAATATGTAATGACAATATAGAATAAAGACACACATTATATAAACATCCGCCGCATGATTGGCACCATTACTCCATACACGCTGGTAATATTTCAGCATAGCAATACACTCGCATGCACTGGCATTATTGAGAAGAAGAAAATACCTGTCTCCAAGGGCCAGACCCAAAAACGACCTTAACACCAATCCTCTACTCTAATAGACACAGCGTACCCTTTCCCTTCATACAAAACATGCAAAAATAGCAATGACGCTGAACATTTATATGACAGCAAATAATCAAGAGGATTCCTTGCCAATCCCCTTGACCTTGTCGACCAGGCCATCGAATTTATCTTTAAGCCAGTCCCAGCTGTGCCGCCACCACGGACCGCTACCCTCGCCCTCACCCTCAGTGTCGTCTTGTGGTGGTAGGGTCTGATCTTCTGGCTCATCGACAGCAGGATCCACCTCAATCGTCGAAGATGGCCGTGCGGCCTCAGAACCAGTTGATACTGGCAGAATAGACATAGCTCCAGTTGCGATATCTTCCTCCGTCGTCTCTGTCGTTTCCGTCGGAACCGGATCAGCCGGTTCCTCGAGCACAGTCTCCGGGTCGTGTAGACCTATGATTCTAAGTGGTAGATGCAACGTTCCGTTATTAGGAATAGATTTCATGCCGATAGAGTCGCAGAGAATATTATAGACGTTGATGTTTTCTGTAGCCAATTAGCTTCCGATAAAATGTGAACAGTTCAACAATTGCAGGGGTCACATACGGAAAACTTCCACCTTGCTATGAGGCTGGTGGGGGAAAGCAGGTCCGCGGGCGACGAAAATAGCTCGCATCAAAGGGTGTTCGTGATCGTAGCCGTGCTGTCCTCTCGGGCGGTATACAAGGCCCTTGGCCTTCGCTTCGGCGATGTTGAATTCATCCTGCTTCACAATAGCCCAGCCGGTTTTCGGCACAATCCAAAGCGGCGCAATACGCTTGTTATTGCTGAAATGATAACGCTCAGGCATGTTCTTGTCTCTGAGGTAGACATCAAAGTTGGGGTTCGATTTCCCCTTTTCGGCAGCCTGCTCGTAGAGCAACTGCAGGTCATCTGGGTTCTTGGGCCGAATACCAACCAAGGGCCATCCGTCAAGGTGACCGACCTTGTCAATATCTATCAAGTCCTCGATTTGGATCGCCCGGCTAGCGTCTGTCGTAGCCATACCGTGATCAGAGACAATGATAACATTGACAATGCCCGTGAGATTCCTTGCCTCAAGGCCATGGAAGAGCTCATCGAGCATCGTATCAACTTCGCTGATGGTCGATCTAATCTCGGTGCTGTTCGGGCCATAACGATGGCCATCGGCGTCGACATTGGGCACGTAAGCTGCTATGATCTGCGGTCTTACATCCTCTGGGTCTGCATCTGGATTTTCCAACCCCGGTTTGTCGAGGAATTCGAGAATCCGGTCGACCTTTCTTGGTAGTTTTTCGTTCCCATTGTATTTGTCTAGGAAACTCGGTTCCGTGCCCATGATGTGGGCTTCGCTGCCTGGCCACATGTGAATAGCTGTACGGACACCTTGCTTCTCTGCTGTAACCCAGAACGGTTCGCCATTCCACCATTTCGGATCGAGGCTCCTACCAGGATCTGTATAGAAGAACTCGCCCTCCAAGTCCGGGTCCCAGAATGTATTACCAACAACACCGTGACTTTCAGGGAATAGGCCAGTTGCAAGGGTATAATGGTTCTACAGGTGAGTTAGTAGAGGTCCTGGGCGGTGTCTACAGGAGGGAACTTACGGGGAACGTTACGGATGGGAAGGACGGGGTCATGTACAGCGGCGATACGCCTTCTTTGACGAAGGCGTTTAACCTCGGTGTCAGACCCCTATTCAGGAAGTCCGCTCGGAATCCATCGAGACTAATAATGAGGGTAGTTGGTAAGAAAAGCGCCGTGCCGTTGCTAACCAACTGAGGCGGAGTTCCCGCTTTGCGCACAGATAGCTTCCAGATAACCAGGGCTAGAAAAGCAACGCCGACTACGATGGTGGCATGTATGAGCAGCCATTTCTTCCATTTTCTCCGTTTTGCAGTCTTCGCATCCGAAACCTGTATTAATCTTTTGCGATCGAGTTCGTCGCTATCGTCTCGGTCGCTGCTGTCGCCGGTGGAGCTGCCATCCTTGATCCCCCCTTGCTCCATCTCGTACATGAGAATTCCGTCTTCCCCATCGCGGGCTTCCTTGAGTAGGCGGTCCTTCTTCTCCTTGCGTCTCATTCGTCGGTTTCTTCGTTTCTCGTCGTGCAAATCCTCTACCGAACTCCCGTGATCGTCTATCGCGTTTGCCGGCCGCGCCAGGTTGTAGCTTCTGAGCATCTGTATGGGGTTCGGGAGCGCAAGGTTGCTTCCTCGCCTTTGCAGGTTGCTTCCTCTCCTTTGTCGCTCCTGTTGGGCCCTCTCGTTGGTTATCAATTTGTCCAACTCCTCCTCCTCCATCAAGACCATCCGATCGCGAGCGCGTAGCTCCCTGCTGTTTCGCGCTGCAGCTAGTATCTCGTCATCTTCGCTGTCGGTATCCTGTTCGCTTCTACTATGTAGCGATACGGCGTCGTCATCGTAGTGGATAGGGGAGAGCAGAGAGACATCCCTCTCGACGTTGGTGTTTAACGGCTGGAGAGGCATATCGATTGAATAATTGCACGCGTGCAAGGTCGTCGGGACCCGTTCATTCTGTGGATGATTGTTGATGAAAGCACTCGTCGTTCCCGGGTCGAGTCAGTGCTGGTAGGTCTAATCTAGTCAGTCAGAACATCCTCTACACTTTTGTAAGTTGTCGGCTATTTGCTGCTAGGTATATGCATGAAATAGGAACACAGTATCAACACAGTGGCCGGCAGTGGGAAATGGGAGGATGGCTTATTCAGCTACACTGTCTATCATGACCAATTAGCTCCTCCCTGGTCAGCCACTCCCTTGTCAGCAGGCCCCCTTACCCCTGTGCATGCGGCCATGGCCATGTGGCTGCAGTTCTATTTTAATTCTTATCTTGCACGCCACCACGACGATCGCACCCTCACAATTATTGTGATCAAATCTCAGGCTTCACTCCATGATTTCACCTCACAAACCCGGCTCAATCAATACCGTTGCATGAAGCGTAATAGGGGCCATGTTGGGAGTAGACACAATTTCAAGAATCAAAAAATAGCGAGTCAGTGCTGCATGCATTTGACTTGCTCGACATGCCATCGTAGCTAAGGGGCTAGGGAGCAATTTAGGCCCAGGCAACCCCAAAGTCTTCGGGAACCAATCATTTTATTTCCCAAGTTGGTTCAGGGTAAGTTGTCCGGCTTTGACAGCTATAACAATCTGGCAAGGTGATATTATAGCAGCATCCCACAACCGTCGTCTTTCGCGTGCAGCGTACTAGATCATAAACCACATCATCGTACGTCCATGATGCCACTCGATACACCTAGTCTTATCAGTAAGTCCAGGTAAGGAAAGGGTTGGTCTCGCGTCATTCACGTGATGGTTGACGCTATGCTGCTTTGTCATATTTGGTAAGTATCGTATCCAAAAGTCAAGATGGTGGTTTACATTTTCGAGGGGGGGTCATCAAAACGACGAACCCTATATCTGTCATTAGACACGAATTCGTATTGTCCCGGGGTTTATTTTCATAATGACAGTCAATCACTCCGCCAAACACTTGCGTGTGGCCATCATCGGGGGCGGGCCTGGTGGGCTCGCAACAGCCATCGCGCTCTCCAAGATTCCCAACATATCCGTGAGTATTTATGAGCAGGCCAGTCTACTGAGGGAGGTTGGCGCTGGTATCAGCATCGGCGCAAATACGTGGAACGTCCTGGACTTACTTGGGATTGCGGATACGCTTACAAGTGGCCATCCGACATGGACCATCATAAATATGTTGGTACAAAGCGTGTCAATTAGGATATGAGAATGAGATTAACTTGAATCAAGGAATGGACGCTCGGGGGAGGAACTCGATCGCCGCCAGGAAGCAAGTGCTGGAGTCAAACATCCGCCGATTCGTACTCAGCGGACGAAGCTCCAGTCAGCACTTTTGGCGCATGTAAAACCTGGCATAATACAGCTTTCAAAGAGGTTGATCCGCACGGTCGATAAAGGGCCTGGGGGTGTAGAGTTGCATTTCGAAGATGGCAGTATCGTGACAGCTGATTTGGTGGTTGGCGCGGATGGCATTAGATCAGTAAGAATACCTACCTATGCTCAAATGGCCAACTTGAACACGCGACCCGCTAACAACAGCCAAAACAGGTCGTGAGAGATACGGCTTGGCCAAACTACGAAATCAAGTTCACCGGCACCACAATCTGGAGGGCCCTTGTACCGTGGGACGATGTGAAAGACCTAGATCCTCAATTCGAAATCACCGGCTGGTGGCACACTCCAACTACGCATGTTTACTTTTCTCCGGTCGGAGAAGGCCTGTGGGAGATAGCATCCAGAGCATGGCAAGATCCAGCTACTCACAGCGCAAGCAAGAAGAGCTGGGGGGTACCGGTAGAAAATGCACATGTCGAGTCATATTTCACGGTAAGTTTTGGGTTGCCCCTATTCTTTCTCAGGTTTTCTCACGTGATGAATTATAGGAATATCTCCCTTCCATTAGGGAAGCACTGAGTCGAGTACCCCCTGGTGGCTGGCGCGAATTTGCTGCCTTCGCTGGTCCTGAGCTCGATCAGCTCACAGCGTGGGATAATAAAATCGTACTTGTTGGGGATGCATCGCACGCTTTGTCAGGGGCGTTTGGGTCAGGGGCTGGTTTCGCGATAGAGGACGGTTGGATCCTCGCGCAAGCTCTTGCCTACTGGAAGAATGACACCAGTAAGGCTTTGCCACTATTCGATGCCATCCGGTTGCCGTATTACTCGCAGATGTATTCCCATCTCGCTACCGAAGCTGAAAAGCGACTCACAAAACTGAAGTCACTGGGAGAGCCTTCATTTGACGACCAAGTTAGGAACAAGATTATCACTGACGGTGGGAAGAATATGTCGTGGATATATCAAAATGATATTGGTGCTGTTTGGGAGGAATGGGTTGGCAAACTTGATGTTAGCCACTAGAAATTAGGGCACCTATGATCACAATAACCTACCTAGGTACATAGGAAGCAAGTTTATTGTGGTAGCCGCCCATCAGCATCATATTGTCAACATTGGTGCTATCCCAACTATCAATACCTACTTATGGACCTAGTCGAGGCAGTGAGGACAGATACCTGGCCACGCAAGTATTGGTCAACCATTATCCCCTTCCAAACAGCACCCTTATTGATAGTTGCCAAGTAGTCGCCAAGGCAAGACCGGTTGGCTAGAATAAATATTAAGGGGTAATTACGAATGCCTTCAAAAGATAAAGCTGCATCCTGCTCCCGTCCACCTCGGCGCCTTTATTAACCTTTCGATATCTATCCGTTGTTAGTTGCAGATTAGCATATTTCATCTGATTATCAGGTCAAGGACACAGCGACAGCCAATTAGATGGATTTGATAGCAACTTGCTGTTTCATAGAGTTGATGGGACATGACGACAGCCTTGAGCTTACGCCGAACGCCATGAACTTCACCATGAAATTGTTGCATATATAGGTAACGATGCCGACGCCTCAAGCCCAGGTCTTCTTCAGCTTTCCTATCTTCAATTACAAGCCATCCAGTTTAACAGTATTTTCACAGAAGAAAATCATTTCGAGATTAGCCTATTATCGTCAACATGCGTTTCAACATTGCCGTCTTATTGCCCTTTGCAACTTCGCTCAGCGCTAGTGCGATTCCTCCATCGACAGATGTCACTTCCTACGACACCTCAGAAGTTCCCACCTACTACCCCTTCGACGACACCTATGATTGCCGTGGAAGCAGCATGTGCCCGACCCTCAAGGTCCAAGCATGTGATATTGCCATCAACAGGAAGCTCATCCGCGACGACGTGGTCAACTACGGCGCAGAAAGGTGCGTTGCCTCACCAACTCCTTGCATACGACTTCGTACTCGTAGACTAACACATTCATACAGGAGTGGCAGGCCATATAGGGGCGTTTGCCACGGCGTGCATACTGACTACGGCTGCGGCATCTTGATCCAAGGTCCGCCGAACTGCACCAGGACCGGCAACGAGATGTGGTATGACTACCAGGACATTCGGGCGGCGAGATGCCACCATTGTGGACACAAGTACTGGAGCGATTGGGGCTGCAGAACAACGATCGACTACTTCCCCGTGTGCAATATTTGGCATGAGGTAGTAAACACTTCGGCTAGCCTGCTATAGATGAGCGAAACCATGGATAACTAACTTTATGTATATTCAGTAGTAGGAACATGAGATGGTGCAATAGAATGAATTACTGGAATAAGGATGATTTCCCTCGCCTTTGGGATAAATGGATTGTTGTCCAAGTAAATTATGAGCCAGATGGCCCAGATCTATCTTGACTCACCTGGGCATCTGGGTGATTGTCTGTGCATACCATCGTGGTGATGCAACCCTCTGAGCCGCAAAGGAGTCGGGATCTGCGATGGCCATAACATCATTGACAGAAAAGAACAGAGTTGAAAAGTGCCGTGCTTCTCAAGGCCAAGTCATCTTGTGCTTACGAGGCCAGCACTACCGTAGCTCAAGCTTTGGCATGGGCCACGAGCCAAACTCGGCCGATAGGTCATCCCATAGCATAGCGGCGTCCGCTCAAGCCCACGGGAGTCAGAATAAGACGAGACACCCAGCGTTGGGGCGTCTGGATCAAGCCCCAAAGTTCATGCCCTGGCCTCCAAATATGGCATGATTCCAAGGGTAGTCAGTGATATGGATCTGTCTGATCCAAACAAATCTACTACTGTCCTGCGTGAGTATTTCTCATACACTATCCGCCAAGACTCGCAGTAGTAATCGAGGCCAGAAAGTATCCCACGCGGGACGTCCCCCTATTTGAAGGTTTGAACCTCAGTGTTGTGACAAAGGCCAGGAAACAACCATCATTTCCCTCTTGGAGTCGTTCTAGAAGCTTAACCCGAGCCACAGCGCGATTCATGGACGTCAATGACTCTGGCGTTCATAATTACCGACGGAGCTTATCGCTCGACTCTGTTCCGAGGAGAGGGGCTGTGCGCGATAGCATCTTATTTGGCATTGGCGATCCTAGCTGAGAGATTTGTCGCGATGCTTTCATTCGCGACTTCATCATATACTTCCCCGGGGAGTACGACACGCAGTCGGCCAAAAGGGCGTCTCGATGTGCGAGCGGTAGAAGCAGCGAGTTGTCATCGCACAGGGCTTGATTCGGGATCCCAAGATTCTTCTACATGCGAGTCCGATAAGGCACTGGAAAGACACGTAACGATCGGACCATGGTTGCCGTGGCTCATCGGATTTCGGCAATTCAGTATGCCAAGATCGTCTGTGTCTTCGAAGAAGGCAGAGTGGTGGAAAGGGGCACTCATGGTGACCTCGTTAGGAGATGGTAGAGATGTCTTCACGGTCAGTACTCGGCCTGATAAGAAGATTGAGGGCTCTGCTCGTTATAACCACAGGCCGCAATAGGGTAACCCTCGAGGGAACGGTATCTTGTACCTATATTAACGCGATTGACTCTGAACCCTTGTGATTATCCTCGCCAAATGGAGGACCAAGCAGATCGGCTATGAGCAGACCCCCAGATCCTGTGAGGGGTTGGCGATTCCAATGCACCTCTTCGGAGTCTCCTCGCAGCTCGGCTACCTCCTCTAGCAACTCCCACTCCCCTGTTGTTTCGTCTCTATCCACGTAGCGGAAGATGATGCGATCGCCTCCGTCTTCGAAGATGAATTCTCGGCGCCAAAGCCGCTGCCACTGCTCCGTAGGTGTACCCTCAGCTGCGTTCAGCAACTCAATAGAACGGTTCTTTAGAGCCAAGGCGTAGAGAGAAGGGTGTTCCACAGTCCATCCTGACCTGGGTAGTCTCTCAACATCCACGTGGCTTCGTCGCGGGCGAGGGGATCGCGGCAGAAGAACGAGATGATCAGTAGGCGCCATGCTAATCCACACTGTAACGACACCTGGTGAGCCGGATTCTTGATATCGCGCTTCGCTGTGCGTAAAGCAATATCGGCCAGAGATAAATATTCACGGAATAAATGTGTTCGGGCTTGTAAACTCTCGACGTTAACGTATTGCGGGGAGTCATCAAAGACGTAAACACCCAGGAACTGCAGACGGAGTTGGATGGCTCTCAGGTATGCCGGCGACTCGACGTCAGACATGATAATTCTGTTGAAGAGCGGTAAAAATGCAGCATCTAATGCATGCATTACCTTCCTCGAATTTTCACAGAATTCTCTAACTCGAGGGTTGTCGAGAAGGTCAAGGATAAAATCTTTAATCATGCATTGGTCTTTGGTGCTGAAAATATCTGATGCATGCATGATATCTATCATGATCGTAACTACCTGGGCCTGGGCACGACGAGCCACATTCCAATATTCCTCGTATTCGTCTAGGTGATTAAAGACGGCGGGGATGCGGTCGACGGACACTGAAGACTTGGAAAATTGGCTTAGTAACGCTATGAACGACTCCATCGTCTGCTTCTTATTTCGTAGCCCCTTTACAAGGCTAGGAAGCGGCGGGCCATGGCTGACCCTACCGTGAAGAATGGTGCGCGCCTGTGATGCCAGGTCGATGAAGATGTCTGCAACAACCCCAAGGAGGGGCTTAGGGTTTGGTGCCAAGTCGGCAACGAGGCGATCTACGTTCTGATCTGTGAGAAGGGCAAGCAAAATAGCCAAACCGTGGTTAACGTGATCCAGGGCAGCTTTCTTATTGCCCCTAAGCCTTTCGAACAAGAGTAGCAGGACGGATAGGAAAACTGCATCTTGCACCGATGCGCCTTGGCTCTGCAGTTTCAACGAACGGCAGTAGTAGGCGACGGCATGAAAGTAATGCGCATCTCCTTCAGCTGTGAAGAGAGCCGGCATAGACACTGCACGAAGCGATTCATGAGTGGACTGGCGATGCCACATGCTCAATGCGCCGATGGCGATAGCAGCATGGCGGAGCGTACCGTTATTACGAGCGAGTTGAGGCAGAGTGACTTCCCACAAGCTGTTGTTCGACCCGGCGGCAATCCAGGGGCCTTGTACAAAGCCCACAAACTCCTGGAAATAAAGCATTCCAGCTGAATCCCGAAAATCGAGGACGTCTGGATCAAGGTGCAGCTGCATCGTTGGGGATGCGCCACTGGAAATCTGCCTGGAATCCCAGCGTAGTTGGGGAGGGTTAGGGGGGCTTTTCCTGGGGTTCGCGACGTGTTGATAGCCTTCGCATTTCCCTCTGCTCTTCATACAATTGTTGCATTGCGGCTTGGCCTCATCGCATTTGATGTGACGCTTCTTGCAAGTAACGCATCCTGACCGTACTTTGTGCGCACCCGTACGGGTGAATTTTGGTTTGCCGTGGGCAAGAGTCTTAATCTGCAAGCCCGTGCTCGCCTCATCTACCTCAGTATGGTCAGACCTGTAGCACATTAGCGTTGAATTTCTCATCTTCACGAGTACCCCCCATTCCTAGGCTCACCCGGAAGCGTTTATGGGTAGTAGGCGAGGCAAGGCCACGAATTCCGCCATTATCGCATGTTGCTCATAGGTGTAGTAAGGAAAGTGGATGTACGTCGTATTGGAGGTTGAAGAGCGACCTACATAGAAGAGTAGATAAGTAAGCAAGGCTCTTCAGGGAAGGGATCGTCGGATCTTACTCTTCTTTACTCTCAAGTGAAGCACCAAATCCGCCGACGATTCATCGCAACACAAATAACATCATGACCCGCCCTGAAGCTAAGGTCGCTGCCCACCAGCGCAAAGTCCAGACTCAAGGGCAAAGCTCCTGCGATAGAGCAAGCCGAATCAAGCATCAAAGATGAAGCGGAGATCTCGCAGGACGATCTCGAAGATTCAACCAGCGAGCTGAGAAACGGAAGGGCTTTGAAAAGAAACGCGTTTATAAAGTCATAGAATCATTACTGGAGCTCCTCACCGATTGATGTATCAATCCGGGTGTTTTCAATAAGAGCAACACTAATAGGGCACACGTCTCGAATGCTCAACTTCCTAATTAGCGGGCACCGCACCTAAATATAACTTGCATCTTATAGCCCCCAATGAGACTACTTCTAAGAGCTATATTAACCACATAAGGTTCCCAGTACTCCGGATAGAAACCCGGCTGCTCCCAGTCAAGGACTGCCCCGACATCTGCTCCCCGCACCAGAACGCCTGAACGAGCCCGCGATTGAATGCTGCTTCGTCGCTATACGGCCCGTAAGCGCTGGGGTCGTGTGTGAAGTATGGGTCTTCGCAAGCTGAGGCGTCAATGCTGCCGATAAAAGAGCCGCTGATCTTGCGGGGCTGGGCAAAGTGATCGCGGAGCTGACCCGTGACTGATTCCTTCTCCTCTCCCGTCAATTTGTCCCAAGCGTGGTCCAACCTCTTGCCTTCGACGTACTCCATTATTATTCGAACATGGCCCGACTCTTCGTCCCGGTAAGCATTGTAAACCTGCGGGACGGGTATGTTGGTATGCTCCCGGACGAAGTTCATGGTCTCGACTCTCCGCCTCTGCAAGACGTGTGGTCGACCCAGACTTGACTATGGTCTTGTCGTCAGCTAGGCGATAGACGCAGCAGAACCGACCATAGCCGGTCGCTTCAGCTAGTTCTTCTTTCGTAACGGTGCGACCCATGTTATCGTCTTTGGCGAGATGAGAATGCTATGGCGGTGCCTTGCTTTCAGCAGTTGGAATGAATTGAGAAGTCGCCTGAGCGGGGCATTGAGCAGCTGTGGAAGGGATGAAATACCATGCGTCGTTGGTTGGCAAGGTAATCTGATACGTCTTACCACTCTAAATTTCTATTTTTTCGTCTTGTCTTCCATTGAAAGAAAGATTTACAGTTCGGAAACCGCGCGAGAGCCTTTCGAGTCAAGTGCTGCTTGCGCATCACCCCATGGTACCCTAGGGGCAGAACTACATCGCAACATGCTCACATCTTCGTCTTTCTCCACGGCCTAGAGCTAGGTTCTAACGGAAAGCAATTCGGTCAGCAGTCCTCTAAGGCCAGACTTTTCCGACGGTCGGAAGTTGCTCGAGGCTTTTCCACGGCTGTCTCTTTTCCGGCGGCAGTGTCAATGATGCAGGTTATAGGCGCTCTACGGCATGTAACGGCTGAGCATTATGCATAGAGTGTTGCCAATTACCGATAGGGCTATTATATCTGGCATGGTAGCCTTCGGTCATTAGGAGGGGGGCTCGCCAGATAGTCCGGATAGAGAGCAGAAAGGGCCACTCTGTATGTTTACCAATATTTCATAGCAGTTATGTTGAGAGCTCCTCGCGCAAGAGCACTGTTGATTCTACGTTTATTAGGTCGCGTCATGATGATAGGGATATAGTCTCGCGTACGCGACTGGCAGCCAGTCACTGGCTGGCACTATCTCTCTCTTTACCTTCGTCCGCCAATTATGAAAAGTGTTGGTAAAATCTCATTGTCGATAACATTTAGTTTCTAGCATCACGGGTCGGTATGATCCTAGCTTGTAGCAAGTAACTAAAGACTGCCCTCCTCGTTCTTCCTCCGCACTGAAACCCTGGCCTTTCAAGGACTATTTCCTCTGCAGCTCCCAGAAGCGTAGCTGTAGAGAAGCTTCTTAACAACCCTTAGGCACACGGGTCGGGACACCATTGTAGGTGGATGTATTGGAATAGATGCTGTTCCTCAGCACTATTCACACCGGCCATGTTCCAACCGCGTCGGATACGGTTCAACACCATCCACGCAAAAGATGCCTCTGCTCGGTAGCAAGAGAATCTGTACTCGATAGAAGTCGTAAAGGCACCATGATAGCTGACCAAGACTTCGTCGGTAGTCCAAGTGAAGTGAAAGCTGAAGATACGCTCCAGTGTAAGCTGGTTGACGACCTGATTAGGCCCCGTGATGCGAATCACACGGGATCGCTCGGATGATGGTTGCGACGGTACTCGGTAGCGATTCATAGTAACCCTCGGCATCATTGGGCCGAATCGGAAGCCTCCATTATAGACAAATTCCATGAATCTGTCCTTGTCACGTCGTTGCCAAAAGCATATCTTGGCAGCGCTTGTAGGAATGTGGATATTCGGTTTCTTCATCTCGAACGTGAAGATCTTCCCAACATGGCGGATTCTGTGAAGGACGTCGTGTGCTGAACAGTCAGGGGGCAAGTTGGTAATCCATACACATGTACTTTCGTCCTCTGGTATAAGCGCATTCTGACTCATGGGGGCACGCAAGTCCCCTCGATACACAGAGCGACTTCCGTAGGTATTGTGAGGTTGTGGCTGATACGGTAGTACACTGCGCGTTCCAAATTCTTCGTCGCGTCGTTGTTGGTTGTCTTCTCCGCGGTAAAAGGTTGCATTCATATCTAGGCGAGTTAGCTTTTGGCCGAGATCTGTGTATCCATATTGATAGCTATGAATCATACCACTTCTTTCGCTTGGGGTAGTAGCAGGGAAATTCCATATCTCAGGAATGGGGACGAGGGAGTCGTCGTCGATAGGATTCGGCATCTGCATGATGGCGGAAGAGGGTGATGTGATGATTTGTGTAAATGTAATTTACGGGGGAGTTGTTGAAACTTCTGTATGAAGCAGTACTGCTTCTTGAAAGTATTGCAGAAGTTGAATGGAGGAAAGATGGGTGATAAAAACACTTATTTAGCAGAGATCTTGTTGACAGTTGTCGTCGCCCATTTTTATTCAGGGGTAATTGCTTCATTGACGAAGTGGATTGGAGGTGTCACCTACCCCGACTACTGGTATTCCTGTAATTGGGCCATTGATGGTCTTGTATTGATTTGTGAGCAATATATCTGGGTAGATATATAGTTGCAAGACAAAAGAAGACATACTAGGATAACTTAGTGAAGATATAAATTTGGGGGTTCGTTCATTTTCCCTTCATCTGAGTACTATCGGCCCCAAGTGAAGAGACATAGCCTAGGCTTGAGCCATTCTTTTAACAATTTATTGGTTTTATTTTTACAACGGTCTCCTCGTCTTTCCCCATCCAGATACGCGAAATAGTCCCTTAAGGGTTTATTGGCTGCAATAAGGGG
>JAOXNK010001801.1:0-14043 GCA_028566675.1 Hypoxylon intermedium
AGTGTAGTTTTCTCGCACTTAATGAGATAAAACTACTAGTTAGAGCTCTAGGAATTCAAATTTACCTAGGTATACTTCTTCTTCTTCTCAATGGATCTCTTCAGCTCTAGACCCAAAGGCCGCTTATTTCCTAACAGCGTCCATTTCCATACCAACAACATGATCCGTCTTTACACGTCTCCGTCCTCTTCGCAGCTGGTTAGTTATAGGTGATCTGCCCTCTGTCGTTGGACTGCATCGCCATTTTCGCGATGCAGGACCTCTAGTGGCGGTTTCGGCGATGGCCAGAACGGAATCCAAGCCTTGTTCCTCTGCTCGCCCTGAGCATGACTCTCCCGACTCTCCCGACTACGTCGCCTCACGAGTGTCGACGTCGACGTAGCTGGAGCTGTGTCGGGACTCGCAAGGTCTAGATGCGTGTCTGCCTTTGATGGTGCCTGCGACGATTTCCCTCCGCCAAGTAGGAGGCGTAGGGCCTGTGTTGGCGTCATACGAGAGGGTGTCTCGATCCTTAACTCTTCCTGCACGAGTTGCTCGTAAAGTGCCGGTTGTACATTACCGAGTGTGGAACTCGTCTCGGGTGTGCCCAAGCCGATTCGAGATGACGGGATGCTTCTTCGGTGCCGTCGCTGTTGCTTCGGTCCCGAGGGCTTCGATGCTTCTGAGCTGGATGATTTCTTGCGTGCTTGCTGCTTCTTCTCGGCATTTATCCTAGCTTTGTCGTGGGTAGCGCTCTTCCCCTTGCCCCGGGATTGGATCAATGCTGTTAGATCGCCCTCGTCAATAGCCGAAGTCCTTTCAGCTGAAGCGGCAGCATTGCAAGATGCACCATCACGTGAACTTCGCTTCCCAAATGACCACCACGATGTCTGCCGATGTTTTTTTCGTCTCCCTCGCTCCGTAGGGAGCTGAGCTGACAATCCTGAAGTTATGGTCGAGGGAGTCGTGGCGGAAGTCTTTCCCTGGAGCCCCTTTGACCCTAGCATGCTACGGAATTTAATTTTGCGTCGGCCTTGAGCGCTATTCTCAGTATGAGATTCCGGCGTGCTTTTCGAGTCGTTTCTCCCCTGGGGGCCTGAGAGGGCGGTGGTATATGCGCTATCATGTGAGGGGCTCGGAGCTGGCTTTTCTTTATGAGCCCTTAGGAATCGATTGAATGTCCTTGGGGTTTGCTCTCGTGGACTTGAGTCTTTCTCCGTCTGTCGTGAGGATGCCGTCGGCTGATCGCCATGTGCGGGTTTTCTCGCATCTATCTCTTTGGTTCTTTCTTTGTCGGATTCTCCCACACCCGTGTCATAAGGATGTGTGCTCTTGCCAGACCTCGTGTTTTGTGGCATTGACCGCCGCGGCTTGGGGCTCTCGAATAAGGCGGACGCACTTGGCTGCTTCTGTTTCCGTTCCTCAATCAATTCCACCCGGTGGTCAATGTCGTCTTGCTAGGACTCGAGCTTCAAATTGATCCACAGCAATGGGATTGAGACTATTTCGAGCGCCTTGACACGTCGCGATTTAGGCTTGTCTTCCTGCTCTCTCTGGGCAAGCACCCGCGATTCATATATTGTCTGCTGAGTTGGCCATCTGTATCTGTAGTCGATCATGGCCTTCTCTTTCTTTCGTAAATGTTTTCCCATTTTGCACGTCTTGACGCTGGTACCGCGTCGCGCCTAGTGTACGTTTTTGGAGCTCAGCCTGCGAGACAGGACAAGCCAATCCCTTGGATCGACCTCTGGGTACGTATGCCCAAGCGACATGAACCTTGACGCGGTATGTATGGTATGCCGTGGTCTTGCTAGGGAATGGAATTTCTCACCTTATTCCAGTAACCCGTAGAGCATCGAAGAGATTAGGGGGCCAGGGGTAATGATAAAACACTAGCGGAGCTGCATGAGAATTATATTGACTATGTCTGTAGTTATGGATCGTGTCGTTCGGGCATGAACGGGCATCGCCTCGAATGTAAACCTCGTACCACCGGTTCAAGATATGATTATTCCGAATGTTTCAGTTCTAATCATATGAACAGGTAGGTACACTGCGCCTACTTATACGAAGCTAGTCAGGCATGAACGAACTATACCTACCTCATTTCAGGGGTAAATAGCTATAGCCGATTCTCCTCTTGCCCAGAATTCCAGGGACTGGTAGCTGCACCTGGTTAGCTGCAGTTAATCGGGTAGCTACGTGTAGTCATGAGATAGGTAGGTAGGTAGTCAAGAAGCTGGAATATCTCGTGTAAGGTTGTGATTAAAGCTATATTTCTACGAACCTGGGATCCAAGGTAACTAATAGATGGCAGGCGCTTTTCCTCCGCTGATGCCAATTGGTAGATGCACAAGTTAACAAGTGCAGCTTCATTCCTTTGGTTGATATAGCACACATGGCTTTTGGTTAAGTTGTCTTCAGAAGAGTAGAGTCGACGCAAGCATTCATATAAGTCTCAGGACCAGGGTAAATTGTACCCTTCTATATTCACACCCCATTCTTTATTATGTTGTTGAACTCATCGAGCAAGTCTCGGCACACATCAAGCCAACTCGGCTCGATTATAGCCGGTCCCGGTAGCAGGTGTATTTGGGGCCTCGGCAGGAAAAGTCTGTGTCATCGGTGCCTCAAATTTAGACTGGCCTGCCATTTCATATCGTGGTTCAGGAGCAGGATACATCGGAGAAGCGACTTCAGTTCCGGGAAATTCCTGAGGACCCGGACCCGGAGGGGATGGCAATGACGCTGCGGCACCATCTCGTTGATGCTTCTTGAAGAATAGAATACCCAATACTATCAAGGCAAGTGCTGCAATACCGCCCACGACACCACCAATAATAGCACCGGTGGGGGTACTGGAACCGACGCTGGCAGGGGCCGAATTACCACCTCCGGAAGATAAGCTTGTAGTTGTCGATGTTGAAGATATGGTGGCCGTGCCACTTGTTGCGTCGGAAGACGAGGAAGTAGTGGCTGGTGACGAGGTCGTAATAGTTGAATCGTCCGCTGTATGCGTTGATGTTATGCTAGAAATCAAGCTCAACGGGGTGGCCAACAACTCGAACATTCGCGTCTTGCTTTGGGCGTCGCAGTCCCATGCACTGACGGTAGAACCACTCGTCTTCAGGGACCAGAATCAGCACTCTTGTCCCTCGAAAAAGTGGCCACGTTATTTTGGAATTTTTATTTCAAAAGGGGTTTATCCGTGGGAAGTCAGGTTTAAACACTTACAGAAAACAACCAGGTAATGCAGTACGGTAGTGCTGATCCGCTACAATAAGAGTCAGTACGCATAGAGCTGGATTCAAAGCAACGTCTTACCAGCAACGCGTGTGGGACGACGTGCCGCAGACACTCGTAGCATCATAATCGTCACACCGAGTCCAGAAGGTGGACGAGCATGCCTTCAAACCGCTCGTACAACAGCCCCTATAGTTTCCGATGTTCTCGCACGTTCCGACACTGGAGTAGCATTTATACGTGATCGCAGCTGCAACACTAGTAGGTTAACCATGGTTCCGCTAGCAGTCACTGCTAAAGGGGAATGTACATACAGTTTAAAGCGCCAAATCCACAGGTATCGTGGCCCATGTCGTAGCCCTCTCGCGGTAACAGCTCTGCGGGCGCGTAGTGCTCTGGAGCCGCGGTAGGAGCCGGTTGTTGTACGCCCGCGAATGCTCCATCTTGGACTTGCGTAACGACTGGCGTGGGGAGCTTCGAGGCTGAAGTTATGAGAAGCTCGAGCTGGAGCAAAGAGAAGAGTAATAAACGTCCCATGGCCTTGGGTTATTGTCGTCAGCAGTCAAAGAAGCTCCAAGCTCCCTACAGTGTAGGTCAGACTGGCCGATCGAGGATATGAAGAGATCAACCCAACTCAGATTGCGATGAGCCTCAGCTCAGTGCCAAGAGGACAGGCATCTCAGCTCTTTGGGACACTTTGCTATAATAATACAAACCGGACGTAGTGACTAGCGGCGCTAATCAGCCCAGTCACCAACATCGAGGGACACGATACTGCAGTAGGCAAAGCGCGGGCCTGCGTTCATAATTCACATGCGGTTTTAGCGATCACTCAGTGGTAAGTCAAGACTTATTTAAAGAACCCCTTTAGATATTTCTCTAGTTTCTTTGAAACTATGCCATTGTTTCCCTAGCGCTGGAATATATATTCGGCAAATAAACACATCAAGAGACGGCCTCCCAAACTGTCTCGAAAATGCAGTCTTTCTGGTCAGAGGTGATCTGGTATTTGGCCCGAAACCTCAGTTTCTTATCTGCCAGCTGGAAGAGGTTGGCATAATCCTCCGTGCTTAGAATTCAACAGGTCCATTATCTGTAGGCCCATCTGGCGCACGATCTTCATCCTGAACTACCTGCCTTGGTAGTATTAGAGCATGTGAAGGTGAAGGCTGGAGTTGCTAACTTACCCGTCCCTTTCCCATCCTTCATCTGCCTCAGCTTAGGTACTCTGTAAAATCTAGACACCTATTCTAGAGAATAGAACCGTGGTTGTGCGGACGGGCTTTGAGTCGGCTTCTACTAGAGTATCATTTTGTTTCGATAACATTCTTCTTTTTCAAACCAATCTTTGGGTCAAGTACAGGTATGTAACTTACGAAGAGACTAATAGAGTGATCTATTTTACCTTGTCTACTTCCTTCTTTAACCTCCTTGGTAGCTATCCTCTGCCTCCTATGTGTGGCGTACGTAGAATACAATGAGATGGTTGGGTAGGTGACAACTCGAAAACCTCCTTTCAACCGCAGTTTAGAAGACCTGAGATACCAAGGGCTAAGGCTACCAATACAATACGGAGTAGCTTCCATGATGTCGGGATGTTAAGCCCTGCTCTAGGCTTTAAAAGGGGGTGAACTGACCTCGGGAGATAGGGGCTGAGGCTGATTGAGGCGCATCTATGTAGGTACGTACCTTAAAGTTATGTACATACATGTATGTATTTAAGGTTATGCATGTACCTAGGTGAGGAGGGGCGGAGGGGTAGAGGGGCCCGAGCCAGTTATCAGTCTTATCAAAAGCCCCGTCAAAAAATTCATGCGACTCGAAGAACCCCACCTAGCAATTTTAGAATAAATATTTTTTCTTCTTCCTTATTGTTGCCCAAACTCCTCACGTTGCCAACAGAAAAAACAAACAAAAACCATCAACGCGACGAGAATAAGGATTCCGGACCAAGGAACTCGTCGTGGCCTCAGGTCTTCGGTGAAATCCAGTCCCTCGTTCTCATCCTTATATTACCAGCCACGTTCATTCGCGACGCTGACGTCGCCCCGTCCTATTCCTCATGGACCACCAAAAGCTCGTCCAGCTGCTTCAAGCATGCCAAATCCGTAGGTCTTCGCCAAGAACCTTGCACAGAATCACGCCGCTGACATGTAATCTCGTAGCTGACACACAAAAGGTCAAGGCCGCAACGGCAGAGTTGCGAAAGAACTTCTATCCTCACCCTGAGTCCCTGCTCGGCCTGCTCCATGCCATCGTTTCCAACCCCGAGCCCACGGTTCGCATGCTGGCCGCCGTTCAGGCTTTGCGACTCATTCCTAAGCATTGGAATAATATTGCCGCCGAGCAGAAGCCTGCGGTGCGCAATGAGCTTCTCCAGGCCATCGTCCGAGAGCAAGACGCGAAGTGTCGCCACGGCCAATCTCGTGTCATCGCCGCTATTGCGACCTTTGACTTCGAGAACAAGGAATGGGCCGACCTGTTGCCTGCCGTCACGCAACTGACTACTTCAGACAATGTCGCGCATCGTGAGGTCGGCTCTTACATCATATACAGCCTACTAGAGGCGAACCCGACTTACTTCGAGGACGAGCTCTCCAAGTTATTTGAGCTCTTTACCAAGACCATAAGAGATCCCCAGAGTCGCGACGTGCGAGTCAACACCATGTTGTCAATTAGCTCTGTCCTGATGCTCGTTGATGCTGACGAAGATGAGCAAGCTGTCAATACCATCCAAGAATTCGTCCCTGCTATGGTCGATGTCCTAAAGGATGCCGTTGACAGTGGCGATGACGAGAGAATACAACAGACTTTTGAAGTATTCCAGTCATTCTTGGCCTATGAATCTGCCTTGATATCTCGCTACTTCAAGGACCTCGTCCAGTTCATGCTTGATCTAGCCTCCAACACCAATGCTGAGGATGATGTGCGAAACCAAGCTTTGTCATTCCTTGCGCAATGCACCAGATATCGTCGGTTGAAGATACAAGGCATCCCCGGCATGGGCGCTCAACTCATGAGGAAGGGGTTGGAGATCTTAGCCGAGTTGGACGATGACGACGATGACGAAGACCAGACATCACCTTCCAGGACTGCTCTATCTTTGATCGATCAGCTCGCTAGTGATTTACCTCCGCGGCAGGTTATTGTGCCTTTGCTAGACGAATTCCCGAAATATGCCAGCTCTCAGAACCCAAAGCAACGCAGAGCCTGTGTCCTAGCCCTTGGCACATGTGCCGAGGGTGCACCTGAGTTCATGTCCACACAGATAAAATCGGTCATGCCTCTGGTTCTTAATCTTCTCAAGGATCCCGAGCAAGGCGTTCGCTACGCAGCGCTCTTAGGACTTATACGCCTAGGTGAGGATCTCTCAGACACCATGTCCGACTACCACGATGACGTTATGAATGCATTGGTTTTGAATTTGGATGCGGCTGGCAGCAACGAATCCGACAAGAAGAACGCAGATATCATACGATCCGTCTGTGGCGCCATCGACTCCTTGGCAGACGGCTTGGGATCGGAAATCATGGCTAAGTACGGGGAGAGCATGATACACCGTATCGGAGCATTCCTGTCGCATCCAGACCCCAAGGTCAAATCATCGGCCGCGGGTGCACTCGGTGCTATTGCCGCCTCTATCAAGAGTGCATTCAACCCATATCTCAAACAGACTATGGAGGCCATGTCGTCGTATCTGATGGCCGAGAACGGCGAGGAAGAGCTGGCATTGAGGAGCGCTGTTTGTGACGCCATGGGTCGTATTGCTGTGGGTGTTGGCGCCCAAGAGTTCAGCCCCTATGTCCTGCCGCTACTAATGGCTAGTGAGAAAGCCCTTCACCTAGGGAATGTCCGTCTAAGAGAGACAACTTTCATCTTATGGAGTCAACTCGCTACGGTGTATGAAGGAGACCTCGGCGAATCCCTCGCAGGGATCTTCAAGGGTCTCTTCGACAGCCTCGAGCTCGAGGAGGAAGAGGTTGAGCTGGATGTCCCTGCGGATCAGCAAGGCCTCGTTGACGATGAGATTGTAATACATGGGAAGAAGATCAAGGTCAAGAGTGCTGATGACGAAGATGACGAAGATGAAATGGACGACGACGACGGCGACGAGGATGACTGGGATGACCTTGTTGGCGTATCCGCACAAGCCCTAGAGAAGGAGATTGCATTGGAGGTGCTAGGTGATGTCATCTACGCCGCCAAGGAGAAGAGCACCCCTTACATCGAAAAGGCGATAGAGCTCGTGGCCCCCTTCGCCGAGCACAGCTACGAGGGCTGCAGGAAGACCGCTCTTGGAACCTTGTGGCGAACATATGCTTGCGTGTGGGAAGTCATGGAGAAGCAGACTGGCAACAAGTGGGAACCAGGCTTGCCTCTAAAATTCGACCCAGTCCCCCAGATCGCCAAACTAGGTGAGATTGTCTCGACCGCTACACTTCACATATGGCCGGAAGAGTCTGATCGGTAAGTTACCCCCCTTTTTAAAATTCTTTTTTATAGACACTACGTGCTGTGTCTTGCTCATTCCAATGATGACCACTATACGTTATACCCAGCTCACTCAGACGCTATATGCGGGTGCTGAGAACACGTAATCAAAACCTGATTGGAACTACTTGCCTACATTTATCTATCCAATGCTCGAAGCGAGGTTGATGCTGACTTTCTCCAGGGACACCGTCACCGAAATCAACCGGAGTGTCGCCTCTACCCTGAAAACCTGCGGTCCGGCGATACTCGGACAGAAAGACATGACGGCACAGATCATTACGATTCTGGGTACCATCATTACCCGATCGCATCCATGCCAATTGGATCTTGGCGAGGATGAAGAGGATCTAGAGCTTCAAGGAAGTTCCGAGTGGGATTGGTTGGTCGTCGATACCGCATTGGACGTCTTGATCGGCCTTGCCGCCGCTCTAGGTACACAGTTTGCCGAAATCTGGATGGTTTTTGAGAAACCTATTATCAAGCTCCTCAGTTCCAACGAGGCTATAGAGCGATCGACGGCCGTCGGCGTGGTAGCCGAATGCATCTCTCACATGGGCAGCGGTGTGACCCCGTACACCTCAACTCTACTACGCCCCTTGCTGCACCGTCTCTCCGACGAGGATAAAGAGACCAAGTCAAATGCAGCCTACGCAACCGGGCAGCTCGTGTTCCACTCGGAGGACGCTAAAGCGTATCTTCCTGTGTATAACGAAATCCTTGGAAAACTTGAGCCCTTATTGCAGCTCAAGGATGCCCGCCTGCAAGACAATGCTGCCGGTTGTTTGTGTCGTATGATACTAGCCCATCCCGACCAGGTCCCTATCGCAGATGTGTTGCCTGCGCTTGTAGACCTGCTCCCTTTGAAGGAGGACTATGAAGAGAACAAGCCTGTCTACCAGTGCTTGCATAAGCTATGTAAGTTTAAATTGACTGCATATCGCAGTGATCCCTTGTTTTACTTTATCGCTATCATACTGACAATTACTCTCTAGATGTTCTCTCGCACCCGACAGTGCAAGAGCTTACGCCCAAGCTCCTCAACGTGTTCCAGCAGGTCCTCGGGCCGCCGGAGGAGCAGCTAGAGCCGGAGACGAGAGAAGTCGTGCAGGAGATAGTACGCGCCCTCACAAAATGAGCGAGATGCGTTGAAGGTCTTGCATGAAGAGGGTATCTAATCCGGAGGGGAAACGTCATGCGGGAAGAGAACTATGGATACGACGCCATGAGCCACATGAATAAATGAAGAACGAAAGATAAGGAAGATAACGGTGGCTTTACCCGGTATGGTTTGTGCATAGATGATTCCCCCAAATGAGTGATAGACGGAAATTACAATGACCGCTACGAGACTTACGTATTTCTTACTGCCCCCCTATCTTAGCGTTGTTGGCATGAATGTCAACGTAAAAGCTAATGTTGCAAGATAATTCCTGGTGGCTTGAGTGTTTTTGACGTAGACAGTACGTGACTAGTTACATCTTTTTAGAGGAAAGAAAAAAAGAAAAAGGGGGGTTGTTGGCCTCAGCCCGGTCCGCCCAGCAGTATCTTGCGGCCGAAAACCTGCGCGGAAAGCCTTCAAAATATAGTGTAGTATGCAAGTACATGCATATTATCGAAATGACAGCCAATAAATTGACAAGGGGCTCGGGGAGTCTGCGAGCTTGATCCTGAAGGTTTCTGGGATGCAGGTGTCATTTGTTGGGCAACCCTCCAATCGGTGTTTTTTGGCATGGCACTAGATATCGTTGGCGAGTAGGAGTGTTGTATATATGAAACACCTCGGTCGCTACCAATGAGTGCTTGTGATTAGCTGCCGGGAGCAGATTTTCAAGACTGCCCCTAATCCGGTTTCCCTTTTGCCACTGAATGTGATGGGCAACGATTATGAGCTCGACGATTTCATTATTACGAGGTGTTATCGGCAAGGCCTCTGAAGTATGTACTGTACCATCGTTGGAGAAAGAAAGAAATAAGAAATGAGAAATACGACAAGAATGTCTGACACATGTAGACGCCACGCAGATCGCCACGGCCGCGACCTTTTATCTGTGGTTATTTACGCGCGGACTACTCATAAATCATGGTCTGTCATGCGTATGTGGCTTCCCTAGCACGAGAGGCGTTCTGCATAGAAGCAGTTAAGGTATTTTCACGTGTATAAGCACCAGCTACCACCGCAGCACCGTTACTTATCTTTATTTCTCCGTCTCTCTCGAGGACTCGTAGCTCGTATACAGTTAGCTGCTACAGATTGTGACGAAACGTGCGAAACGACGTGCTTAGGAGAATGGAAGACATCGATATTGCCAAGGTCAACAATGTCAACCAGTAACCGAGATTTGGCGTGGAGTCCCGAGCGATGTGAGTAGTAAGCGGTTAGGACGGCCAAGGCATTCGGCGTGGCGTAGATGCTACTGCTGTTATTGTGAAAGTCGAGGAGAGGCAAACCCATCATACTGGGTGTCAATGCCAGCGGCCTACATCTGCCTCACATATGCGGCACGGAGAGGCGAGTTGGACACCGCTTCTGGTTCTGATGTCATTGTTCCCACGGGCTCCATGAAATAAGCAATATAAGCAACAATAATAGCCACATTATCGAGTTGTCAGCTTCTTTACACTACAAGCAACCCCCTCGGTTGATCAAAGCGAATAGTATTCTAGATTTCGCTCAACAGAGGGGATATCGGTTTTCAAAGAGGTTGGGATAGCAGTCGACGACTTTTTAAAGACGAGGTGGATTGGTTCACCCAGTAACAATTGAACTGGTCGCACTTCAATCATCACGAACTGCCAGCCACGTCTTTTGTTATTGGGTTAGATCGATTACGACAGCTATCCCTGTTTCTCTTCGTCGTCCCCTGCCGAGCCGAGCCGGGGAGCACTAAGCGTGCATACATTGATGCTGCCGACTGCGCTGCAACGACTTCCCCTGAGTGTTGCGTCGGTTTCTTTTTTTTGTCTGCGGGCGCGACGGTGTCAGGTGCTTATCCAATAGGCAAAAAGTGCGTAGGGCTTTTCTGCAGCCAGTCGAAATTAGACACCCCATCCGTGCGAGCCTCACTGGCCATGTTGGTGCTCGGTAGGGTTGCATCCTACTGAATTATTTCCAAGTTGACGAGGTTGCATTCGTGTTTGCTCAGGCCATCATCTGAACAGGGAAAAGGCACACACACTGTTCACAACCTGGCGTTTTCATGAGCACTGTCCAATTCCTCTTCTTTCCCAGATCCAGCAACTCAGTCAGCTCAGCCCAGTCTAGGATCAGAACTTAGAAGTCATTCCCCCTGATTCCTCCCGGCTGTTAGAATCCACAGTGTTTCTGAGAAAGTCCGGTCTACGCGATAGGCACGCACATCTTACCATCCTCGCAGACTCGCCATACTAGAATCCATACACGCAAAATGTTTAGGTGTGTAGTATGTCCACGTCAGTTTAGAAGGATAGCGGAACACGTCGCTAGCCTAATTGTAGTTCATGTCACATATTACACTCGCTGCGATGCTTGAGACCCAATACGAAGTTGTAGAATACCTACACGGGAGAATGTGGTCGAGAGAGGGGTTTGGCACGGAAACAGCGAGAATAACAAAAAGACGCCCCCCCTGACGCCCCCCCTGACGCCCCCTGACGCCTCCAAGACGCAGAACATCCTTCACTTAACCCCTGTTAGCTGCCCCTGGCAAACCCCACCGACCTGCCAATGGGCCGCTAGGCAAGGGACATCATCTCCGATCTATGTTGCCGTCGTTCGATTGCCGCTGTGGACGGGAAATAGCGATTGGCGCCTGGGGTTCTGGTCTGGGGGGTGAAGCTTGATTTTAATCCCAGGAAGATGTCAAAGTTGTAGAGATACGCACTGACATAGCAGGCAGACGGACGGACTAGGTAGGTCGTTATCTTTGTTCAAGTATGCCGTCGAAGTGACCGAACTGTTGGTCACTGTCCAGCGTTCGTAACCTATTCTGTAACCTGTCCGTATCATTTTGATTGGGCAAAGGCTCCTTTGGGTAGGTAGGTAGGCTGGTAGGTAATATAGAGAATAATCAGAAACACAAGCCAGCCAGCCGGCTTCTCAAGTTCCAATCCTGGATAGCCTACGGTGGCACGATGCAAGATAGAGCTGCCAGACATAGGCTCACCGCAGTAGTGTTCGTCACACTATTGATTCTACAACGTTGGCATGTCGTGCAAGGCCATGTTCCGTACCAGCAGTCAAAATTAAAGCTGAAATAAGAACGAGCACCGCTTGATTAAAATGTCACTTGACTGAGCGATCCGAACAGGTCTCGTAGCTGTACTCATTCGTACGAACGCGTTGTATCGATATTGTCCGGCTATTATCTGTTATGCCTATGTAGAACCGTGGATCTGACCTGGATTGTAAATACACCTGGAATAGTAGCTACGTGTAGAAAACCCTTGTCTCCTCTGCTCGCACTGAGCACATCTAACTGACGTTGATCCTTTCGGTCCCATCCCTTGCCGTCTTAATAGGATCTACCCCAAGCACCACGTCCCAAAATACAGTACAATAACAAGCTGCATACGCACGCGTCCATATCAGCCAACTGGTAAAAAAAAAATACCAATTTCGATGTACATGTACATGTATATGTACATACAGCTTAAGTAGACAGGCAGATAAGAAGAAGAGGATCCCAATCAAGCTACTGATCCTTAGTGGGAGATCCACGAAGGAGATCGGCATCCTGAAAGAAATCACCATCAACAAGCAAAAATGCCATTAACCCAGGCTGCCAGGGAGGAATTCTTCCTCATCAAAAGAAATGATAGGCCTCAGCTGGAGGCCACCCCTGACGGGATCAGCTAACTTATGTAGCCCTGGTGCTGTCTCAAGCCCAGTGTCACTTGCCTTGAAGGGAGACTTGGAAGACCGACGAAGAGGCACTGTATGTACATGTACAGGCTGAATAGGGCAGCAGCTTCATCAGACCGGCGTTGAAAATAGAGAGCCTTCCGGGCTGCGGTTAATACTACACTAGTCTGGTACTTTCGACAGGAAGGCAAACAAGTACATATTCACTGCAAGGTGTCCGAGGTACATGAGCCTATTCTTCCTGGCCACCTGAATCCTGGTTGGAGGAGTGAACCGGGGTGAGTACTGCGTACAGCCCGCCTGTTGTTGTTTCTGGTTCTAATACATGTGAACCGAAGACAATGGGACGTCGGGTGGTTGGCATGTAAGGCGCATATCAACAAATCAAAGCTCGGCATGCTGCTGCCGCCCTATTAGGAATCCTGGCTTTGATTAGAAGCATCAACACACTGTATATATTGAATAGAAAGATTGCCTCCCCCCTCCCTCTGGCCTACTTCCCTTTCTTCTTTTCTCTCTCATCCCATTCCACTGTTTACGGTCTCCATAATAATAGAGGGCGAGAGGCAAGATAAGTGAGACAATATTCGGGGGCATCAGTCATTCGCTACAAGACCTGTCTGTACATTATTCCACCCTTTCCAACACTTGTCGACATTACCGACCTGTCAATCGCTATCCACAACTCGACTTAATCAAGATGCGGTTCTCGTACACTCTCGTTCCCGCCCTCATGGGCCTCGCCGCTGCGGCTCCGCAGGGCGTCACTGAAAAGCTTACGCCGACCGCTGCGGCCCCAGCTGCATGCACGGGCAGTTTCGACGGCAAGTTCGAGATCACTGTCGCGCAGATCACGGAGAAGCGTGATCTCCAGCCTGAGGTAAGAATACACGGAGGGTGACGGGAATCAGAAGACGTCGTGGCGCGGATATTGGGAAGGGATGGCTAACAATCCGAACAGAAGCGAGGTGAATGCGGCGCTGAAGGTACCTTGGTCCTCACGCTCAAGGATGGTACCATTCTGGACTCGCAAGAACGTACTGGTTATATCGCCTCGAACAACCAGTTCCAGTTCGACAAACCGGCGCAAGCTGGTGCGCTCATCAACACCGGCTTCTCCGTCTGCAAGGACAACGTCCTCGCTCTCGGTGACTCCACCACCTTCTACCGCTGCCTGTCCGGTGACTTCTTCAACCTGTACAACCGCAACTGGGCTCCTCAGTGCGAGCCCGTTTCCATCGTCGCTGCCGCGTGTGGTGGTGACTCTGCGGCTTCCCAGATCTCCGACGGACAGGTGATCGGCACTACCGTTGTGCAGACTACCATCGTCACGGCTCTGCCTGACGGCCAACCCCAGGTGATCACCACCACAGTGCCTGTCCCCATCATCAGCACGTTTGTTCCCGTTAGCGAGTATTCCGACGGCCAAGTTCAGGTGACTTCCCCCGGCAGCGCTCCCCCTGCGCCCCCGGCTACCACCACTGCTG
>JAOXNK010001826.1:0-14024 GCA_028566675.1 Hypoxylon intermedium
GGGGCAGGTTATTGCATTGGAAGTGATTCGAATCCTACCGGACCTAGGCAGTCTAAGAAAATCTCTATATTTCTATATTTTTATTGGTATAATTGCCAGTGGACACTTAGCGTTTTATCGCTGTATCGTCAGGTTATTACAGAGAATGGTGCACATTGACATGTTACCCGGGGGTAATGCTTCATTAATAGCAGATCTACGAAGTAGCTAGCTACCTACCTGGGCAACGATTCAAACGTAGTGGCTTAAGAACATCATGAATTGTGGAAGGATCTGCATACTGTACTTAGGACTTCAGGAACACGAGTTGAAAGCCGGCCACAGACAGATATTTACATGAAGCAAGCTGTGTTGCGCGATGCCTTTGACAAACAGTAGAGTTGAAGTGGAATCCCAGGTACGAGAAGCAATTTTTAGATGATGACACTTTGATTTGGTTAGGTCTTCAAGTTGTTTAACGTCCTATCAGATCGTATTAACTAACTAGGAAATTTATCATAAACCATCCCTCAGATACATATGTATGCCAAACGCCGAAAAAAAGGAAGGTATCTAGATATATACAGAAAAGAAATGCATTGTACAAGGCACGCAGTAGGACTACCGCACCTCTGTGGTTACGACGCCCCCTTCCAAGGCGCCAAGATATTCTTCCACTTCCACGGCCGACACCTTAACTACCGCCTCTGGCTTATTTGCTTTAGTGGCGCCGTTGGTCGTGCCATTAAGTTTGCCGTTGATGAGAACAAGCGACTCATCTTTAGCGTGGCCATTCGCGTGGCCATTCGCGTGACCATTGGCATGGCCGTTGGTATCACCGTTGGTGTGTCCATTCGTAACGCCGTTGGTATGGCCGTTGGCAACACCATTTGCATGGCTATTGGCAATACCGTTGGCTTGCACCTCGGCATGCCCATTCACTCCATTCACTTCCCCGTTGACTTCGTTCTCCACGTCACCGTTTGGTGCCGCCTTCTGACTGTCAACAGCCGGTGCAGCGGTCTTGCTCTTGTATTCGGGGTCGAGTCGTGTGAGCAGCTCTAGCGGAAGCTTGTGCAGGACATCTTCCACCAGGTTGGCGATGGAGGCGCCTCCCAGCATCTTCATCACCGGCACGTCGACGCCGAGTTCCTTCAGGAACCACGATCTCATCTCCACGGCTACGAGACTGTCGACGCCCATGTCTACGAGAGGGGTCTCGTCGTATAAGCTGTCGGAGTCGGGGAGGAACTTCAACGCCTGCAGTTTCGCCCTGAAGGTAGCTGAATGAATAGTTAGCGGTCATATCTAATGAAGCATTACAAGTATCAATATGGTTTACGTACCGAAGAGCACCTCAGTGGCATCTTGCATCGTCTTAGCTGCTTCTAGGAGCTGCTTGACGGGAACTGTGTTGCCCTTGTCTCCACCAAGAGAGGAGCCGTGCCCGACCTCTCTGATCAACAAGCCCAACCGGGCATTGGTCTTCCAGTATGCGTCCTTGGCTTGTTCGGTGGTGAGGGGCGCAAGACCAGTGATAAGCTCTGGGTTGCAACCCGAGTCAGGTCGACCGGACAGGATCGCCTCGGCAAACAGCTGGAGCAAGTCGTTCTCGCTCATGGCGAGGGTGCCGGATCGCGTGGTCAACCGATCTTGATGCTCCTGTGTTAGGCGTCCGTGGCTCTCACGCTCGATGTATCCCAAGCCTACCAATCGACTGATGTCGATTGAAGATCCTGCCAAGCCCTTGCTGCGGCGCTGGCCAACTAGGGCCTTGATGAAGCAGTTACCCGCCGTGTAGGCCGATTGTCCGGGGTTTCCAACGGTACCCGCGATGGAGCTGAAGCCAATAAACCAGTCTAGCGGCTCACCGGTGGCCTGGAAGAGGTTATCAAGATTGATTGTGCCCTGGATCTTAGGTCGCAGGACGGCCTGGAAGTCATCGTAGGCAATTGTCATGAGGGAACTATCTCGCAGAACCATGGCGCCGTTTGCGACACCTGCAATCGGTGGCATGGTCTTATTGATGTCTTCATAGGTCTGCTTGACGGATTCGAAATCGGTGACATCCCTAAAAACTACGCGTTAGTCAACGTGACAGGATACCAGGTTGATAATGATTCCTTACCCTGCAAAATAGGCAACGGTTGCTCCCTTTGCTTTGTACGCTTCCACCCACTGCTCATCCACCTGAGGTGTACGACTACTTAGAACGACGTGTCTGGCGTTGTGGGCGATCATGAAGTCGGCCAGAGACCGACCCACATCACCTCCAAGACCAGCGAGCCAATAAGTACGGTCAGGTCGGAACAAATCCTGGCGCTGGTAAATAGGCTCAACCGACACGGGCACGTACTGGTCCTCTTGCCAGTAGATGAGCGTGCTGGAACTTGGTACTGTGGCAGACGATACGATGCGTTTCAGGGGCAGGACGTTCAATGGAGTTCCTTCTGGGATAGCCGCTCCGGAAAGGACCGAGGAAGCAAAGGAAGAGACCCTGTGAAGTAGTTTGGTGACGGCTTCAGGGGCAGCCTCGGGAAGTATGGATGCTTCCCGTGCAGTCAGGGTGGAAAGGTTTACCTTCTCACATACTCGTGACAGCGACGCAGCGATCTTCGATCCTAGACCATCTGACTGAGAGTCCGCATCGGAGGCGTCAATGTAAAGGGTAGCGTCAGCGGGCACGAGTGAGTCTATGATTCTCTTGGAGCTACTGGGGTGAAGGTAGACCCAGTTACGACCTGTCATGTGTGGGTTCGAAGTGATGAAGACAACCTTTCTGCCGAGCTTGGTCAACTCCTGAGATAGCAGGGATGATACAACCGAGGCTGGTTCGTAGGCAACGATTGTGCCCTTAGGCGGCAGTATCTGCAGCACTTGTTGGACCGTGAGGTTAGCCAAAGCGAACGACATGAAGTAACCATCAATCTCATCGTCCAAGACGGGGGCCGTCCAAGATCTAGGCACCTTCACAACAGACGTGTTGCGGCTCGAGAAGCAAAGCGTCTTTTCTCCCGTCTTCACATCGTTTCCGAGGCTGACGAAGACGTAACCCGCGGGGGTCTTGACTGATGACAAGAGAGAACACGACACCTTGACTGTAACGGTATCATCCGAAGCAGCGTTATCAATCTCGTGACGCTCCCGGAGCATGTATTCCTCGTCAACCCAGTCCAAAGAAAGGGAGGTCTCCTGTACATCTACGTTGCGAGTAATCGATCTCTTAGATGAGTTGTATCGATCATTCTGGCCTTCGTGCGGGCGTACTCTGGGGGCGTAGAGTCGACCTTCCTGGAGAACCAGCTCCGGTTCGAATTCATGTAGGATCTTTCCTGACTCGCCGCGTCTGGCCATATCTGCCTGGATCCTAAGTCTCAGGGCTGTCTCGGCGATGAGGGTGGGCTCCACCGTGTCAAGAGGCTGGTCGATACCGAGAAGCTGCAACAGCGTCCCGGGCACTTCGTAAAAGAGCGTTCTGAACAGGCCCAGGGTAGTTCCAGCATGGGGGTTGCTCGATCTCCCTCCCCGAACCACCCAGAGGACGCTTCCTGCTACAGGAAGCAATGTCTTGAAGTTCATGAAAACGGACTCCTCAATATCTTCAAACAGGTTCTCGTCCAACTCAGTGAGACTGAGCACATGGAAATCTTCAGGCAACTCTGGTAGACTGCGAAGATCTTCCAAGTAAATCACATCCGCATATTGAGACTGCAACTTTTGAGAGATCTCGTCTCTCAAATGTGAGACAGAGGGCGTTTTACCACCTAGAACCACCAGGGAGGTTGCTTTGGTGGCTGGCTCTGCACTAAGAGGTTTGCTCAGCTGGATAACCTGCTCGTTCTGCGCCTTAGCGACGATAATAGATCCAGGTACTCCGACCGGGTCACGCATCGGTGAATTGGTCTCGATACCTCCGAATCCAGTGGCCTTAAGAGCGGTATCCCACTCCTCGAGAGTGAGACTAGGGCCATAGTGACGACCATCAGCTTCACCTACCCACCAGCCTGGAAGACCACCCATGACGAGACCGTGTCTCATCACGTCATTCCGGATGATTTCAACCATAACAAGGAGACCACCGGGCCTCAAAAGCTTCCGTGTGTGTTCCAAGGCTGTTTTCAGGGAGTCGGTCGCATGCAAGACGTTGGAGGCAATAATAACGTCGTAGCTGTGAGGCTCGAAGCCTTGGCGAGTAGGATCAGTCGTAATATCCAAGGTCTTGAATATCATCTTGTGAGCTTGCGACTCGAACCGGTTGGCAGCATGTTCGAAGAAAGCGCTAGAGATATCGGTGTAGGTGTAAGAGCCAAAGGCGTGTCCAATCCTCTCCATGATGGCCTTCGTAGCACCACCAGTTCCAGCACCAACTTCGAGGAACTTCATCCGGGGCGACTTCATGCAAAGCTGCTCCGTGACTCCCGCAATCAAGAAGTTGAGCAACTCAAAGCCGATGGCATCTGTGTAATATCTTTCGAGGAAGTTGTTCTTTGTCATGTATTGAAGAATGGTATCTCCATTAAGCACCTCTGGCAACAGAATGTGCTCTCCAACTGCCTTGGTCAAGTTGAAATCAGCATCTTGCGGCCCGTAACTATATCGAAGTTAGTATGTCGATTTTCAGATCACAATCAATGGGGATCGAGTCTCTTACCTGTCCATCATCTCAAATATCTCTTCTCTGGTGTCGTTTACCCAAGATTGAGAAGCGAATGGGTGCTTCCCTTCATTAACAATGTGGTAAAGTCGCTCGGCGTTACCAATCAAGGCCTGTCGATACGACGGTAGGGTCTCACGCTGCTCCGGGCTTACCGAGAGATGCAGGTTCTTGAGGTAGTAGAAAGCTGCACGCTCAGCGTCGAGGGCCTTTCGCGCTTCCCAGGGTGTCGCTTGCCTGTCGCCAAAGATCAGGTTCGCATCGGGCTGGTCAACGGTTAAGAAGGACTCCTGGAAAAGGTGACGATCATCTTCAGGGGTCGCAGCAGCGAAAGGCGAGAACATGACGCCTTCTACTTCGATGATTCTTTTCTCAAAGTCCTTCGAGTAAACCTCAACGTCTCCCTTGACGAACACATCTCGGGGATCGGTGATGGTGCAGTCGATTCCCACCTCGTCAGTCATATTCTTGCCACATAGTTCCGGGATGACTGTGATCCGGCGACAGTAGGTTGGTGCTACGATAGACCAGAGACGACCATCTCCGGGGGCGCTGTGGGCGGCGTTCAGACCCTGCAAAGCACTGTCGAGCATACCCGGGTGGAACATAAGAGTCGTTTCGTCATCTTCAAACTTATCACAGCGGATCGTTCCGGTCGAGAACCCGGACCTGCGAGATACTTCTGTCAGAGCCCGGAATGGACCTTCGTACCCGAAGCCAAGGTCGTCCCTGAGGATCTGGTAAAACCGGTCGACATCCACTGCAGTCAAGCTTGCTGTTGGGGGCTTCCGCGCCGAGAAACGCGACGACGAGCTCTCTCCCAAGATCACGCGGACGTGTCCGCAGCAGTTCAGCGCTAGCTGACCGGACTCCTTACTGATAGTTGAAAAGGCAGTAAAGTCGGCCGTGATGACAGGGGTCTCGGCATCGAGAGGAGATATCTTGGTCATGGAGACCAGAAGCTCAGTCCCGCTTCCTTCGTGGATGGCAATGGCCTTGCGAATCTCCAGGTCGAACAAATCAATCGACTGAATTGGTTTGCCTTGGGCCAATTGCTTAGCCGCTTCCATTGCCAAGCAGATGTAAGCCGTCGCAGGGAAGACGACCTGGCCTTGCAGCGAGTGTCCGGAGAGCCACTTCAACTCGTTGATCTTCAGAATGTTTCGCCATCTCCACTCCTCTGAAGTGCCATCTGGTGTTTGAAGGCCGAGAAGATCGTGGAAGCCGCCAGGAGAAGTGTTGAATACCTTGCTGAGTCGCGACTCGGCCCAGAAGGGCTTGTCGTGGTTCCAAGGATACGTTGGCATATCGTGGACACGCGCAGGCCGATGATCTGGGAAACACGCGTTTTGGAACGATCCAAGGTCTACGGCTCCAGGGCCAAAATAGGTCCAGAGAAACCCAAGAGCGCCGGTGAATGCCTCCATGTCGTCAGTGCCTCTCTTCAATGTGCCTGAGTATGGGATATCGCGATCAACAGCGGCTTTGATGGAGTCTTTCGCGGGGCCTTGCAAAGCAGGGTGAGGCCCAACCTCTAGAGCGCAATTGAGGGTCTGGCCCTCGGACTTCATACACGCCTGGAGAGCGGGTTGGAACAATACAGCCTGGACCATGTTGTCGACCCAGTATTGTCCGTCAAGACTCTCTAGGTCGTCCATAACCTTGCCCCCGCGGACGCTAGAGAACCACTGAGGTGCATCTGCTGAGGGCTCTAGGATCTGGATGTCGCAGTTGTTCAGCGCTAAGAGGTAAGCTTTCGAGCATCTTTGCATATGAACTGAGTGATACGCAGTGTCGACCTTGAGGACTCTGGCGAACTTGCCTTCCTCCTCAAACACATTCTGTGCTTCAGTTATGGCGTCAACGTCGCCTGATAGTGTTATGCTACCCGGCGAGTTGTGGGCGGCCACACAGATTCGTCCAATAAACTCGTCGAGTTCGCAAAGCTCATTAGCATCTTCGAAGGTAGTACCGACAGCCATCATGGCCCCCTTTTCTCCCGAAGGGCCTGCGGCAAGCTTGGCATAGAAGCCCCTGTAGTACGCAATGCGAATGGCATCCCTGGCAGTAAGGAAGCCTGCAGCATACGCCGCAGCGATTTCACCCGAAGAGTGACCAACAACCGCTCTTAGCTTGACTCCTGCGGCCTGAAGGAGGTCGACCATGACAATTTGCACTGCTGTGCATAGGGGCTGCGAAAGGGCCGCCTCGCTGATAGGTGTCGTACTGTCGGTCAGCGCCTCCACGAGAGTCCAGCCTGGGCGGTGGAAGGTGGGAAGGCTCGCAAGAGACGCGTCGAGGGTAGCAAGGGATTTCCGGGCGAGCGGTACGGAGTCAATGAGCTTCGCCCCCATTCGCTGCCATTGAGCGCCTTGGCCGGTGAAAACACCCAGCATAGATGGTGCCGCCGGCAGAGCCTGGACGGAGAGGGGAGAAGGGTTCTTCGCTGTGGTCGATTCGATGGTGGTCTGAATCTTCTTTCGAAGATCTTCAACCGAGGCAGCATACAGCGTGAGCCTCCTCTGCAGGGCCGAGCGCTTGGTGCTCAAGGTGTATGCTAGATCGGATATATCGACATTTTCGTTCTGGTCTAGAAACTCGAGCGTTGACTTGAGCAAGGCCACTAGCGACACGTCAGATGCAGCTGAGAATGCAATCGGGATGCAACATGTCGCCGGCACATCAGCGAATACCGTGGCAGTCTTAGCCTCAGGCGCTGGTATGTACTCTTCGAGGATACAATGCGCATTTGTGCCTCCAAAACCAAAGCTGTTGACACTATAATGAAAGGGCAATTAGAAAAATAGTAAGGCCTCCATGAATTCGGGCCTCCGACTTACCTGGCTCTCATCGGCGCGCCTTCTGGCACTTCAGGCCACGGCAAGCTCTCTGTAGCGACACGAAGGTTGCTCGTGAATGGAATGAGATCGGGATTCAAGCGATTGAATAGCAGGTTCGGCGGCACCGTCTTGTTTCGAATAGCTAAGCAGGCCTTCATGAGACCCGCCAATCCTGCGCAGCCTTCGGTGTGACCCACGACTGTCTTGATAGAGCCGACGAGGATTTCGCCTTCAGCGGCTTCAGACTCGGGGAAGAATGCCCTACTGAGAGCCTCAGCTTCCTGAGGGTCACTATGAGACATAATACGTCAGCATGGTATGTTCAATGGCATCAAATAACGGATTTCTTTTTTCTAAAAAGAAACCAAGAGGCAATTATTCCAATGTGATAGAAATAGGAGGCAAGAAAAAAAAGGAGAAAACTCACCCAGCCTTAGTTCCAGTACCGTGTGCCTCAAAGTACTGGCACCGACCCTCCTTCTTCGTAGGGTCCAATCCGGCTCTCCTGTATGTCTCACGGATCAATGCTGCTTGTGCTGTGGCACTAGGCATGGTCAGTCCCTTCGTCCTGCCATCGTGGTTTACGCCGACTTCTCTAATCACACAGGCGATATCGTCACCATCGTGAATGGCCTGGCTGAGTGTCTTCATGACAACACAAGCAACACCTTCACCTCTTGCGTATCCGTCCGCATCAGCATCCCACATGTGGCATTTCGATGTAGGGGACAGCATGCTAAGCTTGCTTAGTGTAATGAAGGTGAAGGCAGAGAGTAGCAAATTCGTCCCGCAAGCAACAGCAACGCGGCTGGTGCCATTTCGAAGGGCTTGTACGGCCTCATTCACACCAACCATACTGGATGAACAGGCAGTATCGATGGTCATGGAAGGACCATGCCAGTTGAAGAAGTAGGATAGACGACTAGACGCATTGCTAGCCGCTGTGCCAGATGCGGCATAGGTAGGGACTGAGTTAACATCAGTTCCCTGAAGTGCGAAATAATCTTGAGACATTAGACCGACGAAAACGCCAGTGTCCGATCCATTGAGGCCATTCAAAGTGTGACCGGCAGACTCGACGGCCTCGTATACGACCTCCAAAAGGATTCGTTGCTGAGGATCGATAACCTCTGCTTCGCCTGGAGGGATTGAGAAGAACTTTGAATCAAACTGACGAACGTCCTCCGACAGTAGGTAGGCCTGACGGACGTTGGTGGTTCCGTGATGGCTGCCATCCTTGTGATAGAAGCGATCAATATTAAAGCGAGAGGGAGGAAGGTCTTGAGAAACATCGCGTGGGTTGTTCAGGAGGTCCCACAACTTAGACGGGGAGCTTGTCTCTCCTGGAAAGCGACATCCCATGCCAATGATGGCAATGGGTTCGTTCTGCTTGGTAGTCATGGTGACAGTGAAGGTCCTTTGGTTGAGCTTGCTTGTCACCGTGGTTGCGGCTTGGGTAGGGCGCTTCGATGTTGAATTGTCTAATGACTTTACGGGTTCGGGAACTCCTTCAAAGAGAATGGATGGCGAGGAGTTCTGATCTGAGATCCAAATGGATGTTGCTCGAATTATAGTATTGTACAATGAGAATAAGGACTGAATGCTTTTATATTACAGATCGAGCGACGAAGACCAATGCGGATGTGATCTCCTAAGTGAAACGCTGTACCTTCTATGTTTAGCCCCCATATATATGTACAAACTATACAGCCCTACTACGCTACCTGAAAGCATTGTGGAGAATGCTAGAAGTCCCTGAGGCTCTACATCCACGTGCCTCCCCAGCATAGACCCGCGTAAGCCATGTGGCCAAGATGCTAGCAGACTCCGGTTGTGTTCGGCGTATGGGGGTTATCTCGCCGTCTTCTCAGGCGAAATCTAATCTAGCCCAGTCTAATTTGATATCCGGTACAGTTAGTTGATAGCGGCTGGCTCAGCTGAATTAGAATCGGGCGATGATAACCCGGTTGAAAGAGGATTCTTATGCCAAGGTCTCCCAATTTACTTAATCTCCGGTCCGCTAAGCTGGCCTCCGGTCATCCATCGTCTCCAGTCTGATCCGTGCCGCAATTCTTTCAGCCGTGCCGTGATCCTTTGAAACAGAAGTACACATGCCCCATACTTCGTGGCTTAGCCATTCACCTACTAGAGCGCTTGCTGTTTCTAAGGATCCCGTGGATTTACCTGTAATCCTATGAAAACAAGCTCAATCTTGGCGGGATCCTGTAGACAACCTTATCTTCCAGCCTACTGATCCTCTACTCCTCCACACCTGATCCCCGTGTCAATCACGCCGTTTACCTTTCTCGGCTAGCAAGCGGAAGAGGGATACCGGGATAAACCGTTGCAAATCGAGATGTTGTCTTGATTACGTACAATGTTGTATCGTTACCTTCTTTAAAGGAGGAAAGGTTAGGGGCAGGGGGTCTCTGGGGATAGTTACTGGAGTAGTGCACAGTGATTACCTGACCCAAGATACTAGAGTAGATACTATCTGTTCACCCTGTTGTTATTTCAGTCACAATACTAGGGTAGATGTTCATAAGCTAGCATGATCGTAACCTACGGCGCATGATCACTGTAACTTGATGCGGAAAGGGGAATGCTAATATGACAAGAGCAAAGTCACAAATAATAAGTTATAGCATTTTTAAAGCCATAGTTATTCGACGATGAAAGATTGAGCGTATCTACATGTAGCCTTCCCAGTTCTACTGTACATATTAATGTGTATCAAGTCTCGAATCAGTAAAGACGGCATATGAGTTTCTGCCCAGACACCTGCTTCTTCTTGAGAATTACCAGACCATCCAGCACCTCGCTGAGATTATTTCCCACCACCTTGATAGGGTGGGTCTTGAGCTTGCCAGTGTCTAGCAGCTCTTGCGCAACTGCGAACCACTCGAAGCCAAACTTCCTAAGCTCTTGATCTCCTTCTCTCCCAAACGGCTCCGGCCAGCTCAGGGGCTTGCCTAGAAGTGCCGGACCAAGTACCCAGTCGGGCGTGACCGTCTTTGGTCGATTGTGAAGGAACTCTGGGAATGGTTCCAAAGCAGTATATTTGCCACCGGTCCTGCCAATGCACTTGTAGCAGAATTGCATTGTCTCGGGCTCGGAAATGCAGTCAAGGACGAATTTGAGCGAGTTTCGAGTATGTTTTCGAATATCGTCGGCGCATGTCTCCAGGTGATAGTCGAAAACTGCGCTGGCTCCGTATGACTTGACAAGCTCGAAGTTGCTTGGCGAGCAGGTGGCTATGGGGTTCAATCCCGATCTAGGGACTTCGTTAGCAATCATGCTCCCAGTTAAGTTGAAAACTCGGATGGTAAATGTCGGCGAACTCACAGTTTCAACAACTGTATGGCCAAAGTGCCGGTCGCAGTACTGCCGCCATAGACAAGTACATCCACAGGTTTGGTAGCAGGCGACTTGGGCGAACCAGGAACATTCAACGACTTGAACAGAGCGAGTCCAATAGTACCGACTCCACTGCCCAACGATGCACCTTGCTCCAGTGACATATGGTCGGGTATCTTGATCGTGGTAAGATCCGTCGCGCCGACATATTCGGCGAATGCTCCCACTTTGGGTGTAATTGAATGCATCCCTGGGACCGCACCGCATACACGGTCTCCTCGCTTGATCGGCACTGCCGTCCGAACTTTCGAGCCGACCGCTACGACTTCGCCGGCAAAGTCCATGCCAGCAATGGCACCCGGAGTTGCTAGCTTGCCGATCATCTTGGTATCGATCGGGTTCAAAGCGACAACAGCGTTCTTGACTAGAATCATATCGTCTTCAATGGCAGGAATTCCGACATCGTGACTGACGCCAAGACTACCATCGCTAAGAGCGATGATGGCGCTTTGCTGTGTAGGTAGTCTGGTCATCGTGATTCGTGAATAAGAGGGATGGAGGTATAAGACAAGCTGATGAAATGAATAGCCCTTGGCGATGGCAATTCGGATGAAAACAGATAGGGGAATGCAGTTGACTACGGTTTGAAATACAGGGTCCCGGGTAAGTAGGTAACTAACAATGAACAAGTTCACGAAGGAAGATATATTCATTACCTAAACATGGTCGCCTGTATGTATTCTATTAATGGTTGGCGGGAACTTTTCCGGTTGCAAGAGCTGAGACCCGATCTCATCAGCTCATTCGGCCTGCATGAAGGAACGCCATCCCGGATTCCTTGTGGATGATGAGAAGTCCCCGGTCCGGTCCGGTCTAGACCACGGAGCTGAGCAGAAGGTCGGAGTGAGCCGCAGAACATACGACCTCTCCAATGAATGAAAACGCCTACCTATGTATAATATTAGCTCCTCAAGACATATTCACTTGCGAGGACGGCTGTTTGCCATATTGGCTGAGAGTCACATTCACGCCGAACCACACGAATAGGCCCTAAATCTGCAAAGCCTTTGAAAGACAGGATGCTGTTCGGAATCTGGCTGTCGTCTTTTGCCCTGACCTGGGCTGCGTTGGCCCAGCAGGCATTAACTGGAGGTCTTCATACAACATGGCTCCTCCAACTGATAGCCTTTGAACTCGGCGCACTAGCTCTTGGGTGTAGCTACTGGTGGATTTTATACCCTCGCTATTTCACGCCATTCCGACACCTTCCAACTCCATCGGTACGTGATAGTCTCTTCATACTCTAGAGCTATGCTAATATTTATGTAGAAGCGGTCAATTTTGACTGGAAACTTCCCCGTGTTCTTTCCAGAGCAGCCATCGAAATATGTACGGCAAATAGCCGAGACCGTACCGAATGATGGGCTCATTCGACTGTACAGCGCCCTTAGCGGTGAAGTCCTTCTTGTCACAAGCCCAAGCTCGATCCGAGATTTTATGGCGGCGAAGGCATTTGACTTTGGCCATCAGGAGTTAGTGCAGCTAGCCATCAAGAGGTTCACGGGCAGTGACCTTGGTTTCCTGAGCACCGAGGATTTCAAGGTAAGGATTTATCCAAGTTCATATTCTTAATAAAGTAACCATAGCTGATTTAAACACAAAGCTACATCGTAAAAACATGTTGCCTGCCTTCGCAGTCCCTCATATCAAGGGGCTCACCCATATCTTCTGGGATAAGGCCTTAGAGATGGTAGGCTGCATAGAAGCTGATTTGAAAAACAACCCCCAGTCTTTGATTGAACTCCGTGAATACGTCTCACGGGCCACACTGGACAACATTGGCCTCGCTGGGATGGGGTATGACTTCCAAACTCTCAAGCAGCCTGATAATGAACTTCGACACCGGTTCCGCAAAGTTATTTTAGACCAAACGAGGGTCTTCAGCTGGATTGGACTGTTCAGCAGATACCTAGACATGCGTCTATTGATGAACATACCCCTGAAGAAACTCATTGAGGTAAGGGAGTCAGCTAACTACCTCCGCGCTATCTCCGGGGGGGTAATCCAGGAGAGAAAGGAGAAGCTCCAGAAATCCGACGATATGGCTGGTAAAGATATCATTACCGTCGCGCTAGCCAGTGGCGTATTCCAGGAGCGACAACTTGTCGATCATGTTATGACCTTCCTAACAGCCGGTCACGAGTCTACAGCTACATCCTTCGAGTGGACCATCTATGAGCTCGCAAGGCATCCGGAAATGCAGCAGCGTTTAAGAACGGAGCTGCACCAAGCCCTCGGTTCTGACTTCAGAGCAGTTGATTTCGGACCGCAAGTTCAGAGTCTGCCTTACCTGAACGCCTTCTGTAGCGAAGTCCTACGATGCTACCCATTTTCCCCGAGTATTATCAAGGTTGCACAGCGGAATACGATGATCAACGGTCAGCATATTCCCAAGGGCACTGTCGTCATCTACTCAGCAGAAACAACTAATCACGACAAGAAACTCTGGGGATCTGACGCCGATGTCTTCAATCCAGACCGGTGGTTAGGGCCTGGAATGGCAAAGTCTGGAGGAGCAACTAGCAACTTTGCCATGTTAACTTTTGGAGCTGGACCGAGGAATTGCATTGGCCAGGACTTCGCAAGGGCCACTCTCTACTGTTTAGTTGCTGCCATGGTGGCTTCGTTCGAGATCGAGCTGGCTAACATTGACACGGCTGGCAGGTTGAAGTTTGGGCAAACCAAGAAGTCTGTGGAGGGGATGTGGGCTAGACTGAAGATTGCGCCCCGTCCATAGGGGCCTGAGGGCAGTGTTTCAATGTCTTTGATTAGCTTGAATAGATTATTGTACGATATTAGAGCTTGACAACGCATGAGTGAATCTACGAAAATGGCTCCAAGACGTCCCAGAGTTTAGTGAAATCTGCCTAGTCACCACAGCTCCCTTGCTGAATAGTTGAAACCCCTCAAGGCAACGAAGAATGAGCACGAAATGTAAAATAGATATTTCCTCAATTCATGGGAGAGAGGCATGTATGGAGTCAATCATATCAAGTCATGTCCACATGTCCCCGCCAAGTTCAACCTGGTATTATACATGGCCGCCAGCTATTGCCTTATGTTGAGATCTCCCAACACTAAGTATTTCGCCTCGCCGTACTGAACAAGGCGAAACATGCAGTTCTAATAGGCTA
>JAOXNK010001835.1:0-14022 GCA_028566675.1 Hypoxylon intermedium
AATGCATTATTGACTACCTAGGTACATAGGTATCTTTTTGTATTCATCACCTTTCCTGTTTACTGCTTGCTTGATCCTGCTACGTAACTTGGCCCAAGGGGCACGTTCTTTGAGTATTCATAGCCTACTGCTAGGAAAGAAGATTTTTGATGCCATTTCACCCCACAGCCTAGCTACTTGCCGCCGACGCAAAGGTGATGTTATTTTTACCACCAATTAGTTTCGAAGTCAGTCTCGACTTCGGACCACTTGGAATGGCTCTCCTTGGCGTAGGGGTCCTCCTTGATGTAGGGGTTCTCTTTGGCATATGGCGCAGCTTGAGACTCCTGAGGCTTCTTCTTGATACTGCCTAGCAGATGATTCTTCGGTACTCCCGGAAGAGGAGCCACAACACCGTGCTGTGTGTGGCGATGGGCGAATCGACAGGCTTCTTCGCTCTTGTTGCATCTGCCTCCGTTCGCCCAGAAGTAGCAGATGAGCGGCTCCTTCGGGGCGTCGGGGATGTGTTCGTGGATCATATGGCATGTTCCATTCTCTTGGTCGCGACAGTGAAAACCAGGGGTTGCCCACCAAGGGCAGATGACCTTGGGCTGGTTCTCAGACTCCGCAATAGCACTGTCTGCAACGGCAATCGCGCTCTCGGCAATGGCAATGGCTCTGCTGGCAATGGCATTGTCAGTCATGGGGCCGTCTCTAGTGAACGTTGTGAGCGAGCATTTAGTGGCAAAGAAGCATGAGGGTAACTTACGCGACTTCATGACCTAGTCCCAGTAGGTCGCCAGTTTCAGAAGAGACTGATGTCTTTCCGGGATGAGACGAAACGTCTTCGCCTTCCGCCTTGTGGCTCTCGGTAGACGTAAGGCCCGTATCTGCGCTGATGAGACCTAGGATCTGGGCGTGAGTCGCATTAGAGAGTCGACCGGCGCCAAGCAAGATACCAAGTCCCTAAATTATCGAATTAGCACCTCTCGAAGTTGCATGTGGGAAAGCTAGCAGAGCTTACTGTGAAGACTTGGGTCATGCCCTGGTTCACCATCACATTGTCTGCCATCGTGGTAGATGTATTACCCGGAGGGAGAAAGTTGGAAAATGACTTGAGTCCTGTAGGTAGATTGGTCAAACATGAACTAAAAAGAAAGCAGAGAGGATTGGTATTGACTTACCTCAAATGCAGAGGCAAGGCTTCATTCAAAGGTTGAATGAAGCGAGAAAGATGCCAGTCCTTTGTAGAAGGTGTATGGCCAGAGACTGGCTTGCAACACGTATGCAAGGAATGTTGCAAGGAAACAATAAGTAGAAGGGAGAGTGACAGTAAATTATTTGTGTCTTGTACGCATGAAACCGGGGCGGAACAGCGGAGAAGGATGTGGTATAATGAGAAGGAAGGACTCAAGACTATCTTGTTTATGGGCGAGGAGGAGAGATTGCGAACCCCTTGTGCGACTAATATTTAGTATCGACGTGATATTCCAGTTCGTCGTATGTTCCTCAAAAGGCCAGGTCGCCATAGCACCAGTGAACTGGATACCTCGGTTGTCCTGTACGCGGATTCAGGTGTATCAGTTGATCAACAAATGTATGAAAATTAGGTATCAACTAACTATAACCACCTAGGTAGTGTAGATAGATGTCATCATCGTCAAAGTCTTCGTGCTCTAACCTACTATCATAAAGCCGGTGACAACAAGACGGTTTACATGTTCATACCAACATCAAAATCATTAACGTTAAGCTCTACGAAGGAAAACGTTAAATAATGGGTGAACAAGGATTAGAGAGGGATGGGGCCGTTATGAGAAAGATATCGTGCTGTAGGGGGGGCCAGCTCTTAAAGGAGGTCTTATTATAACGTTCGACTAGCAAACTTTTACCACATGAACGAAAAGCTAGCCTAGGCCTCAAGGAATAATAAAGCTTCGGTGAGCATCTTGTATTACATGTCACTTTATGGGCCGGCATCATGGTGAGTCTAGCTTACTCGTTTCGTGCAGTTGATTCTAGGTTTTTGGCTGCTATGTATATCTCTCCTTTAACGCACTGTAGGAAAGAACGTGGTGAGCGTTTCAGCCAATGCTCCTGAATATACATAGATCTACCCCCTGTCGTAGGTACCTAGGTAGATACTAGAGCTATTCAGAGCAAACCGGAGTTAAGCATACTACTAACGACGGGATTATAGTCCTAGTCTAAGGAGATGGAAGTTGTTGCCTCGTATCCCACCGGTAATCCACGGTTACTTCCATGTTGCGGCACCAGTAGTTGGAAGCTCACAGCCGGTATGGTCATAGCCAGTCTGTACCTACGAGACAAGCTACATAGGGGGGACTTCTGCAATAAGGGGTGTGCTGAATATGCCTGCAGGTGGGACGAATTCCAGCTCAGGCCCCGGAGTGAAAGAATGCTGAGATGGTGCCTCCCGTTACCGATTTGAATGGTAACCGCTCATAATCAGTTTCTGAGACAGACATTGGCTCTACGGAATACTTATGTTAATAAATAGGTAGGTATGCTAATATCTGCGGCTAGCTACCTAGGTAGAGAGTTGAGCCCATGTATGTTGAATTTTGCATATCAACATGGGCAAGAAGAACTGATTCCAACCTATGTAGTTACCCATCTACGAGTGAGTGAATTCAAGACATAAGGTCGAATAAAATCCCCCTTTAAAATGCTGCAAGTTGCGATGGACCAGGTACCTGGGTACTTCATCTTGTGCTACGAATATAATACATGTAGGTGGCTACCGGTGGAACGGCCAAGTGCCAATTGCCTCAACCATCGGTGGGAACTGCCTCGTCATCCTAAATCAGTCGGGTACGACCTACATGTATGGGTTAGGGTAGTTGGAAGCTTGGGCGTTGATCCGATTAACGTGCGTAGGTACCGGCATGAACCAACCACAAAAAACCTGGGGGGGCCAATCGGGGGTTTTCCAAATATCTGATCTGCCTAGATTAGCACTAGCGCCAACCCGCCTGGGTGATCCCGCAGCCCCACACGCGCCCTCGCGGGTGTATATAATATTTCGTTTCTTTGCCCAAACTCCCCTTCTTCCTTTCTTTTTTTCCTCATCAATCCGAGATGAGCCATTCCTGAGTGAACTGGGCCTTCCCCGGCACAATATTTGTCCATTAATTTGGACATCATATGGGCCGTCCGCCTAGAGTCCCTCTGGAGGGTTGTCGATGGTGTCGGCAAGCTATGGGGCCAATCTTTGTATCCCGCTCGCCCAATGTCAGGGTGCTCCATCCCCTGCATGAAGGGTTGCATCCCCTTGGGCAACATAAGGTTACTCCCATTCAGTGCGTGTTCCTATCAACCAGTGCAGGGTCCCCATTCCCTCGCATGAAGGGTGCTCCATCCCCTTCCCCTAGGCAACACAAACCAGAATGCAAGTACTTACGTTCCCCGGCGAATCGCGGCACCGAGGCGTGACAGGTTCGGTCTATCCCCCCGAGTCGGCCAGCCCACTGTGCAGTTACCCGGATCGGTTGGTCAGGGGGCTCCATTGTTCTCGCGCCAGGATCTAGCAGGTATTATCCCCGTTGGATCATAGGGGGGTTGGGATCCTTCCGCGAGTTTACCTTTCCTTTTGGGTTAGATCTCTGCCCCATCGAGTTCAAAAATCCTCATGCATCGTTGGATATTCCCCCAGTTCCAAAGACACTCTATGGTAGGTATGTCGCGGGGAGAGGGCTGATTGGATATGTCAGGTACGGGAAACCGTATAATCCTCCTTGTGGTCTCATGTTTACTCTGGAATGGCTCTGTTTCGGATTGCTTTTTTTCTTTTTCTCTCTCTCAAGGCTGCTCGTGGCCTTTGGTCTTGATTTTGGCATACCCCAAGATCGAAAATACGAGCACCCTATTTTTTGGAACCCTCTCTCTTTTTGATTCTTTTTTTTTCATCGCAATCTTCAGCTCGCTGGGGATGCGGAGAAGATAACCATGATCTCGTATTTGCTTTTATTCGAGTAGACCGCGTTTCGATATCGCCCTCGGCTATCCTTGATACCACTGGATAGGTATCCGTGAACCTGCTTACGCTGATAACTAGGTGTTCTTCATAAGATGCCTCTTCTACGAGAGATGAACTAATTTTGGATACGCGAGTGATGATATTGCGTCTCGTAAAGTTATGATCATTTATTTAGCATGCATGTTACTCTACACTAGGTAGGTTACTAGCTAAGATCATCGGGATGTTTACTTACCATCCATCGGCTTCCAAGACGGCGGACGGAGGTTAGGGTGGCCGAAACATTACGTGCCTACACGTATGTGGCTGTGTGGATGCTACGCGAGCCTTATCGATAAAGAGTGAGGCAGAACAGGGCGTTGCGTGATCTGGACCAGGGTGCGACAGGATGCCGAAAGCCGCGTCGTCGAACACGTAAGGCGATGCGCCCACGAACATATATACACCATACCTCCCTATTTACGCGCATAACGAGATCGCAATGCCGACTTGGTAGCGGAGCTGACAACACGACACCTATATATCTTTAGCAAAGGATAGCAAAGGATCGGAATAGTCATGGCAACATTGAACGAGGTCGGCCAGGTAGAGGTCCGTAGACAAACAGCCGCATCTTCCTATCCTATCGCGTCTTTCCCGCGCCGCCACCATTCATGCAATCCAGACCTTGGGAGCACCGGTGCTGTGGTACAGGGACTGGGCGACCCCTCCGGAGACCCCTCCAAATGTCGTGAAGACTTATCCATGCCGGCCATCTTTGCCAATCAGGTACGGTGCCTCTCCTTCATGCGCGCAAAGCGTACATACGAAACATATCCATAGCTACCTAATAATCATTGTCGCAGGGTCTTTTATCCCAAGTCATACGACCCGAATGCTTCTGCTTCTGCTTCTGCTTCTGCTTCTCAGGCGCCTCTTCCAACCCTATATAGTATCCATGGCGGTGGGTTCTGCCTCGGCCGGCCCAACGACGACGACGTCGGGAATGCGCGCTTCGCTAGTATGCACAACATGCTCGTCATCGCTCTGAACTATAGCAAAGCCCCCGCCTATCCATTTCCGACTGCGACTCATGATCTCGAGGCCCTAATATTGGCTACATTCGACGACGATAGCCTACCGATAGACAAGAATCGTATAGCGATGACTGGGTATTCGGCGGGCGGGAACTTGGCACTCAGCGTTTGCCAGTTACCCTCGATCAAAGAAAAAGTCAACCCTTCGGCTGCGATACCTACTTATGCCGTCCTGGACAAGAGCATACCTACCGAAGTCAAGGTCCAGACACGATATTACAAGTCTGGTCTGGGCCCGGGCATGCGCTCGGAACCCAAGGATTATCTTGCCAAACTGAGCCTCATCTTCCTTTGGAGCTACATAAATCCAGGTGTCGATCTGAAAGAGCCGCTCCTCTCGCCTTACTTCGCTCCTCGCGATGCTCTGCCCCCGCACATCTTCTTCGTCGCGACGGAATTGGACCAGCTTGCGCATGAAAGTTGGCGTATGGCTCACAAACTAGCTGGGCGGCCAGAACCCCTGCTCACGGACAAGGTCGGCCAAGAGAAGCCAGCTGCGGAGAAAGGGGAGCTCATTCTAGACGATGAGAGGTATGCGTTCAAGCACGTCGACGAAGATGGGAAGAGGAGCGTGCGATGGCTCTTGATACCAGATCAGCTCCACGGGTTCGACCGCTTGCCGCCGAATTGGCACGGGCCGGAGTCGCTGGAGGATGCGAGGTTGAAGGAGGTGGCGTATCAAAAAATTGTAGGCGAGTGGTTACGAGACTTTGTATGGAAACAGAAATAAGAAAATACGTCCGAGGGTTCCACGTAAGACATCGATTCAAATAGCCAAATTCTGCTTACTGCCATGCACTGCATGACCTGGACCGGGTAATATACAGTACCTCATACCCTCCATCCGTATACCCCCCTTTTCTTCATTGGACTCGAAATACCTAGGTAGCCAAGCTGCAATGTATCATGTTGCGCATGCTTCCCGTTGCTATTTTTATAAGGAGAGGATCGAGTTGGGAATACTTGGTATCTCTATTTGCCTAGTATATCATTCTATTCTTGTCTAATCTGGTCTCCGAATCCAAACGACATGACCAGCAGGCGTGAACACCATCATCCAGGAGCGTTTCGCATTGCTGCTCCGAGGCTATGGCTCCATCTTGTCAAAACGCATCACAAGCCTAGGTACCTAGCAATAGCGAACGAGACCCGCGTCATCGAGTAGCCTCCTGCGCAGTCATGTGTTAGTCATACGCTGACAACATTCTTCAAAGGAGGTCTCCCTTACGGCCAACGCAGATCTGGGGTCCACCGCTAAAAGGAGTAAAGTCCCAGCCCTTCCTTGCTCCTCTCTACCACTCCGGATGGTACTTGTCAGCATTTTCCCTCACAGGCCCTCTCCCCCCGGCGAGTGTAGTATGTACCAAGCTGTACCCTAACCCCCTCCCGAACGGCGACGGGAAGCACCCTTTCCGGCAGGTCCGCCGTGTGCTGGATGATGGTGTCCCTGACCGCCTCGCACACATTTGCAGGAAATAATCTCAGAGTCTCTTGGATGGCCCACTGGAGGTACTGGCAGCTCGTCGGTATCTCCAGCGCAAACAGCTCGCGTCGGTTAGTCTCGAATTCGATATCAGCGAAGATGACCACGAGCGATATAATATGTCTGATTATACGACACCCAGCTTGACACAGAACACAGTCGGGAGTACATTACATCTTATTAACGGCAATATCTTCACCTCAGATATGGTATGGGACTTCAACAGTGCTTCAGCCATTGATCGGATACCGTCTCTCAAGAATCATACCAAAGACAAAATCTGATGGAGATGTTCGATAACGTTGTTCGTTCCGTCTCGAATTGGGCCAGGATTATCATGGGACGTTAACAGCAGGCAATGAACACTGAACAGGAATGGGTGATGCACATTCAAGTCAACTGGGCTTACCTTATTCTCCCTGTGTTCACGATCTGCCTTGGCTTCATGTTCGGCGTGCGGTCAATCCTCGAACCACGCCATCTACGACTACAACCCTGGAAAACGGACATGATTGCAACACTTGCACACTCCGTCGATAATGAAACTGGTATGCAACTTAAGGGGGCTAACAGGACTGGAAATCTGAGGAAAGCCGTGAAAGATAAGAGAATACCTAGGTAGTTCTGGAAAATACGAAAAGGGGGCTTGAGCTACGCGTCAAACACGGTTGAGTCCTAGGCAGTCCTCATCTAAATTAAGCTTGACGGATATCCCTTGAGCCTCACGAGAAATTGGAAACAGCTCATCTTTCTTGATTATAATAGAAAGTATTTCCGAAACTCTTCAGTTGTATACATGGGATAGGCTAACTAAAAGTATATGTTAGACATAAGCGGTAGTCCCCCTTTAATTTAACTCGATTAAAGCCTTAATTTTAGAACCTAGAGTAGATGTATGAGATTTGTCTCTTTCAGCAGATTCTATCACCATTTATATCTTGGATTCTTGCTAGATACCACTGAAAAGGACTTGGCATCATTGCTTACTGACAGCCACACGACAACTCGGCCTGTCTTCGATCACACCAAGTATATATCCTGCGAGCTACGCGATCTTGCAATACATGTTTCTTCTCATCCAACATAGAAATAACCCACGTGCTTACTGACCGAGTTCAAATACGGACGAAAATGACCATAAGTAGTTGTGGCGACCCCCCTTGTCAGCCAATTCGCCGCCTACCTAGTATCTCAGCTTAGCCCAGTCAATCATGCTCGACGAATAGGACTTCGGCTATAGACAACGTGCCCTCCCAACTGCCAACACCGTGTCGGACTGGCCGTAATAACCGCGCAGGACCCGACACTGCGCACCTCCCAAGTTCGGCATTTTGGCTGCCTTTTAGCTGCCTCGGATATCGCGTTGCGTAACAGCAGAGACTAGCTATGTAGGCTGAATATCCGCTAGGGCAGGTCGTTCAGCGCATCCGGACCGAGATATCGTGGGCCAAGAGATCAGATGCGAGCCGTACGAGTATTTAATAGTCAAGATGTCTGATTTGGATGAATGTGTCCTTGTACCTATATTGCTTATACCAGTCCTGTAGGCATTTCCGCTACAATATAGGATTTGTTCAGCTTCGAGAATGAACAAGCTCCTGGTCATAGTCACCCTGGCCGGCAGTGCCCTAGGCGCTGCCATAGATGGCCAAACGAAACGTGCTGGTTCGTCAGTCGTGAACCAGACGACTTGCAACGGCATCAAGTACCAATACGAAGAACTCGCCGGCTATGGATTCGTTGTCTCAAATGCAGTTGATAAATTCGGGGACACACTTGGTGGACTAGGCTCGTCTATCCATATGGACCATGGCGCTTGGAAGAAACTTGACAACGGGAGCTACTCGGGCGTACTCTGGTCGCTACCCGATCGTGGCTGGTTAGTAAAGCCCTAGACACTATGTCCATTTGAAACTTTCTTCTAGAAGGGCATAGCCGCAGAACCGAGGTGTCTTGGAAGGAGTCGAGTTGCTGATGAAGCGTGTATGCATGTCTCTAGAAGTAGCATGCCCGAGGAGTTACCTATGCACACCCAGGAGTAGACAATAAAAAAAGCTAACTACGCGTACTAGGAACACTCAAGGGACACTCAACTTCAACCCACGGGTCCATAAGTTCAACATCATGTTGACCCCTAAGCCTGATGCCACTGCCGATAGCCCATCAGGCCCGAACTTGCATTTTCAATATCTAGATACGATTCTTTTCTCCGCTCCTGACGGAACACCATGTACAGGGCTAGACGGCGATGTGACTGGGCACCTTTCTTTCACCGGATTCCCCGATCTGCCCGTTGCTACTTACACGGGCGATGGCTTCGGGGGAGACGGGCCTGGGGGCAAACGCGTCCCCGTTGATGCCGAAGGCCTCTTCGTGAACGATGACGGATCGTTCTGGGTCTCTGACGAATACGGGCCGTACATCTGTAAGATTTGCCCTTCTCTGTAAACTGACTTTGGGAGATGATGATTAATTAGAAACAAATAGATTTGTTCGGCCCAGATGGCAAAATGCTGAGCGCAATCCAACCGAACGATGCCATCCTACCAAGGCGACATGGCGCCATCTCCTTTTCTGCGGACAGTCCGCCAATCTATATTGATGATGGCGAAGACGATGATGTGAACCCCGCAGACCCGGACAGCGGTCGTGATAATAATCATGGTAAGCCATATCACGGCACATGAATAGCGATGGCAGTGCTGATATTAACGGCCATGTAGGGTTTGAGGGTCTCACTGTTTCTGAGGATGGTAAGTCGTTGTGGGTGCTTTTGCAGGCTGCTACTGTGCAGGACGGTGTAAGTGCGATGTTCCCTCAAACCGTACAACGATGCAAAATCGCGTGTATATATACAGTACCTACCCAGTATATACTGGCGTCGAAAGTAGCGACTTTCAACGGAGACAAGATATCCCTGGTTCGCACAGTTGGCTAAAGTAGGCACAGGGCTTGGAAAAGCAGACATCGCGACACACCAGGTTTCTAAAGTACGACGTCTCGAATCGACTCGCTCCCTTGTACGTTGGAGAATGGGTGGTGCCCCTGCCACTCTACAACGACCCTACGGCGAAGAAGTCGAAGAACCCCAAGGTAGCGGCGCAATCTGAGATACATGCTCTCGAAAACGGGCAATTCTTCGTCTTGTCGCGTGACTCTGATGCTGGCCACGGTACCGATAGCTCGCTCTCCGTCTACCGTCAGATCGACGTCTTTGACATTTCCGACGCGACGGACATCAAGGCCACAAGAGATTATGACTGCGCTGACTGCAACGTCGCGAAGGCCAAGAGTGGCAAGCTGAAAGACGATATCACACCGGCGACTTATTGCAGTTTCCTCGATTTCAACGTGAACGCACAACTAAATCGCTTCGGCATACATAATGGTGGAGACCAGGACCAGTATCTGCTGGTAAGTTACTGTAGCCATTCATTGTTAACTTTTGCAACCACACGGACTCGATAGTGAACTGAAGTGGTATAATTCCGGTATACGAAGCTAACCAAGCGACAGAACGAGAAGTGGGAATCTATTGGGGTGGTCCCCGTCGTTCCTAGCGCTCCCAACGGCGAGTTCTACGTTTTCAGTCTTAACGACAACGACTTCATTACGCAAAACGGGTACATGAATAGCGGCAAATTTCCCTATGCTGATGGCAGTGGGTACAGCCTCGACAGTCAGGCCCTAGTATTCAAGATTATAATCTCATCTTGAGAAGAAGTATTGAATCCAGGTCTACATACGTAATTGACGAGCTCGCGTCGACGGTGTAGGTGAATGGGAAGTGTAGGTAGCACCCATAGTGGGCTCGGCCACCGAATTAGTGAACCGCTGTCACCCTAGAGTACTACGTACCTAGGTCCTAGGTCCTAGGTAGGGAGGCTGGGAGGTAGGGACTAATGTTCATGAGAGTCGGAGGACCAGAGGCAACGATAAATTGGAAAAGGAAATCCCCAAACAAACAGAATAGTCAATAGACTTCGTACCCTTTAGCAGAAACGGACGATGGAGCTACGTAAAGTTATCTTCTTCGTTCGGGAAACGCTAAACCACTGACTGCTGAGGCGGGCGGGTAGAATCTGTGTTGGGCAGCAGAAATTACGGGGATGCCCATACTTGTTCATACAACACGGGTCGTGACACTATTTTGGCTAAGTGATAGGTCGGATGTGCTAGTAATCGCACGCTGTAGAGTAGGACCGCAGCTGAAAAATATGGCAATGAAGTCTTGAATTTCCATGACAAGGAGACCCTAGCGTAAGACGAAAAGGGGGAAAATTGCATTCGATCCAGGAAAGCCGCCAAGCACAAGCCATATCGGTGGGCTAGCGAGCGGGACGAAATCCCACGCTGAAGCTTGAACAGCTGGGCGACGTCATCGTGCATGAGGTCGTGGACGCAGTGGGATTTCTTGGAAGAGAACCACTCTGTTCTGTGAAACACGATATTCTAGGCCTGGGGCAAACGGCTGCCGGCAGTCGTATGGAAGCCGTTTGTATCATTTCTGGCGCCATTCTAGCTCGTGATTCTGTAGGATATGCTTGAACCCCAGCTCACCCAAGCAACAATCGGCACATATCGTATTGGCGGGGCCTGAAGTCAGTCATTGCCAGTATGATGAACAGCGTTTCTGCATGTTCTGCCTCGGACGTGGTCGGTACGGCGGTATGGTTGATATCGTGGAGATGCGACTTGGATGAATCCCGTGGCCAGGCAGAGGGCTGTGTGAGCTTCCATCTATGATCTTGCATCTCAACAACGAGTATGGGCAACCCGAAAGCTGCCCAATTGCCAATTGCCAAGGCATCCAAGGACAGCCCGGAGGCCTGTCGCCGACTATTGCCGCTGCTATTTGTTAGTGGGCCACCTAAGCATCTTCGACACTGGCTAGCTTTGGGTATGGGCAGGTAGGTAGGTATGGATGGAATATGATTTCAATCCAATGAAGTCGTGGGCCGATTCGTCGCTGTTGAAGTAAGCATAATTAGTTGGCTGGCGGTAGTAGGTAATAGGTACTAGAGCTCCAGATAGTAGACGAATGGTTTAGTGTCAGAGTGTCTGCAGTCCGCCCGGTGCCGCAGTCCGGCCTTATTCTTTTCAGACTTGGCAGGGTTAGATGCCGCAGCTGCGCGGTAACATCCACTAACACCAATAGCTTGTAGGACCGCCTTCCTAAGCACTGCTTGAGTTCTGGCCATGGTGGGTCTTCCTGGGCGCTTCCACGCTAGCGAAGCAGATAGCGCAGGGAAGCATCACCACCTGGGCAGTTCTCCGTGATGTAATGAACTACTGAACCTTAAGAGCCTGCCCCGGTCCCCCAAGTCTCAAACTCAATTCCATATTTATGTCGCTTGTCACCTCTCCCCCTTCCTTGGAACTCACCTATCATCATCGCCTTATACCTTTACCTTTGTATCCCCAAGTAGTTGGGACATATATATATTTGGGCGCGCACCGTTGCACACACGTCCAGCTCAGGCTCGAAGAAAGGTCACCAGTGCACTTTTGCTCTCTCGTCGATTAGCCAGCGACGAGCAAAGTCGTATTGTTGGTCACACGCAATAAGTGCGGGCGTGCAAACGGATTTCCTGCTCTAGCTGTGTCGCCAAGCTGCGTTCTGGAAGTCTTGTTGCACTTATCAAGTCACCTACAAAAAACCGCCCCGCGCAATTTCCATACTATCGACTTAATACGTTGGCTTTCCGGGACTTGCTCCCCTCCCTGTCGTCATAGCCCGCAATCCAGAACGACGCTAACCCATCGTCTGATATTATTACGTCCATGACCTTCTAAAACATTGCAATTCTTTTGTCGTCCACCAACATTATTAGCCACATCTCGCAACCACCTTTTGATCTATTTGATCCATCCCTAAATACTCTTTCGGTCCTCAACATGGCGTACAGACGGTCGGACGACGACCTAGCCTACGGAGAGTCGTTTGGCGGAAGGTGGGACAGAAGCCGTTTCGCTGTTGAGAGCGACCGCAGTCGGCAAACTGCAGATAGGGACCGCTTTGAGGAACCCGACCGCTTCTTGAGTCGCGGTCCTCCCAGCGGTCCTCCTAGAGCCCAGGTTCGTGAGAGGTCGGTTGACGAGAGATTCGAGCGAAGGCCATCTCGTCCGTGGGATGACGACTTTCCGCGCGAGAAGAAGTATTTCGATGAGGGACCCCGCTTTCGCCGGTCCCCCCCTCCCGAGTTAGAGCGCCGCATAGTACTCGACCGAGCGCAAGATCGCGAACGAGAGTATCGTCAACCATCTCCCCCGCGACGACCGGGACAGCTAGTGCGACGCCAGTCGTCTCTCGACACTTTCGACAGGCGCCCACCGCCGCGCTTTTACGAAAGGGAGGACGAACCCCCCGCCCCCGTTCGTCGCGGCGACTACCATCCCGAACCATACAAGCCCGTTCCCCTACCTCGATCGCGAGCGCTTCCTCCGCCAAGAATATACGCCGAGCGTGAATTTGATGAAATCAAGATTTCCGAGCCTGATCGCTATGGCGACGAGGAATATCACGCATATCCTGTCCGAGAGAGAGAGGTAGTCATGGAGAGGAGGCAACGCGATAGTAGCGCATCGAGAGACAAGCGTCGCGGCAGCATACGAGGCAGCATACGCGGCAGCGTCCGAGGCAGCGTGCGAGGCAGCGCACGAAGTAGAAGCAGGTCGCGCACCTCAGCTGGATCAGAAGACTCGAGCACCAGTGGTGGCACCAGTGTCACCGTCAAGAGCGTTGCCAAGAGCGTCAAGAGCGTCAAGAGCGAGTATCCCAAAAAGGGGAAGACGAGAATCCCCGTCCGACTCGTTTCCAAGAGGGCACTCATCGATCTCGGCTATCCATTTATTGAAGAGGTATGTCCTACACCACATTTAGCGACCCGTGTCTTCGTCAACAATCTAACGAAATTAGGGTAATGTCATCATCGTACAGAAAGCCCTTGGCCAGCAGAACATCGATGACCTGCTTAAGCTGAGTGAGGACTATAAGAAAGCGGAGCAAGAGGTCACTGCCGCTCGCTCCGTAACTGCCGATTTCGTCGATGAGCGGAGAGAGGTCTTCACCATCCCTCCTCCACCCCCATCCGTCGCCCCGCCGCCTCCTCCACCGGTTATCCATACAGCAGTGCCCGTCGCCCCTTCTCCGCCAGTCCCCGGTGAGCTAATGAGAGAGACCTACGTTCGCGAAACATCACCTGCGCGCACTGCTTATAGCCGTCGCAGCCACTCCATCTCCACCTCCCGCACACCTGTCATCATCGAACCACGAGAATATAGCGAAGAAGTTGCCGTAGGGCCCCTCGCGTTAGTCGAGGACCGACGCCGCTCAGACAGGGATATCAAAATGGAGATTGCACGACTCGAGGCAGAGCGCGACCTTATAAAGCATGAACGGCGCCACCATCACCATTCGCACTCGCGTCACCGGTCTCATAGTCACAGCACCGATCGTGAGCTGGTTTCGGCCGAACGTTTGC
>JAOXNK010001861.1:0-14013 GCA_028566675.1 Hypoxylon intermedium
TTCCTTCGTGGTCGTCGTAAAGAGGATAAGGGGCTGTACCCCCAAAGTATTTGCTTGAAGTACGTGTTCAAAGTGTGCTCAAAGGTCGCCGTAAAGATCCATCATCTCTATGGGAGGGATCGCTCCTGGGTGTATCTCGCCGCAATTGTCACACGCCAAGCCTTCTTCGTCGTCTTCGTCTTCGCCGAGGTAATCGAACATGGTCGCCTCTGCTTCGACGTCTTCCCATGGCAGACCGCTCATCCTGTCAAACAGGACCCATTTGCGCTCGTCGCCACCATCAATCTTGACTGGCACCTTTTTCCAGATCGTCCGGCAAGAATGGAAAGCGGAGAATGGCGGCTGGCCCTCGTCCTTTGGGGCGGGAGGAAAGTCGTGTCCGAAAAGATGTGCGTGGATATCTTCATGGTGCATGTCAGCGGTCGTGTGCATAGCTCGAACTACCTTGGCCGAGTAGCGGCACTCGCATGAGCTGCAGTGTAGAGGGCGTATGCCATTCTTTAGGGCCACCATGGTCGGCGCGTGGTCGATAATGAGCCCCTCGTTCTTCAGAAGACCGCTCAGTTCGTTGGAAGCTCGTAGGCCGGTGTCGTCGCTTGGCAATCCAGTAACCGTTACCTCGTTGAGGGTGCACCCAAGCTGGTGGGAGGCGAGCTCATGCAGTTGAGAGGGCGGATTGCTAAACAAGTCCTCGCCAAAGTTCACGAAATCGATACGGAGTTTCTCCAGACTCGGGAACAACTTCGGTGCCGGGGAAGGGTATACGATGACGGAGCCGTCATAGTGCGGAACGCGGCCAGGATCGAACGGTGGCAGCAAGGCCGACAAGAAGTCGACGAGTTGATACCATGCGTAAGCCCGGAAGCCGCGACGAGCCAGCGTATTCTCTTTTGGCCTCTTGTGCACGGCCAAGGGGACTGCCTTCTTGAGATCCGGGTGATGGTGACGGGTGATCTTGTGGACTCGGTCCTCGTCGTCATAGAACTTGGGAATGAGACGGAAGGTGACTTGCTTCACGTTAAGTCGAAACTTGATGTCGACCTCGGCAAAGTTTCGAACGGCCTCCGGGTTGGTGAAGACAAACGTGTTGTTGTTCCATAAATACCTGGTACCTTCGACGTGGTAGGCCTTGCAGGTGGCGAGGAAGTGAATTGCAATCTTATTGAACTTGGCCTTCTCTCGAATCATCAAGTGCTCCGGCTTGGGCTTAGAGAGCGGGTCGACGATAGGATGAGGGCACGTCAACGCGTACGACATGATCCTCAGCAGAACCTCCACGGGAATGTGTGGGAGAGGTTTGATGAGATGAGCTCTGTTCATGTTAGAACGAGTGATTCGTGCGCTAGACGACTGAGCGGACTTGGGGCGGCCTTGCCACTCGATGCCGTTCTCGCGGAGCAGCCGCTTGAGGTTGAGGTTCTCATCCTCAAGACGTCTAACCTTGGCGCGAAGAGGATGGTTGTAATAGATCTCGGCCTGATCGGCCTGGTCACGGCAATCCCAGGCGGTGCTCTGCGAAAGGGGTTAGCGTATCTGAGACCATGGCAGAGGGATAGCGATATATCTTGGGGGCCCTACCATGTCGAACGACATTGCTGACGATAAGGATTGTTGGCTCTGACCATAACCATGCACGTCAAATCACAGCAGGCCTTCAACTCTGAATGATGCCAGGGGTGTCGGAGATGGCGGTACGAGTAGTGTAAACGCCGGATAGGTAGGAAATTTATACGGACAGCCTACGTTCTGGCACAACTGTCGGTGTCTTGGGGGTGACCGTTTGCACAGTACAAAGAAGTTGGTGACTCAACCGAGGTGATCTCTTGATTAGAATTTGTGCCGGAGTCTGAGCCTCAGCGATGCCTCTGGGGCACTGCGAAACCCGCTTGCGACGGAACGAGCTGTGGGATGGGATGGGATGGGATGGGATGAGATTGGGCCTGTAGGCGACGTAGGCTTTAGGGTCATTGAAAGGGCGCCGCGGATGAAGATACCTAGGCAACTTGTTCGCGTAGTCAGGTGACAGCACTCCAGGCCGATGAGTTCGGCGAGTTGTCTTGAATGTGGATGGACCAGAGGTTTGGAGGTCGAAATGATTCCAGAGGTGAAGTTGCTCAAATGGAGTAAGCGGGTCCACAGTCAGATGAGAGACGGCATAAGTGCCTACATGCATGTGGCATATATACACATATGTAATTAGGCCGGCCATTTTTACAAATAAAGTTTAGGCTCTCGGGGAGTCTGTTTCTAATAATACCCCGCAGACACCGACAGCTTGTAGGTAGCCTATCGATAGGCCCAAATCCCACCGAGGGCTACCGAATTGGGTAATTGCAGTGAAAATACCCAAGTTAATAACTTGAAGCTTTCACGGCGGACAAATAGAGCATATTCATGCTTCCATCAATACCGGGAATACCTGCATAGTCAATGCGGGATAGTACGGAATACAGAGCCAAGGAGCGCTTGGTAAACAGGTCGGATTTACTTGGTAGTCATATTTTCTGGTCTGGTTGTCTGTATAAGCCACCTCGATTCGACGGACACTCCGGTCAATCATCTCAGCATATGTACATTGAAAGAACATGTCGTGTGTTATGCTCTTTGACGAGGATCGCAGTGGCTCCCGTAGCTTGACGTCATACATTAGAGCCCGCGCCCCGAACTCACTGGCAGACCCGAGAGACATGTCTATGATGAAACCTGATGCGCCTCGCGGCCTAACGCTGCTGAGATCGATCGTACGAATTGGCTATCAAGGTTTCGTCACAATGAACCGTGACGCATGTTTGCTGAAGATGGTCTTGGCGGTGTCTTCAAATAGCAATCGAGCCCTCGTGCTTCTGTAAGAAATAGTTGCAGCGAGTCCGTAAATACATAATCACATTATCGGTCAAGATTCAACTTGCCATCTATACAAGACAAACCACACGACGCCCATCTAGAGAAACAACTGTCATCATGTCTACATTTTCCAACGCAGATACGGGCAACAAGCCCGCCGACCCTTACACGGCCGTGAACAAGGAGGGTGACATCCCGGCCAGCGAGAAGATCGAGGCGCTTGACAAGTTTGTCACCTCGTGCAAATTTGGGATGATGACTACAAGAGACCCCAGCACCGGCAAACTAGTATCCCGGTGCATGGCGATAGCCGCGAAGGTATAGGCTCACCTTGCCACTTCAACCTCTCAAGGTATGCTGACAGAATCCAGGAGAATGGTGGCGTGGACCAGCTATTCTTCACAAACACCGAATCCAAGAAGACAGACGAACTTCAGGGCGACCCTCACGTCAATGTGTCATTCCTGGACAGCTCTGGGCAATGGGCTTCCATCTCGGGGACAACTTCCATCGAGACGGATCGTGATATTATCAAAAAGTACTACCAGCCTTCTTTGAAGGCTTGGATGGGGGACTTGGGGGACGGAACCCACGATGGATCAGCCAGTGACCCGCGCATCGGTGTTATACGGGTCAAGATGACGACAGCAACCTATGCGATTAGCAACAAGACTTTCCTGGGGTTTGCGGCACAGGTAGCAAAAGGCACTGTGACTGGCGAGGTGGCGAGCGTCAATCAGCTTCGGGAAATTAACGAGAGTGAAGTCCAGACATGGCGAGCATCCCATTAGATAGATGTGAAAGATATCGGCATGTATTCATAGCATCCTCGTAGCTAGATTCGACGGATAAGACCACGTAACGAATTATGGTATTTCATTCACTGCTTGCCATAATCTCGTTCCCAGATAGCGCTCCACAACTCCTTATCAACTGCAAATTCGCGCGTATAGTCTCTTTCCAACTCGTGTGCCCTCTTTCCGAGTAGTACCAAGCTGTGCAGCGGCGACCCTAGCGCCTCGTCGGTCTCGCACAGCTGTTTCAACGTCCCAGCTACGAATTTCTCTGTTTTGCCGCCGACCCTCGCAGCGCCGACGGCTAGGCTGTCTGGGCCATAGACGCCTTCTTTCTTCTCATCCTCAATCTCCAGCATCTGTTGCGCGCATTGGCCGACGGTCATGTACTTTGGGGGTTCGTAGATCATTCTGCCTCGAGCCATGTTTTCCAAGCTCTGCTCCTTGACTTTGATGTCGAGCAACACGAGCGTGTGCAGACCGATGGCTCGGTTCTCCTTGATACGATCGTAGAATGATGCAGGCCGCCAATTGTCTAGGAAAAAAACCATGGACACGGTCTGGCCGAAATTGTATAGCTGAAGTCCGGTGGCACCGATGCCGGACATGATGGAGGCATTGGGTACCGTCTGGACAGGAATCGAAAGCTCGCGCGCCCGGAGAACAAGGTCAGTATGCGTGGTAGCGCTATGTCGCACGTGTCAGATTCATTACGCCCATCTCTCTTCGGGAATCTAGTGCCTCTTTCTCGTACCCAAAAGGATCACCCACTACCAAGAATGCGACATCTTCAGTCTGCGCATCGCGAAGGATCTCGTCACTGTTCGACTCGACCATTTCGCGGTCGGCGACTACGATGGATCGGCCATAGTACGCTTCCTACTGCGCTATTAGCGTTAGTATGAAAAGATTTGAGAAGTACGTCCCGGCGCTTTCGAGGCCAACGTACCAAGACGGACTGGTCTACCAGGAGAATACTGGTGTATGCCTCGAGATATACCCGCGAAGCCTTCTTGACAACTTGGAGGCCTTTTACGGTAATGTCTGTCTCGTCTGACAGGCCCAGACCCACGAGGTAGAGCATCGTAGCTTGGAGTAGACCACCTGGCTTATAGGAAAAGAGATGGTCGCATTCCTCAAGATTTCTACACTTAGAAATTTGAACCTGAGAGTGGGGGGTGTAGCTTGACAGATACATAGTATGCTTATAGGAATAAATGGAGGGGTTGGCCAAATGGCACCCGTGTGGTATGTACAGGGGTACAGGGATGGGTGTGGAGTACCTACTGATAGCCGAAAAGATCCATCCATGGATATCAAGTCATCAATAATGGCCCCTGTCTACACTAGTCCAATGAAAGAAATATCAACTTTCCCATGGGCCATCCTTAAACACGACAACCTCGCCCAAGTCAATAACCACCGCATCCACACCCAAAAAATGACATCGCTAGCCTAGCGCATAATTCTACCTCGATACCGCGCACCGAAACACGATCAAGATGGCCGACAAGAAAGGCTCGGCGTATGGCACGCCGGCATCAGACACGTCGTTCCGGCGGAATTATGACCTAGACGATTACGCGCAGAAAGCCAAGGTACGAGAAACCGCCGAGAAAGAAGAAGCCAAGGCGCGGTACGAGGCCAAGCTTGCCGGAAAGAAGTACTACAAACCAGTGACGGGCGACGAGACGCACACACGGGCACGGCGCGAGGTCATCGACCTCGAGGCCAACGTCGGCAAGACCGTTCTGGTAGCAGCAGGAGCGGGACAGGGCAAGCGGGGACGAAGCGCAGGATTCTACTGCAGCGCGTGCGACCTCACGTTCAAGGACAACATACAATGGGTCGAACACGTGAATAGCATGCAGCACTTGCGCAATATTGGCGAGACGGGCGAGGTTAAGAAGGCGAGCGCGGAAGATGTACATCGGCGCATCGAAGAGGTGTGGGAGCGAATGCAGGAGCAGAAGCAGGCGGCCACCACGACACTGAAAGAACGCCTCGAGATACGGGAGGAGGAGGCATCCAAGGAGAGGGAGGCGAGGCGGCAGAAGAGACAGGAGGAGCTCGCGAAGAAGAAGGCCGAAAAAGAAGCATCGGAGAAGATCAAGGTGGAATACGGCCAAGATATACGGATAGAGGGCGAACACGATGAGGACGATATGATGGCGGCCATGGGGATTACCGGATTTGGCACGTCAAAAAAGAAGTAGCTGGTGTCGAATTATTGGTGATTATTTCGAGGCATAGCATCCACGCGTCAGGATGAAGAACATAGAAATACACGGGCGTTGGCGGTGCATTGGAACCGGCGTTCGGGTGGTTCAGCCATGGGTTGATTAGGTACCTATGAGAATACGCACGTTAGAGTGGTGTTTCGTCGAGGTTATGGTATCTGTCTCGAGTAGATTTCGAAACCGGGAGTAATCTGCTATAGAGGCAACCACAAATTGTCCCGGTCGAAGTCGGCGATGGTTGGCTTCTACGGGAGGTAGGATTGAAGGCGTTATATCGGCCGTCAAAGTGGACATAGCCTTGATATTGCGGATTTCGTAGTTGGCCTTGGAGTAAGACTGGAAAATGTCACGACTTATTCTGTAATCCATAGAGGGTCGCATAAAATTACCCAACGTAGCCAGCCTTTTCGAAGAGAGGTCATTTGGGCGCGCATGTCGATATCCGCACGATAAGCTTCATACCTTCCGCTTCGGAGCAAGTGTTGTTCACTCGTGTCCCTGACTGGCGCTGTCGAACACAGCCGTATGCGCCTACCCGGCCCCTGCGGGGATCGGGCTCATTAGGTAGATTCGCTGTGCGTGCGCCCTTTGAAGTAACAATCGTATGAGAAGTCCTATTCATACATGACTCCATATGTTGTCATTTGTGAGCTGTTCTTCCCCATGGGGTAGAGTAGTAGATAATGACAAATAAATAATAACTAAATGGGAGGGACATTGACGGATTACCTACCTAGTGTAGATGCAAGGGTTAGGTAAATACCTAGGTACATGTACAATTGATTGCGCCTTACACCTACCCGCACATCTCAATACATAAGCCAAGCACCCCACCATCAATAGCGAAACCTTGACCGTCGCAATAACCTTGATAGCCATCTGCAACCCTTCCTCCGAGTTGTCGTCATTCTCAGGTTGCTCCATCCTCGATCGTTCGGCCTTTGTCCCCAAATCAGATTTACTCTTCCAACGTACATACACACCTGGCTCGGGTATCGATCGTGTCAATCCTCCCGTCGAGGCGCCAACTTATCACCATCCTTATCACGACGCGGTAGCACTCGACACCGACCAAGCGTCGCGCAAACACAAATCTACCATGGCTACGTCCTCAGCGCAGACCACCGGAGCTGCCCGACTCCTGCAGCGACAACTCAAGGAGATGCACACGTCGCCGGACCTTTCGGGCATCTCGGTTGGACTCGTCAAAGAGAGCAATGTCTTCGAGTGGGAGGTCATCCTTATGATTACTGACGACTGCAAATACTACGGCGGTATGCATTTGCCATCTCTGTTCCCAACTCTCCCCAAGCTTGACTAACATGGCGAACAATAGGTGCCTACTTCCGCGCCATCATGATCTTCCCGCCCGAGTACCCGCATCTCCCCCCCAAGCTTGTCTTTCAGACTCCCATACCTTTCCATCCCAACATCTACCCGAACGGAGAGCTCTGCATATCAATCTTGCACCCGCCCGAGGAGGACAAATACGGCTACGAGAGCGTCGCCGAGCGCTGGTCTCCCGTTCAGAGCCCCGAGACGATCCTCTTAAGCGTCCTCAGCCTCTTCAATGAGCCCAATGACGAGTCACCCGCAAATCTAGACGCCGCCAAGTTGCTGCGGGCCGAGCGGGAGGGTGGACCCAAAGAGTTCCGGAAAAGAGTGCGGAAGTGCGTCAGGGAGAGCCTAGGGGAGGATTAGATAGGAACAGGATGAGGAATAAAATAAAATTACAACAAGCATTTAAGCATTATAGCGAGTCGTCATTTGGTAATCAGGGGCGGCAAGGAGCATCTGCATAACGCCGAACTCCGTGGAGTTGAGGCGCATGTTGGTTGCTAGTACCTAGGTATGGCTGGTTTAACCGTATGTTGGGGTTTTCGGGAAGCACTCGATTAAATTCCAGCGGACCATGTGCCGAATTCTTCGCATACTCGCATTTTCTTCATGTTCCGTGCGCATTGGTTTCTGGTGATGCCTCTAATCGATAACCCCCAAAACGCGACCTAGAACTCGATCCCATTCCTCGTCCCAACGTAGCTCACTCTCCTTCTCGGCCCCTTCACGTAGCTTCCACAGCTCTTCTTTTCCCTCTTCGCGGCATAGTCGAGCCAAGATGTCGGCCAGGTGGTCGGCCGTCTCAAATCCACACCCGTTTACTCCCTCCACGACTAACTCGTCGAAGCTCTCATACATCGAGTACGCGACGACTGGCAATCCCGAGCCGAACATGTCCACCACCTTCATGGGTAAATCTACGCCCGAGCTGGACTTGTGTAGACAGACACCGAGGTCTGCGCAGCGTAAAAGGGCGGCGTAGTCCTCCATTGTAAGCCACGCTGTTCGGATTGTGACGTTGGGCAGTTGCGCTGTTTGCTTCAGTTCCAGGATTCGCTCCTCGAAATACGCTTTTTGGGGCCCCTTCCCCGTGATGATGGCAATGATTGGCAATCCCTTGTTCGTCTGAGCATAAGTGACCAATGCGTCGAGCAGGAGCGAGAAATCCTCATCGGGTGTCCAGGAGGTGCTGCTCACGATGAGTCTAGCCTCGTATGCCATAACCTTGGAGGCAAAATCTCTCGTCTCCGGCAGCATCTCGAGGAATTCCCTGCGCTCTGTCATGGTTTTCAGGGGTCGGAAGATCGAGGCTGGCCGATCGTGAAGGGTCAAGATGGGCGACTTGATATAATAAGGCTCCTGCGCCAATTGTCGCTTCATTGCATCCGTGACTGTGATATTGGCGGTGGGTGCTGCTTGGCCCAGCGCACATTCGTAAGCCTTCGAAATGCTGACAAAGGGGTGGTCCTCGCCCTTGGTTCCGGCGAGAATGGTCCAGCCATAGTTGTGCCAGTCAATGATGAGGTGGGTGTTGCGCAAGACAGAAATGAGAAGTGCGATGGCGAGAGTTGGAATGGAAGGGGGGTTCTGGACTAGCAGCCATCTTGCCGGGGGTGTCTTATAACCCAGGACGCGAACAAGAGTCCAGACCTGCCATAGTACCTTCAAAGGTCCGGAAATAAGAAAAGGAATGGACTTTGACTTGAGCACGCCGGGCGGAGATGCCAGCGGATAGATCTTGACCCGGGGGTTGTCGAGAAGGTCAGGATGAGGGGTTGATTCTGTACATTGGTATTAGTATGATCTACTTGTCGAACTAAGAATGAAGGTACCGTGGTAGCCAATGAGATCAACCCTGCCGCCGTGTCGGGCAACACTTAGCGCATGGTATTGCATGCGCGGGCTTCGTCCGATGTCTCCAAGGACTAGGACCTGAACGGACACAGAGTCGTTGGACGCAGGAGAGTGCTTCACATAGCGGGAGGGCAGCATTGTGAAAACAGTGACAATGCCGAGTAGTAAGCCGACTGCAGTAAACCCCAGGACTATGCCTAGGAATGCCATGTCTGACTAAAGTAGGGATGTTATATGTGATGGTGGCGAGTTCAACGTTTACCGAAATCCAATCTTGGTCTCATACTCATGAGCTTAGCGACGCAGCTTGATGAGTTGGTATGTGATATGTGATGACCCTTCACCCGTATATTGTCGCGACTGGTACGAGCGTGGCCGGTCGATATTGGTAGAGTGCATCTCACTCACGTGCGGGCTATACGTGAACGATGGTTGTGAAATTATAATTCTACTGCCTCAGCAGTTGACGACGTCGAGGTGTATGTACACGTGTAGTGTAGAGGTAAGGCTTATTTCAGCTTTTGCAGCCGTGATAGCAAAAGCCAATCAGACAATCGCGTCGTCTAAATATCGACATGGGTCTTCCCCACAATCTGTTCATATTGATAGGTACCTATACTTTCGGTACCTACCTACCCTGGCCAAGCCTAGTAATCTTACTGTACAGCTACATATGTATGCATTTAACAGCAAGTACTTGTGTTTTGTACGCTACTAAGATGAAGACCCGCTGCAGGCTGCATCATAGATTGGGGCCTCAGTTAATTGGGAACAAAATCGGAAAGAGAATGAAGAAGGAACCGCATTCAGGAACAGGGGACCATAGATAGCTGCTTTGGCTGGGGAACAGCGACTTTCCCTCTTACTAACGTCGCTGCCGCTCGCTTTTACTCCTCTATTCTTCCATTTACACACAACAAAAAGATGCCACATCTACTTGTTCCTATTGCATTGCTTACTGTTTCTCCTGTCACCTAAGAAAACTGTGTCGCCGTCACGTTTCCCAAGCTAGATAGCCGATTGCCAGTCCTTCTAGAAAAGGCCCTGACGCCGACGCGCACAAACACGGCCACCCCTTGGCTCGATCCGGCCGACAGCCACGATATTCGATAGATCACTGACAAGGCAATTCGGCCGACTAGACTTGCTAGAAATAGTCAATTGCAAATCTTGGACTTATTTATTCCTCGTAATTTCCTCCTTATGCGATAAAACTGAAGAGAAGGAGAGTCATTGGGACTCCATACCTAGAAACGAATCAGCGCCGGCTAGCCAATAACCAGTAGCCAAACGCATTCCCGAGTAGACTAGAGCTAGATCGTCGAGCCACCGAGTGATATCATGGCTTCTTCGTACGCCCTGCCGCAGCCTCCTCTACCACACAACCACGGTCATTCGCAGTCGCATTCTCACTCGCACTCCCATTCGCCCCCGTCTTTCGGTCACTCCAGATCGACCCGTTCTCTGCAAGCCTACCCCCAAGGTCAAAAGCAGAGCAACAGTCATGGCCACGACCATAGCGATGGCGAAGCCCAGGCGCAAGTCCGACAGAATCTGACGCAATACCGAGCAAACTCGTTCGTACCTTTGCAAAGACGAGAAAACCGGCCGTCGCCACTGCGGCAAAACACCGAGGAGTTGCCCAGTCCGCAGAAGAATGACAACATGGACGCACTAAAAACGCCAGACCACGATGCTCCTACCGCTGCGATCTTTCATGGGCTGAAGCACGAAGGTCAAGGTCATAATCATGGCCATGACCATCATGACCACGACCACGACCACGATCACGACCACAGCCACGATCACGGTCACGAACATCACCATGACCACGATCACGGTCACGAACATCACCATGACCACCATCATCACGGGCAAGGCCACGACCACGGGCATAGTACGACGTATTCTAAGTTCACAGCGTTGCTGTTGCCCTACACATCAAGATGGCCATTAATACACGCGGTCATGACGGAGAAGGACTCGCGCCGCATCTTCTATTTTATGGGGTACGCAACGGAGTGAAGCACCCTTCTCCCCGACACAAGGCTAATTCTTACTTTCCCAGGGTCAATTTCTCATTCATGACTATCCAGGCTGTCTACGGATACCTCACCGACTCACTGGGCCTCCTTAGCGATAGTATACACATGTTCTTCGACTGCGTCGCTTTAGCCGTCGGTCTTTTTGCGTCGGTAATGAGCAAGTGGCCACCGAGCGAGAGATTTCCGTACGGCTTTGGCAAGATTGAGACACTAAGCGGATTTGCAAACGGTGTATTCTTGATGTATGTCTTGATTCTGGCTTCCCAACACGATCTACTAATAATTCTCGTAGGCTCATCAGTCTGGAAATTATGTTCGAAGGGTTCGAGCGACTGTTGGAGGGGAGAGAAACCAAGCGACTTCGGGAGCTATTCATCGTCAGCACTCTGGGGCTGGTCGTCAATTTGCTAGGCATCTTCGCTTTCGGCTCCCACGGCCATCACGGGCACGACCACTCGCACGGGCATGGACATTCTCACGCCCACGGTCACAGCCATGCGCATGAGAAAGACCACGACCATGACTGCGGCTCGCACGAACATGATCGCAGCCAAGGGGATGGTCATGCTCATGCCCACCACGGCCACGAAAACGAGAACATGCATGGCATTTACTTGCACATACTCGCAGACACCCTTGGAAGTGCCTCGGTGATCGTATCGACCGTGCTGACCTACCTGATCCCTTGGTCCGGCTGGGATCCGTTGGCATCCTTTTTGATCGCGTATCTGATCCTGATCACGGCCATCCCTCTGGTAAAGTCGTCGGCCCAGCGGTTATTGCTGACGATCCCAGCGGACACGGAGTATAACCTTCGCAACACGCTGTCCGAGATCACGAGCCAGCGGGGTGTGGCCTCCTATTCTGCACCCAAGTTTTGGGTGGATGACGGAGCCGATAGCGAAGGTAGGCTTCTGGGGGTGATGCACGTGGCGGCAGCCCGAGGGGCAGACTTGGAGGAGGTTCGAGAGAGAGTGCAGAGCTACTTGGCCAAACACGGCATCTACCTTACCATTCAGATGGAGAGGGAAGGCGATTCGACGTGTTGGTGTGGGATGGGCCGATTGAACAATGCCATTGCATCCAAAGGACCGGGCGCGTATTGAAACGGCGCAATGGTTAATACAATGCAATGCAATGCAATGCAATGGGCCTGATGGATTTTATATCTTGAGCCTAGGCTCCACAACCGGACCCAAAGGGTAGTACGGTGAAGCAACAGCACTTGTTACTAGCAGACTCGACCGTGCCACGTTCGAGAAGCAGCGAGAGCTCTTATGCCGATTGGAGAGGCTAGGTCAACGGCGGTGTTGAAAATATGGAGTAGAGTAAAAACGATAGAGGAAGACGAGGAGACGACTATACCCACGATACATATACTATCTTATCTGACGTTCTGTATATACTTTCCGGATAGGAAGACGTAAAATGTTGTCATGCTGTCGAAGAGGCCAACCAAATGCACCCACTACATCTCTGTTCCTATGTTTACATGCATGCTTGCTAGTTGGATGATTTTGGCATATGATAATGACGCACACGTTGGGGAAGGCTACTCCAGGCACGCGTCGGTTTCTGCCGGCATCTACAAGCTTAACGGGCCGAGCTAGGTATGTGCGGCATTTGCTCGAGGTTCACCTGCAGTTGGTGGAGGTTTACGTAAAGGCCCTTGAGGTTCCCTTGAGCCGGATAGGCCGAGGCACAATTGCTAGCTCTAGGAGGATCTCATGGAGACACCATTCAGCTATTTATGTAGTGTAGTTCAGAAAGAACTCTGAAGCTAACTCCAGAAGATAGTACCGCAGAAGCGCATTGCCGATTGCATGTCGATTCCACTAGATCGGGCTCTCATGGATCTACCGTCGTAGTTTAGATGCATGTACATACAATGAGGCTACACGTGTAGGTACATAGGTGGTAGGTATGCACCTCGAAAGTATCGAAGGTGGGTACGAAGCATTGTGCAAGGTTGTGCGTCTTGCTCTTTTTGTCTGCCGAGGTATTGTCGCTTCTGACTTCTGACGTTTGCTCGGCTCTCGATTACCGAAAAACGAAGAACAAAACAAAACGTTATTTCGCTCGTCCGCCCTTTGCGCGCAGGTTGACAGTTGACATTACGGACTTCCGCTGCGTGGGAACACAGCCTCTTGACCAGGGCGCCTAAGCTACCGTAGGGTATTTCGAAACATCAGACAGACAACTTAACCGGAGTTCTATTGAGTCCGCGAATTCGCGCAACGAGACCATCCCGCCGTACTCTAGGTCCCTCCGCAGTGTAGACATAGAGCTGAGCTTGCTTCAGTATCCTTGCGCGCGCCGCCTTCTCGTCGGGTAGCGGATATAGCAAGCCGGACCAAGTAAAGCAAGCCGACCTAGACGCCCCGCCGCTACCATGTCTTCCAACAACGGCATCAACCAAAAGCTACACTCGTCTCTCCCTGCCCCCGTCGCCGACCACGTCCCACACATCCCAGAGACCAAGGACGAGCTGAAGGCGGAACTCAAAGCCGACGCGCAGGCCGCCGCATCCAGCTTCTCCTCCCAGCTGCGCTCGTTTGCGGCCGGCGGGTTTGGTGGTGTCTGCGCCGTGGTGGTCGGACACCCCTTCGATCTTGTCAAGGTACGGCTGCAGACCGCGGACAAGGGCGTGTATTCGAGTGCGATCGATGTTGTACGAAAGAGCGTAGCCAGGGATGGGCTGAGGAGCGGGCTGTATGCGGGTGTCAGTGCCCCGTTGGTGGGCGTAACACCGATGTGTATGTTGCCAATTCTCCCTATCACTAGACCACCGCCGCCACTGCAAAGATGACTGACTGTAGATACAGTCGCCGTATCGTTCTGGGGCTACGACCTAGGCAAGCAACTCGTAACCAACTTCTCCGGCCCGTCGTTCACCCC
>JAOXNK010001870.1:0-14009 GCA_028566675.1 Hypoxylon intermedium
GTCTGTGTACTTCGTGGTAAGTCCCCTCTAAGGTCCGCAAAACACGAAAGCAACTTCTTTAACTTCCAACAAGAGACTTCGCAGGAGTTGGTTATTCGAAAATTCAATCATCATGTTTTAATAGTGGATATGTTCACATACGAAGTTCCTCCAAGTGAAACCCAAATACTGCAGTTTCAGGAATGTTATATAATATAACTTATTCTAGGTTAGGTGCCTAGGTGTACCTAAGTACAGTTACATTTCTATAATCACCATTCATGACCAGTTCCTGCCAAAGAAATCCAACAACGTCTGGTAACCTCGACCATATTCTTCTTTGACCCGCGGGTTGGCCAGATTACCACGTGCTGCCATCCAGCCGTGGACCTGGTCACTAAAGGTCTCGACATGGTGAGGCACCTTTAGCTTGTTTCCAAATTCCGCAACTTTGTCGGCAGGCTCCTCGCCTGATGCAAGCAGGATGAACGGCACCTTAATACTATCGGCTTCCGTGGGGTCGAGCATGGCTGGGTGGCAGGCAGCTGCGATCTGGAAAATGCTGGACTCATCTGATGTCATGAGCGATGCTACCTTACCTCCCCAACAGTACTAGACACGGGTTATGTTAGTGTTCTGCCGCGATCATATGCGGGATGCTTATTAGTTGGACTCACTCCCAGGAGAGCCCACGATTTGATTGAAGGGTTCGAGGCCTGTACCGACTTCATGTACTGGGGAAGCTTGGAAACGATTGTTTGCGGTGCGTGTTCAGGGTCGCTGAAGAATCCTCCAAGATTCTTCTGCTTCTCCTCAGTGTCTGGTGGCATCCTTGGATCACGTAGTCAGCAAATCGGTCCCCGGGGAGCTGTATAGATCATATTTGTACCATTCTATCGGGCATGGCTTTCCCTTGAACCAGTCGGGGATGAAAACCTTGTGCCGCTGATTGCTGTTACCCGTTGCCAGAATATCGGCACCCTGGAGTGTCTGGTGAAAGTAACCGAAAATATCGTAGATGACTATAATGCCCTTTTTGGCATCAGCTGGGCCAGTAACATCTCCAAGAGAGGAGTTTTTAGTTAGCTAAGTGATATCTTCTCAGGTATTGAAAACGTTTGACCACTTACAACTCTTGTAGCCTCCCAGCTCCTCGTATAAACCCTTAGCAACGTAGTCATCAGAAACGATAGGCGGGATATTGCAACAGGCCTCGTTATGTCCATGTGACGCCGGCATAGTAGACATTCTGGCTACTGGGGAAAGAGACGTTTGAGAAACTTTTGCCGCCGGTTGTAGTCCTACAAACTTTGGTTTAAGGGTCGCAGTTCTCCCAGCAGAGCTACAGCAGGAGAGATGCGACACTCTGATAAACGTTCCGTAACCTTCGGAGGCCGAATATGGAGCTGCACTATGTAATCTTGAGACTGAAGAAGGGGTAGAAAGGATGGAAGCTCGCCCGGAAATGCGCGGGAGTTGGGAAGCCATCGCCAACTCGGTAGGTGACGAGAGTCAAGTAATAAACCACACTATGTGTGTCAAATTCCCTTAGGCCTTATAGGGTAACCAATCTGCTTTTCCCCCGGTCCTCCATTCGGATGGTCCGGTTTCTCCGCGCATATCCGCGCATGTTAAATTTAGCAAATAAGCAAAGAAAAAAAGAGAAAAAAAAAGAGAAAAAAAAAGCTGCAGGCGTTCGGCGGGATTATAGATTACCTACCTAGGTAGGTATGCAACCTAATAAACCTGGTATCCAGGGGAAATGGTAGGCATTTCAATGAGGATCCTCGATACTACGGAACCGGAGGCTAATATTGATGATTCGGAATGTTCATATTGTATCTACCGAATGTGAAGGATTCGAGTAAGCCTATTTGGGTATTATACCCCTTTAGGAGGCCGAAAACCAAGCCCCGAGTACACAGCAGCTTCCATAAGCCGAAAATAAATTCTAGCTTATTCTAAAATTCGCCATGTGATGGAGAAATTCTAGAGCTTAGGAAGGGAAATCTCAAATGGCGAGACACTTTGGCTGTTGGTACCTTGGCCGAGGTAGGCAGTAATCGTGAAATAGGGTTCTGCACCTTCAAGAGTTTCTCGTTGTGACCTACGTATACAATCATAGCACTCATAGATCCCGTCATGATGCATTAAACTGATGAACTGACTCTATTCAAAATAGTACCGTAATTATATACGTTAGGCACCTACCTAGGTGCCTAGGTAGTTGTCTAGCTAGGTGGTCGGTAGGTGTTTAAGTCGGTGCTTGGTGTTTCATTATCGACGGGCCGACGACGACTCAAACATCATCGCTTCTATTATTACCTTGTTGACGCCATTCCTTACATTATAGTGTTACTTTTTACCCCCCCCCCCCCAGAGAGACATTTAATTGATGTAAGGGCTTGTCTTATTGTGCATTGTCCTGTGATATCTAAATGTTACGAACCTATGTCCAGTGCTTGTAGGGATCAAAGATAAGATCACGATATCCTGTTTGTAGAAGAGGCTTGGAGTCCTCTCACTGCAGTTCAGTGCGAAGTTGTAGTCTTAGATTGATAGCTAAGGAGTGACTAGATACATAGGGGATGTTGTAGTTTATATCGAATGTCCTTCCTCTTTACTGATTAATATCCTGAAGATGTCGTGATCTGGTTGATCTGGGGAGAGTGTCTAGATCAATAAGATCAAGTAAGAATTTCCGTAGTTTGTCGGCCATTGGTCGGGTACTAATGCTCCATCTTGAGTCTTCAGGGTGGCCTTCCACCGTTGGTTTGTGACACTAAATTAACAGTTTGCTCACCTCTACAACCTTTTCTCGTAGACCCCGTGTTTTTTTCTCGATATTTTTATGCAGATCCCCGTGTTGTAACGGGAAATGAAATTTGTTTTCGAATAGGGCCGTGGTCTTGTACCCCCCCTGACTGATACCCTCCATTGCGGTGCTTGCTTTGATTCCCTCCCACCCTAAGGCTTGTTCCCCTTGAGTGACCACTCTTAGGTCCGGGGGCAACCCCAACAATCCCTCGACACCACCTAATGAGTGTAGCAACATCGACACCACCTTCTTCTCGGGATCCCACCCCCCACATACTACAACATTGAGTGTTAGCAATTACGTCCAATACTTAATTTGGTCATTACTTGGAAACGAGGGTTCCCGAAAAAGAAGGGATTCTCGGGATGCGGCCGAAAATAAAAGGCATAACTGCAAATGCTACTTACTGCAGACTGGCCGGAGTTGGCCGAGGCTCAGCCCTCGATAGGCATGCATATTTTCAATACTCGGAAAATTGTGAACCTCGCGCATTCGTGAGATGTGCTCTCCTAAGTAACCGAAAACTGACAAGCAGATATCCAGCAGGATCATATAGCATGGAATTATAAGAAGAGTGATGGGTGCGTCATGGTGATCAGTAGAGGCGTAGCTAGAAAGGAAAGTATAGAAACGCTGAGAGAGCAATAGTGCGTCGCCGACGGGGTAGTTGTCGCGATCGCTTTCCGGATATTCGAGGAGTCGGTTCCCGTATTGCCCCATCTCAGCCAAGAGACTGGTAAGATTGACAAGCGGGTTGGCGGAATTTTCGTCGGCCGGCTTGTTTACATCCGATTTGAAGTCCGTATCGACGGAAACGGTATTTGGCGCCGCCGCCGATTCGTTGAAAAATTCCGGGGGGATGTCCAAGTTTGTCACGTCGAAGTCGTACTCCCCTAATAGCCCCCCTGCGACTGCAGCGTCGTCTTTCCATTTCGAAGGCTCGTCAGGAGGCAATGCCGTATTTTCAAGAGACCAGAAGTCCAAAATCTCTTGATCCGGGGTAAGAACTAATGTGCCGTTATCCGCACCAAAGGTATAAGAGTTATTCTTGGTCTGTGGAGAAGGAAAAGGTTCTTGTGATCCGGGCGACGGAAGTCCTGGGAGCGCAAATGTACTCATGCCCGGTAACGTGGAAATCCCGTCCTTGCGCGGCCCAGGAGACCGTGTTTCGGAATCGCCATCGGTGGTATTTCTTCTGCAACGTCCCGCCCTCGACCGCTGGCTAAATGTACATATTACCGTAGTCTTTAGCTTCAGACACCGAACACAAGGTGCTGCGAGGTCTACACTAGAAGATGGAACACAGCGGAGCTTCTGGGCTCGGCACCTATCGCACGACGCACGGAGTGGAGCGTTGTTATTAACATCCATGACGCCGACTTAGACATGGACACGGCCTAGCTTAAACGACAGGAAACAATCACATATAAAATACCATCACACCTTATTCTACCACATGCATGTTTCAGTCTTGGAAGGTGCCCTGTAGGGGAATTGGGGCTGGACCAACAGGTCGTAGACATTTTGAACCAACAATTTTATTTTGCTGTTACACAACAGCCAACAGTCTGGTTGCTACCTAGGTACCTATGTACTCTGCCAGTTACCAGATATGAATGTGCAATGGAGTAGGTGCGAGTGCCTCGATAACGTCAGCTTTCTATCGCTGCTCCTTGATTTTCGCTACATGCTCACATCAGATTGTCCCCGTTATCTTTTATTGTACACGACATGCATCCTTTGAATCCTTCATCTTCGCGAGGCCATGCTGCCATATTAGTAGGAGGCTTGCACGGCGGCGCAGGATTCGTTCCGCAAGCGGTGTCGCACCTAACAATCCTCATTCAGCCCGTGGCCGTCGTCGTCGTCCATGGACCGTCCGCCGTCGTCCATGGACCGTCCGTAGCACATGTCCTATCTACGCCACTTCTCTGCTGTATATTCTCGGATTTGAATTCCTCGGACCAATGTGCCCCATGGATATTACATGATGAGACCGGTCCGCATCTGACCGTATGTCCCGCTACTAGTCCGTTGGGCGACAAAATTCAGGTCGAATATGCCTTCCATCTCCGTCTTGTCTTTGTGCTTGCTTTTGAGCTGGCCTAGAATGCATCTCTTAAAGGTACCCTTCCTACCCACCACTTGCAGTCATGCAGAACGGACTTGTCTATTATTCTCGTGTTTGCCAACAAAGATCTGCCTACGTCCGAGAAGCTCTGGTATTCGATCTGAGTGGGTGTGGCAGTCGACGAATTGGCCCTCACCTCTTCCATCTGCACATTATCATATCTGATTACTGTCTGAATTATGTCTTCCAGAGGAGATCCAAGCACGAACCTTGATTTGGAGAAAAGTCCCAGTCTACTCAAAGTCGATAGCGTCCCTGGGGCAAGCAACATTGTCGACTGGGAGGTGAATGACCCTGCTGACCCGCAAAGCTGGTCCAAGGGAAAGAAATGGCAGCATATCATCTTGGTATCTTTGCTAGCGCTAGTGACGTAAGTATATCTCGTCAACTTACCGTCCCGGAGGTGGGAACTTATTGACATGACATGCCTTGGGCACAGAAACATGGGCCCTACCATTTGCGCGGCTGGCATTAGTGGTATTGTCATGGAATTCAACATTACCACTGACATACTGACTACCTTGACTATCACCATCTACGTCCTCGGCTTAGCACTTGGCCCCATGTTCATTTCTCCGCTCAGCGAGGTGTACGGTCGCCTGCCAGTGTACCACAGCACCGTTCTTGTCTTCCTGGCCTTTGTTATTGGAACCGCTGTTAGCCGGACCACCGCACAGTTCATGGTGTTCAGGTTCATCTCAGGATGTATGGGCGGTGTGCCCATGTCACTTGGCGGTGGCACAATTGCTGATCTCACTATACCTGCTGAGAGAGCTAAGGCAGTGGCTTTGTTTAGTCTGGGACCGCTCACTGGACCTGTGAGTTTTTGATGCTTATCCCCGACTCTGCTAGCCATGCTAAACCTCAAGGTACTTGGCCCTCTTCTTGGCGGGTTTATCGCAGGCGGCGCAGGCTGGCGATGGACATTCTGGTTTTTAGCCATCCTTGGAGGCGCCTGTGAGATTGCATGCATCATCCTCATGCGCGAAACGCATCCTAAAGTCCTACTTGAGCGCAAGATGGCCCGCCTTAGAATCTCGACGGGGAACCCAAATTTGAAGTCCAGGCTTACCCGGGCCAATGTCACGCCCCAGCAGGTACTTGGCCAGGCCCTGGTTCGCCCGATCATGCTTTTGATCCGATCTCCTATCCTGCTGGTCATCTCCCTCTACGTGGCCGTGGTATTCGGGACTATGTACCTCTTGTTTACTACATTCGTTCCCGTATTCGAAGATCAGTATGGGTTTACTACGACAGTCTCCGGCTTGACCTACCTTGGTCTAGGCGTAGCTTTACTCGCTGCAATGGTCACGTTCACCATGTTGAGTGACCGTATCCAGAAAGCACGCATGAAAAAAGAAAGCGTGCAGCAATCTCGACCGGAATACCGGCTGCTCCTCATGATCTGCTTCAGCCCGCTCGTAGGCATCGGTCTGTTTCTATACGGGTGGACGACCGAGTACAGGGTACACTGGATTGTGCCCATCATCGGTACCTTTGTCACTGGTTTCGGTGCGTATTTTGTCATTGTAAGTACTCGCTCTCAGTCAACCTGTCAGATATACAAGGACTGACCAATGCACAGATGCCTGCGCAGCTGTATCTCGTCGATGTCTTTGGATCAGCGGCTGCGGCGTCAGCCTTAGGTGCAAATAACCTTTTGCGGAGTATGGCCAGCACATTCCTACCGCTGGCTGGGCCTCCCATGTACGACAGGCTTGGTTACGGATGGGGCAACACCTTATTGGGATTCCTTGCCTTAGCTTTTGTTCCAGGCCCGATCCTATTTTACAAGTTTGGTGAGAGACTCCGCGCGAAGACACAGGTGAAAATATGAAGTGACGGAACAACGGAGCGAGCAATCGAGGCAATCCGTCACAGAACGACTATCTGTTTTATTTCATATTACCTACCTGCCTAAGTAGGTAGATAGCCAGTTATCTCAGAACGACAATATGATAGGAAGAAGGAGAGTGTAGTTGGTGATATTTATCCTCGGGTTCTCTCCTATTCTCCTACCAACTTAGGTACCTCTCAAGTATATTGGTAGTAGACGTTATCATGCGACCCGTCTACTAAAAGGACTTCCACTGCAATATATTCCGCTCTAAATAGGCTTACTCCGTTTCTAATATCATTGAATCGTGCCTCTTGCTGTCGCTTACTAGATATAGGGGTATTTAAGAGGCGGTAAAGTCATTGCTACAAAGCTGCAGACTAAAAAAGAAAAACAACGAAGTAATATACTTTCCCAGCAAGGTGGTAACGAACGTCAAAGTCGCCGTGACGCATGTTCATCTCCTATACGCCACCTAGGCACATATAGGTAGGTAGGTACTTAGGTATGCTGGGACTATGACAATATGCGTGCAAGAAGGTGGGCGACCCAGCAACCAACCAACGCTGCCCTGCAACGAAGGATCTTATCCAAGTCATGTACCTAGGTAGCTATAGGTATCTAGGTACCATGTGTCTAATTGTTAAAACTCGGGCTATTGTGCTGCGCCGGCATGGCGTAGTCCCCTATAAAGCCTACGGTTCATAAAAGGGGGCCTAAGGTCAAGCATGATTCGTCGAATGGGTCTATTTGCCGCCGCCTAAATTCGTTAATATACAAGCAATTTGAGATTAAACGATCAAGATAACGCCCAGCGGCATATGAAGGAAGAAGTGGTGGCAGGGCCATGTATTTAGGAGTTATGATCCGAATTATCGTACTAGTTATTCAGGCTTTTCTACTACAAGCTCACTGACAATAGCAGCAATTTCGCCCAAGATGCAGTGGAAAGCTCTCGCCCTCGCACTCCTCGTGGAGCATGCCTTCGCCCAAGGTACGATGCCGATGATGCGGTTTGGTTGCTCGCAACTCGTCGTCGACCGTTTAGACCCTCTCGTCAACCCCGGCGCTATACCGTCGCCGCATCTCCACCAAATCGTCGGAGGCAATTCCTTCAACGCTTCCATGGACCCGGCGAACCACGACCTCCCCTCGGCCTCCACGTGCACTAGTTGCACCTTCTCGGAGGACTTTTCAAACTACTGGAGCGCGGTCCTGTATTTCCGAGCCCGTAATGGAACCTACAAGCGCGTGCCTCAGTTCGCAAGTGAGGGTCTCACGGCCAACGGCGGCATCACGGTGTATTACATCCCAACGCCTGACGGCAAGACAAACGTTACCGCCTTTAAGCCTGGCTTCCGTATGCTTGTTGGAGATGCCACCGCAAGCTCGAAAACCTCGGCGCGCAAGCTGTGCACCCGTTGTATGCCAGCAACAGGCGACAACAGCAACGTGAATTGCGCGGCTCCAGACACCCAGGCCCTACCCACGGGCTTCTGTGCCGGCGGCATACGCTCGGTCATCACGTTCCCTACCTGTTGGGATGGTAAGAACACGGACAGCCCGGACCACATGAGCCACGTTGCCTATCCAGACGGAGATACGTCGGTTGGTTCGTCTGGTACCTGCCCAGCAAGCCACCCCGTAAAGATACCCCAAGTAATGTTAGAAATCATGTGGGACGTAAGTATTATCAGTTCCTCTTCCTATTATCCCCCTGAGCCGTTGGCCTCGCGGGGGTTGCTCTGGTTCAGCTCAGCTTTACTAGGGCACCGGATAAAGTCCATTTGCTGACTTGGTTGATACTATAGACCCGACCATTCAATGACAAGAGCTTATGGCCCGAGGATGGCTCGCAGCCGTTTGTCTGGAGTACTGGCGACAAGTAAGTCTCATATAGTGGTGCCCGCAATCAGACCGCGACGCTAAAAACAGTTTGTAGGGATGGATATACTCAGCACGGAGACTACGTCTTCGGATGGGAAGGCGATTCTCTCCAGCGTGCTATGGACGCTCGATGCAACGGAGACGTATGTAGCGTTCTCAAAACACAGACTTCAGAGGAGTCGATGAAGTGTACCATGCCCGCAGTTGTCAAAGAGGAAATCGACGGATGTAAGTCACGTCTCCTAAACATATGTCTTTGGAAGCTTTCAGTCCGGCTAACCAGTTTGCAGGGCTAACTGCAATCCCTGGTATCCCCGCTAGTGCATAATTAGAATGAGTTTTATAAGGCTTTGGCTGTAGGCAGTTGGGAACGTACGGTATTAGAGCGCGATGTTCACGATAAACATAGTCTTATGCCGGATCCAAACTAAACTCCTAGACCTATTATACATCATCTTGCCTGTAATACGTGCCTATCAGCTGAACCAAAGGGGGTCAGCTGCTTTACTTACGTTTCCATCAGCATTGACTATCACATAGTTATCTTTAAACCAGAGTTTAAATACGATAATTGCCACCGTGATAGCTTGATGTTCACCTCCCCTGCCCCTGAAAAAATATCACGTACCTAGGTATGAAATTATTATAAGTACCTATGACAAGAGTCTATGTACATACTAAGATTTTTCATGTGCCATCCACCTTTCTGTCGGTCCCCCGTCACTATCAGGCAAGATACCAGTATGTTCAATACACCATCATAAGAGCACGTTGTGTCGTGAATCGTAATCCTCAATAGTTATCTTAAGCCGTGTCTGGCTTTCGTGCATACACCACACGCTGCGGCAGGTATGAGTGGGTTGATCTAGAGCGCAATTCCTTGCGGTAGGCCGCGAGGAACACCTGCATCTCCTCCAATGAACGGCCTAGCACCGTATTCCACATGAACATGACGAAGCCTGAGACTATACTTAGCAATGGGGCGTGGAGGTCATAGTTCACAGTTATCGCTCACCTTCGAGGTCCTGTTCGAGGGTATATTGGGCCCATTGTCCAATCTCTTTCAGTTTTGTATTGGCTGGCCATCCGCCCATTGGCACCTGCAATACGGTAAGGATAGCACTTGAGTGAGTTTGACTAGGACATATTTTAACGCACCTTGATGTCTTTGACTGTGATATCGACGAAGCCAGCCTCTTCAATTCCCTTCCTTTGCGTCTCATCTGAGAGAATCGTAAACGGACGGCCCAGCTTCTTCCCACCTTCAAGAAATAGGTCGCGCCAGATATACAAAGCGGAGTCAGGTTTGATGGAGTTATCGTCGCTGCGGTAGTCGGCTTCGACTTCAAAACTTTCGATCCAGCCGCCGGGTTTGAGAGCAGTGAAAGCCTGCTTATACAACTTGTGCCAGTCCGACACGCCACCTATCATGTATCTTATATGTACGTAGTCAAAGGTATTTGGTGCATAGGTCCATGGTTGCTCTGCATCGTCTATTTCAAACTTCACGTTTGGTGGACACCACGAAGGCTGGATTGGAGACAGGTCCGTCCCAATAACTTCGCAGTTGGGATATTCATCTCCCATATCACTATAGATGTGTCAGCTCCTCGAGTATTTCGTAACACCGAATATTTTGATTACATTGCCCATAGACCTAGCCAGGTTAGTTAGCCTAGCACTGAAAGCATCGGGGACATGGTAGTAAGTTACCTGTACCAGTGCCAATATCAAGCACTTTCTATAAACTATCAGCTATGCTCCTGATAAAAGTGGTGCAAGCGCATACTTCTATGTCATCTTTCAAGGGGGCAAGGAAAAGCTTGCCGCCGAGACACAGAGTCAAGAAATGATGGCTAAAACAATACCAGGTTAGATGGAACATGAAGACACTTAGAATGTCCAGGAACTCACTTCATGTCCATAGCCTCATTTTCACGCTCCTCGTTGGGGCCCCAGTATTTATCTTCGCCATGTCTTTCGGCGTGGTACGTACGGCCATTAAGCGTACGATACTCCAGGATACTCGAAGACAAGGATGCCGTTGAGCTTACACTATTGTCGTTTATTAGATTATATCCTATATGCAGATATCCACACCAGCTTAAGGGGCTCTGTCATACTTGTCGCCCTCTCCTAGCGCCGAGTCTGCGTCATCAAACTCCTCCTCCTCCATATGGACGATCGTCAGTCACCTAGGCACTATCCGATTTTCTGAAGGCTCAGTGCATACTTGCTGAGGGGCAACCTCGATTGGATCGTCCGTCGCGCCCGGCACGGCGGCCGAGGTGATATCTTCAACGGCAGCCACCGCAGTCGGTTCCGGTGATGCGGGCGCCTCAACGGCAGCAGGCTTGGGGTCTTCACTGGCCATAATGCGATATGTATCAGCGTGGAACCTCTGATAATGATCACGAAAATGCCGAGATGAGGAGAAGTGGAGAGTTCAAATTGCACCTATGCCTCTGGGTAGCATTGGTGATAAGGTCGAAATGAGGGCCCCGGGCCGAAAGGGTCCACATGGCAGAACGGGAGAGGCTGGCCGGTTTATCGCTAGCCGAGTCTAGATTGGTCTTTTGGTTAGTAGGTAGTAGTAGACGAGCATATGGTTAGGGAAGGTCGTTAACCAACTATGCAGGATCACGTGAAGTTTTCGAAGATATTCTGAAAGGCGGGTGGGTAATGCCATATAAAGGTTATAAGTGGTCATACATCCCTTAGATGTATATATAAAACAATGTAGATGACCAGATCCGGGGTAGCGCTGATAGAGCAGACTCGGCGGGAATCAAGTTGGTAAGACGTTGTCATCATGTCATTACTAACCGATAGTGTAACAGCAGTTGATGGTTTTCTTTCGGAGCAGGGGTTTTAAGGGGTCATCCATATCTTGGGAGTTCCCAATCCCGAATGAGCTTGGTTGGAGAAATCTGCTCACAGCACGAGTTAGACAGAAGGGGTAAAATGATTTGAAAATGGATAGATTATGTTTCGCGTCGTTGTAAGACGTATTAAAGGGATAATAAATCATTATCTCTTTCAATCCCCCTTTATTTCGTCAAGGGCTTCGTAAGTCGGCTCGTCAGTACTTCCTATTTGTTATAGAGCACCTCAAGAGCGGTTGACTGGATTGATGGAGTCAAAGAGAACGGAATAATCAGCGTTGCAGTCCTGTGCCCCCTCCTTGCAGACGATGCGGTTACGATGTGAGACCGCCATCAGACCATTACTTGTTATGAAACTCTGTGAGGTTCAGGGGTGTAACCAACGACATAGCTACCTATCCCTTACTTACAAGTCCATAAGAGGAGCAAACAGAGTATTATTTTACGATAACCTCAGCTTCTACTTGTAAACATGGTTTATTATCTGCAGCATGTACAATTCACACGCCGGAGTGATTATGAGGAATCTATGGAGAACTTGATGAGAGTGTGTATAAGACCCGCCCTATTGCGACAGCCGGAATACGCTTACGGCCTTGATAGTGCTACTACAGTCGCTCATATCCCCTGTTCAGTGAAGAATTGAAGAAATACGTGAGATCCCTCATTTCCTTCTTATACTATTATGAAAAAGATAGGGAGAAAAGGCCGCTCCTGCTTGCTTCATTACTGGGTCGAAGCAGCCCGCACAGCTGGGAAGCCAGACTTCTGGATACCCAGGTAGACTAGGAGTGAGAAGCCTGAGTTACAAGAAGTTGTGGCAAAACGACATACCGCGGACCGTACCGTATGGCCGGAAGCAAATGAAGTCCAAGAGTTTATCGATCAATATGAATCTTCGATTCAGCTGACACTATTAGAGCTTGTGAGTTTCGCACCGGAATACTTCGCGTCGCTACATACGTACCCTTCCGTTCTGGGTGACAAGGCGTTCGTCCTGAGGGGACTTCTGTATCGGAGTCGAAAAGTTGCTCCCGACACGATTTTCGAGGGGTTTCCCCAGCTGTCCTAAGTCAATGTCAAGAGTCCTCCTAGAATGCCTGATTTGAGTGCAGCCCATTCACTGCAGTGCCTTGTGACGTAAAATCAAAGACGCGTGGGATATACGACTCTGGGATATCGAGCCACAATCGTGGGGGTTTACTGGTCCAGGCGCCTCCCAAGTGAAACCGATCAGCGGTACCAACGTCCTTTCGCGCTGTGCGCACGCTGAGCATATTCGTCATGCGCGGGCAGGAAGGGGATATGCAGCGCGATTCTGTGTCAGTATAACTGCGAAAGAGCTAATTTTACACTAGAAGCCGTGGTTCAGGTTAAGACCATATTATTGAATCGGATGACGAACGTTACCGTTTCCGGTTTGCCCTTGAATGAAGAGCAGTAGAGGAAATTGGCATGGCGACGATTCCTAGAGATGTGTTGGCTAATCTACAATTACTTTTCGAGAGCCAGTGCAGTCGAGTATCGTGCTGCCTTATAAGAAACAGTGGTATTGAGTTACTCTTGTGGAATGCTAGCTATTTTCATAGCTATGTGATTTTATCTTCATGAGACGTTGAAACACTACCTACGTACTCAACCCCATCAGGCTCATCTAGGTTGCTTCAGGGGGAACCTCGTCGTTGTACAGACACCTAGAGGCGGGCGGTACGTAGGACTCGTCAAACTCGGCCTGCTATGGCAAGGTCAGTTAGCATTTGCGCCAGCCAAAGGAATATTAGGTATGCTTACAGAGCCAGATGAAGCTCTCCACATTGTGGGGATGCAGCGAAGGCCGTTTACTGCGAGACATTAGCTATTAGGTGTAAGGAAATCTGGAAGATACTTGGGGGTTTCCTACAGAACACGGTTCCGTCACAAGTTGCTTCGCGAATTGCCGTTCTGACGCAGTCGTGTTCTGCGTCTCGGGGTTCCCACCAGGGATTGAAGTCGAATCTGAGATTGATGCCGGTTTTCACCACAATCTTGCCGTTCGAGCCGTCATAGGCCCAGGTACGGAGCGAAGAGTCTTCTGGTGCTCGGCCGGTGTTGCAGTTGAAGAAGTCGGGCTTTCCCACGGCACAGTTGTACATCATTCGAGCCATGAAGTTGTCGCACCAGACAGCCGGGTTCTGGCCGTTTGCGGACAGCTTGCTATGATAATAATGTTAATTCCAATCCCATATGGTGTGTTAGATGGTGTTGCGGCTCCTTACATATGATAGCGCAGACGGTGAAATCTGTAACCCCAGTTGTAGGTGTCGGCTTCGCAATACTCGGTACACTCGGAATTGACAACGGGGATCCAGTCCATCACCCACTTGCATTCACGTGGATCATTGTACTGCCAGTTCTCGCTGAACTGTAGGGTCTAAGTCAGTTATGCACACATCTGATTGAGGGGGGTCCTAAGGAGACTTACACGAGGGTCAT
>JAOXNK010001879.1:0-13991 GCA_028566675.1 Hypoxylon intermedium
GAATATTGAACACGACAAAGACGCTTAGATACCCCGCGTTGATCCAGGGGTTCGCCGATGAAATCTGGAGCATATTGTAAAAGAACGAGTCCGCGTTCTGGAGCGGGCAGTATTCGCAGTTAGAGTACGCGGATGGGTTCATGACCGAGCCGTTGTCGCTCTCGAGGAACGGCCGCAAGTAGTCGCCGCAGTTCGTTCCAGTCGACGGAGTCAGGTATAGGGTCTGAGCGGGAGAGCAGTAAAGATTCACGTGGGCCAGGCCTGCGAGAGACAGCCCGCTGATGAAGTAGGTGAGCGGCGAGGCACGCCAGACAAACTTCCAGAAGCCAGGAAGATCTTGAGGAAAGACTAATACGCTATTTTGAAGATCGGTAACGATCCGAGTGAGAGAGACGAGGGTGGACTGGGTAGGTAAGGAAGCCCCTTACCCGCAGAATACGAGTGAGAACCAAAACAGCAACGTCGCAACTTGGACGGCGCTCTCCTCGAGCTCAATCACAGAGGCGAGTGCTTGCGAGAAGGAGACGATCCATAGGCAAAAGAGCCAAATGATTACAAAGGCCAATGCCCCACGGCTCGCGGTGCTGAATTCTGGATCACCGTTCCGCCAAAGGCCGGTAGGGTAGAACCACAGGACAAAAACGAGCACCGATGCCAGTGTCTGCCACACAAACTCCACCAGGAGGTTAGAGGCCAGGAATACGGTCCAGGTATACGTTTTGGACCGGCGTTCGCGCGCTTCGAAGATGGCGCGACCATCCATGAGTCGCGGAATGACCTGCTGGTCCAATGTGCCGAAAATTTGAGTGAGCAAGAACATGGAGAAAAGCAGACTCTGAAGACCCTGGACATCCAGCTGAGTGTTCTGGAAAGACAGACTGTTGAAGAGAGCCTGCGTGTTCAAGTCAGCTGGATAGATCGTTTTCATAAGAGAAGGATTCAACGTACTATTCCGGCACAAAGTGCAATTTTGGAGTATACATAGACAGGTCTTCTCCAATACTCTTGGAAGATTCTGCTTGAAACAGCTAGCATCTGGTGAAGCCAATGTGTGGCATATTGCTGATGCTGTTTCGAGCCAATAGCGTTTTGGGGCATCTGTCGAGGCAGGGAATTAAGTTCTGCTATGTATTTGATCACGCTTCCTTTCTCTCGACTGGATGACCATTCTTGGGCCCAGCTGTCGCTTGCTGTCATATCGGCGGTTTCTTTTACGTTGATTTTGGTCACATTCAACATCCATTCCGCGGGGTTGGCGCTGGGATCACACGGTTTCGCTCCGTGCTCTTCGAAGTAAGATGTCAACGTGGCGCCATCTTTGCCGATATCCCCAAAGTACACGCATTGACCTTTATCGTTCAAAAGTAGCAAGCGATCGAACATCATGAACAGTTGTGAAGATGGTTGGTGCATCGTACAGAGAACGGCTTGCCCGTTGTCAGCAAGTTTCCGAAGAAGCGTGCAGACTGACCATGCTGTTTGGCTGTCCAATCCAGAAGTTGGTTCATCTGGTATTATGGTAAGCGCGTCTATCTTCAAAGAGTGGCATCTCCCATAGCAGAGGATATGTCACTCACCAAAGAATAGCAACAGCCCCGGCTTAGCGACCAGCTCTACGCCAATGGTGAGCCGCTTACGCTGTTCAATGTTGAGCCCTAATATTCACCCTTATTAGTCCGGTTCCAGATTTCAAAAGTCATAGGGGGTACTACCATCGCCTGGCACGCCAACAACAGCATCGGCGTAAGATGCCATGTCTAGGATCTGCATAACGTTATCCACATAAGCCAGTTTCTCTTCGGCGGAGACTTCTGGCTGCCGAAGCAAAGCACTGAATTCCAGAGCTTCGCGAACCGTTGCTGTAGATAGGTGGATATCGTCCTGTTGAGCATATCCGATCTTTCTCTGAAAGCCAGCGTCTCTCTCCTCGCCATCGATGCATACGGTGCCTCGGGCAATCCCGAAGCTGGCTCGGTTCGCTAAAACATCGAGGAGAGTTGTCTTGCCAGCGCCAGTCACGCCCTGAAACGACGTCAGTACTGCAACCCTTCTCTTACAGAGCAAACCACTCACCATGAGCGCGGTTAGTGTTCCCGGCTTCACCCATCCATCTATGTTATCCAGAATCTTTCTCGTCTTGTCTTTCCCAGTCTTGATCTCGTAGCTTAAGTTGCTCCAGTGGAACACGGACGATTGCTTGGCAATAGTTGGGACGGGAGACTGCTGACTGCCCTTGTCATCTTGAACACTGTCCTCTTGCTTTCTTTCGTCTTGGGCAAACCTGGTAGGTCTATGCTCTTCTGGGTCGCTCGAAGACTTGTTCCTGTAACCCGGGCGTCGGAATCGAAGAACATCACCTTTCGAGCGCTGGGCGGGTACAAGTTGTGCTGCGAGCAAATGCAGAGCACAAAAGATAAAAATCATTGCGATAATGATGCCAACATTTCTGTAGAGAAAAGAGCATTAGCGAGTATTCCTATTCTAGGACTGAGCACATATCAGCCCATAGCAACTCGTCATGACATACCGCCACATGTGACTGGGTATATAGGTGAACTTCTTGAAAAGATAGTCGTTTCCTCGGACAAAGTTCTCCCCTTCCACGGCACCAACGACCGCACATATTTTGTTGTCCAGGCCGACTTCTAGATACGAGTTGCCCTTGGGTACTAATTTCGAGCAAGGAAATATCCGATCTTGGAACTGGCTGGCCAATTAACAGCTGCAATTGAAACGAACGGCTTTCGACTCGATTACTTACCTCGTTGATCATTAGGCTTTCGTATGCGTACGCAATGGGATTTACGAATCGAAACCATTTCAACCAGTCGACCATATATGGGACGGGGACCACAAATCCGGTATAGGTCGACGCCAGAAGCACCAGAATACTCGTCGGAACAGTGCTCTGCTCCATGGTCCGAGAAACCGAACCAACGAGTCGAAAGCACATGGACATGTTAAGCAACAGAATGATATTCACGAACAGCCAAGTGAAAAATGCTCCGGGTGTCCGCCGAAGATGGGTCATGAAGTATAGAACGGTTTGAAACACAAGTGCTGTGCCGAATTTATTCGGTAAATCAGATATCATCGAGGCGACAGCATCGGCCACAGGGCGGTAGAAGGCGTAACTATTGTGTTTCTCTACGATTAAACGTTTGTTCCATATAGTAAGGATCTGCCTCGAAGTTTAGTATGAAGGCAAGAACACAGAGAAAAGAGACAACATACCTCGAATGACGAAGAAAGAGCTGTGACTACTAAAGAAAAGAACATCAAAATCGCGCGTTTTTCGACGCTGTCTGAGTTATCGGGAAGATTAAAAAACACGCTTCCGATGACAAGTGCAAGTATGGAGTTTGCAACGATAGAGCCAATGACAGTCCCAGGCTGGTTCTTCAGCCTCTGTATGTCTCTTTGAAGACAGCGGAGAATCTGTAATTGGACTGTGATAGCATACGTTGATGTCCGCATACTGCGTAGCGAGATCTTAGCATAGGTCCAATGGTGAGTATCATGGGCAAGGGCTCGGATGGAGAAACGTACCTGATCTTATTGCTCCACTCTACGGAATTTTTTGCCCTTCCGTTGCTATCCACGAGGAACGGATGAGCTGAGCCAAATTTGTCGATATCAGATATGAGTTGGCCGGCATGGGAACTTTCTTTCCAAGCCCTGACGAAGTCTTCAGGGGAGCGAGGTGCCCGGGCTTCGTAGCCTTCCCGGATAATTCGCTCAGCTGGATTTGTCAGGGAGGTGAGAAAGTCCGGGGTGGTGGCTCGAGCGGGCTTCACAAAGCCAAGCTCGTGAAAATACATTGGTGCAAGCTGAGCTGGACCAAAGTATATCTGATGGCCCTCGTACAGAACTGTGACCTTATCAAACATCTGGAAACGACATTTGGTTAGAAGTTGAGTCGTTTCTTGTATATGAGCTGCCATACCTGGTACATTGTCTCGGATGCTTGGTACATGGACATCAGAACGGTGGAGTGTAGTTCGTTTGTTGTTTTCCGAAGGAGATCCACAAACTTCAGTGCTGTCGAACTGTCGAGTCCGCGGGTGCTGTTATCCCAGCACTGAACCTGGGCACCGCCCACGAGAGCTTCGGCAATGCTCGTCCTTCTCTTCTCGCCGCCACTTACACCTCTGATCAAGGCATTTCCCATAAATGTATCGAACGCACCCTCGAGTCCGAACAAGACAGATACATTGCGGCTGATCTTAGGAGACTGGACTGGCTTCCCTACCGACCTCTCGCGTGTCGACGCGGCGAAGTTCAGGGTCTGACCAAGCGTGAGCTCGGGTAGATGAGCGTCTAGCTCGGCCAAGTAGAGACTCTCACCTTTGAACACCTGGTGCATCTCGGTGTACGGGATGCCTGTGGCACCATTGATTAGCCTTCGTAGTCAAACATCAGAAATAACACGGTGAGCATCACCCCCGTAGTTGATTTGAGTGTCACTACCCATGAAGATACCGTGAGTATCCCCAGCAAGAGCCTTGAGGAAGGTGGTGCAACCGCTTCCGGGGCGCCCGAGAACAAGCAGCATTTCCCCATGATGCACGAGACCGTCGAAATGCTGAAGAATTTGAATCCGATTGCCCCGGCGTCGAGAGAGTAAGTTGAAGGTGTACTTGGGGAAGGCAAGCAAATAAGACGTTACAGTGGGCTGAAGCCCTTCGGCTGAGATGAATCCATGGACGTTGAGGTTACGAAATGACAGGCCGAGACGCAATGGCTTCTGCAACTGCCTCGAAGCAAGCCAACTGCCCAAGGTCTCATCTGCCGCCATTGATTCCGGAGACTACTTGATTGCGAAACACTGAGGGACGTTGAACGAAGAGTGTTTGGCAAAAATGCAGCTCTCGCGATCGGTGCCTCGAAGTGTGGAACCATTTTGAACAGGGGCAGGACCCTAGGGACCCGGGGAGTTGGTGATGCTTGTCGACGCGACAGGTCATGGGAATGGGAGTACACGGGATTGCTCTGACTTGGCATGGCATGGCAAGGCCACATTACAAGTTGCAGATAATCCAAATACCCAAGTATAGGTAGTGGGCTTTATACATATGTTGGTGATACATATGTAGATGCACATGCATGTTGGTGAAACGTATGTAAATGCACATATCTCACTGGTCTAGGTGGATGAAAGAAGTGTTTGGTACCAACGTTTTCTGCCTAGGTGGGTAGGTAGGACGAAGTCTCGCGAACGAAAAGGGGCTACGCCGATTAGCTGGCGTACCGAGAGATAACTGGTGTTTTTGAGCTTGCAACGTATGAACACCAACCCCCTGAAGTAAAACAATATAGAAAAAAACATTTCTGATGCGTACTCTAGAGATATGACTATTGTACGTATCCCCAGCGGCGAGAAGTGTCAAGGTACCATGTTATAACTGCAGTGGGATTAGACACCTATCTATAATATCAAAACATTTCAAAAAAGAGAGGATTATATCATAGTGTATGAGATATGTAGTCAATGACCATCGTCAGCTTGGTGATTCAGCTGGTCTTGTCCAAAAGATCTTCTGCAACAATGTTCACACCACTGGCGTCCTCGGCCGAGTATAACGTCCGCCACTTGCGACCGGGCTTGGGCACAATCCTGACATTCAAACGACTTTTTGGGATAGGCAACGCTCGGCCCACTACCAGGTCCTTCTTCGGCTCTGTCCATTTACCGGTGACTGGAAGCACGTCAACCCGTACAAGCATCAAGGCCATGAGCGATAGGATTTCAGTACTGGCAAAGTGACGACCAGGACATATAATATGACCACCGCCAAACCCACGGAACGCGGCGGCAGGGTGCTTCGTAGATTCGTTCCTAGCTGCCCTCAAGAACCTCTTGTGGTTGAACTCGCCAACCGTTGGGCCCCAAAGAGACTTGTCGCTGTGGATAACAGCATTGGGCATAAGCACAGCGCCGCCCTTTTTCAAGAGATATTGGTCATCGACAAGAGTATCCTCCTGGACGAATCGAAGGGCTATGCTAGTTCCATGGAACCGGAAAACTTCCTGTAGTGTTGATACTAGGATAGGACATTCCGCTCTGATGCGGGCGAGGTCGATGGTACTTGTGCCATCGGCATCATTTTGCACCAGTCGAGTTACCTCTTGTCTGCAGTCCTCAAATACGACGGGGTCGGCCAGAACCTGCCACACGGCCCAAAAGGCACCAGGTGCGGTATTAAAAGTAGCTGCAGCTACCTGACCGACTTCGACACGAGCTCGATCCTCAAGGCTGAAACCGAAACTCTCGTTATGCTTCTGGCCAAGTTGAATAAACATGGAACCATCAAGGTGCCGGTCCTCTTGGAAGTACTTCATTAGCGCAGACACCATAGTCTCTCTCCCCTTCACGCCACGGCGGGCGAGGATATTCGGGAAAATGCCCATAAAGATCGTAGAGATGCCATTTTCGTAGTCGAGCCATGCCTTTTCAATCTTGGGGTCACGAAAGGGGTTGTGAGGTCCATATAAAGCATTCGTCGAGGCGCAGAATGTCTCGCGACGAACCCATTCGAACAAGTCAACAGTGATTCCCCTTTGGGACTCCACTCGGTCAAAAGTGTCGGCAAAGGTCTTCACCACTACTTTTCCCAAAGCGTTCAGACCGGGGCCAGGCATGGCGCCCGGGGCGGTGGTCCGTGGAAAGCTGCGTAGGTAGCTGTTCTCGGACGCAGAAATCCGGTCCATGCCATCTTTGCTCACACAAATAGCCTTCTTGCACATTTGCGCTTGGAGAGGAGCGAAGTCGACGGTGGTGATGTGGCGGTCGATACGCTGTATCAAGCGGAGTGAGTTGATGACATAGAGCGGCATTCCGGGGAGCTTCAAGGTGTAAATAGGGAGTTGTGTTTCGTTCCTATGTGAGTCCGCCGAGGGCATATGAGCTAACTTGCATTTACATGAAGGAAGACTTGGTTTATACGATGAATGGCATAGAGATACCTTAGCCGGATATAGTAGTCGTCTTTGTGGACGAGCATGCCGCAGATGGTGCTGAGAAAGGGGACATTTCCCGTGATAGCCTTTGGCTCTCGAGCATCGTGAGTGATCGACAAAGCGACCCGCAAGACGACATACGTGATCGCGATAGCGACTATGGATAGTGCGAACGCGGAAGGCATTTTCGCGAGTAGAGGAATGCGTGATGACTTCAATGCCGCCGTACTGATGGATCTGAAGATTCTTGTTTTGGTAGTCTCCGAAAGACAGCAGATTACTGGTCCAATAATCTTAGATATTGCCTTGCCCTCCAAGAAGCTGGAGAGCAGGGTGGCACGACGGGCACGTAATTCGTACGATGGGCCTAGGTTTCATGTATCGGGACAACAGGCAACACCAACACACTCTCATGTGTTAGGAGGCGCATGTTGCCGGTCGATGTAAGGGATGGGTTCATTATAGGCTCACACCTATAATAAGAAACTTACCCTGTATGATTTCCACTGGGGATCACTGATCAGCCTATCATCGGCAATTCCTTCGTATTCAGCTGATCACACATTGGCGCATTACCTTCCAACAGATGTCATCGATGGAAGATATCCGGACTGCGGTGCTAGCGTTGGGCCATGTAGAATGAAAACAAAGAGACGAGAAGCGTAGCCGATATTCAGTGTGGGCATATTATATGGCATACACATGGACATGGCATTCTGGTATACCAAGAACAACATGTAGTACCCAGTCGAGACGTCCTGAGCCGGCCGATTCAGGGTGGACCCATCCGATCCGACCAGCGGGCCAGTCATTCCGGATATCGTGACTAAGCCTTCCGGGCCTCCGGGCTCGGGCTGGGGCTCGGGCTGGGGCTCGGGCGGCCGTGAATTCGTTAATTCGGCGTATGATAGTCACCCGTACTGATTCAAGCCTGTACCGGTTCGAGATCGTACTTGTACGGGGGCTTTATCCGTACTGATCCATGGCCGTACTGGTCGGGGGTCATACTAGTACTGGTATCGCGGTGTACTAGTACGAGATCACTTTCGCACTGATGTGAACTTCTGGATGTCAGCTATGACTTAGCACTGGTTAGTATGGGTATGTCGTCGGTGGTGGATGTTCATGATTAAGTTAGTTATGTGTAATGTCAGAAATCACCAGTGGCTGACCACCTGACAACCTTGTTAAACCGTTTACCACAATCCATCCGTTTTAATCAGGGACCGTTCCAAATGGCGTTTTCTATGCATAAAACTGGCACAGACCACCGCTACGGCTGAGCAAAAGCAGCCAGTACGCTAAACCCCATTTGTCGTGTCAAAAAAGTGGTAAAACTAAGATCCCCCCTATTCCAAAGGCCCTATTCTCAGGGAATAGTGACCATCGGGTGGGCGATGACTCATTGGTGATATTCATCAGACGTTTCAACTGCATCTTGTCCTGTTTCCCCCGGGATTAAACAGTGGTACAGATAGCCAGAGATATCAGACAAACGCCGTCTTGAAGCCGGTGAGTAGTAACATGTGTTCGTAATCACATTAGGTAGTCGGATGCAGATGTATCAGTATGAATGTGCATATAAAGAACCTGCCTCGTCTCTCTCCAAAGTGCAACGTGGACCAGTTACTTCCCCCTACACTCACTGAAGATCTGTTGTTAAAGCGGTAGCATACCTCTCTACAGACAGAATTTGAGGCAAGTATATCTTTTCTTATCTAGAGTAGAGCCGCGGCCTAGAAATGGACTCGTCATTTACAAGATTTGGGTCCCGCATCCTACACCTCCCAAAGCTCGTCTTTTTCAGATCCCGACCGTGTCTGCCTCCGACACGTCTTGCTAACCAACTAGCCATCCTCAACAGAACAATGGCTACCTACAGCATCAACTCCACCTTCAAGCTGAACAGCGGCTATGAGATCCCTCGTTTGGGCTTTGGAGTTTACCAGACGTAGGACTCCATAACCCCCAAATCCGATGCAACACATGGATCTGACTTGCCCCTTTTCAGCCCTCTAGAGGAGACCGAGAAGGCCTGCCTGGAAGCATTCAAAAATGGCTACCGCCACGTTGACTCGGCGGCCGTCTACAGAAACGAGGCCGGGTGTGGTGACGCCATGCGTTCTAGCAAATTACCGAGATCCGAGATCTACTTCACGTCCAAGATCCCGCCGGGCGGCATGAGCTATGCTGATGCCAAGGCACAAGTCGATACGAGCTTGAAGACATCAGGCCTCGATTACATCGACCTCATGCTTATTCACAGCCCATACGGCGGTTCGGCTGCGCGGAAGGGAGTCTGGAAGGCGCTTGTGGAGGCTGTTGAGGAGGGCAAAGGTATGTGTATTCACTCACCGTGGAACGAATCCTGGACTTCCCCAAGAGGGAAACTTGCTGACGATGCGCAGTCCGATCCATCGGAGTCAGCAACTACGGTGTTCACCACCTGGATGAGCTAGAAAAGCACATTGCCGAGCTCGAAGCGGAGCGTGGTCAGGGGAAGGGTGGCGTCATCTCAGTCAATCAGTGCGAAGTCCACCCGTGGTGCCCCCGCAACGACATTGCGGAATGGTGCGCCAAGCGGAACATCGCCTTCGAGGCATACGCCCCTGTCGTTCGGGGCGAGCGATTCGGAGAGAAGGTCCTTGTCGACCTTGCGAAAAAGTACGGCAAGACTGAGGCGCAGATCTTGCTTCGATGGAGCTTGCAGAAGGGCTACGTCCCGCTCCCTAAGAGTGTCACGCCCTCTAGGATCAAGGAGAATGCAGGCATCTACGACTTTGAACTCGCCAAGGAAGACGCAGATAAGCTGGAGTTTGATGAGTATTCGCCAGTTTGTTGGGATCCTGTAAAGAGCCCCCTCGATAACGCGTCTTAAATGGCCAGACTATAAGGGTGGTAGCTCCGTATGACTTCTCGTAGACATAGCGAGGAAATCGTAGCATATATCAGACTAGAGGAATACAGTTTGAGATGCTCTCCCATTCGCACGTATGTTGCCATTGTGTTGCGAGTATTTATGTCGGGTTAATGGATGGCAGGTGGACTGGTTAATTGTAAAGAAGGCTCTTTAGGAAGTACTTGGTCTAGGTACTCATCTGGACCAGGGTAGGTTCACCTTGGTTTGACAGCTCACATTAGCCGCAGCCTTCCATGATTCAAAGTTGGCTGCAGAGACTATCATGTCTCAGGGTAACTAGGTACATACCGTATGTAGAGATGATTGAAACTCTACCTTGAGCTAGAGCTCTATTTAGGTTCTAGAGTAATTGCTTACTGCCCTGTCCCTGGATGTGGCTGGATCAACGATGTTGCGCCACGCCAAGCGCGACAAACAACATCCAAGTTCCAACGAGCAATTACAACTTTCAACCCGCACTTAACGACGATCCAACAACAGCTTCAAAGATTGATTCAAGACTTCACTACGAATGACCAGAGTATCATCATTCATCATGCAATTACAGTTTACTTACGCGCTATTCTACATGACGAGGATCTTATTAATGAAATCTATCTAATTAATAGGTGATTATATTTAAAACAGGTTTGGGTGCGGAAACTTGTACCCGCGTTTCGTACGTCTTGGACGCGAGGATAGGATGCATACAGGAGATACTACTACTCCAAGAAATTGCCGCAGTGCCGACAACGACGGCCCCGGCTTGATCCAATAATGATAGACGGATCCTCGTCGCTATCGCTGATCTCGATTATTTTACGTTTGGTTGCGGTCGGCGGCTCCGTCTTCACTTCCGGCTTCTTTTCAGCCTTGATGCGTCTAGGTCTACCTCGTGTCGGCGCCGGGGCTGGGGCTGGGGCTGGGGTCGGGGCCTTGGTCTGGCTCTGAATCGCAGTCCCCTTTGAGGGCCCTCCGTGACTAGGCGTGTCGCTTGCTTGAGCATCTCGACGGTGGAACTTGGTGCCAAACTTGGCAGCGAAGTCCAAATCAGCCGCAGCGATACGCTCGAGCGCCTCGGCGTACCTGCGGACGATGCTATTCTCCGGTCCCATGCCCGGATCCCTGACGTATCGTGCCTCCCGCCAGCCTCCGATGAGGACCCAGCGCTTAATCGCATTCATCCCGGCAAATCTCTCGTCCATTTTCAGTGCAGCCGCCTTGGGGTTGGCTGAGGCGCCTGGATGGAATTGCCGCAAATGACGCCAAAGCGAGGCGCCATCTCTGAAAGGAACACCGCACATCATGTCTCCCCCCATGGCTATGTCGCATATTCCGGTGTTGAGTCTCGATAGCACGGCCGGAGGGTTAGGAGGGTTGGCGTTGTTGCTTGCCAGTGCTTGCTGCAGTCCGACCGGTTTCCAATATTTGTTATGGTTCGGAACAGGTCCATGGTGGAAACCAAACGGGCTCGGGTTCGTGCTCCATGCTACGGTGTTGTTGTCGAAGTCGCTCGCGCGGTCGATCTGGCCCTAGGGTTTCGTTGTGTTAGTCACGAGCCCGAGCCCGCCTTGTGCAAGAGTACTACTCACGATGTCATTCATGGCGGCTATTTCTCAGGTACGCAGGGCGAATCTAAGTGAGCGGCAGTGGCACTTGACTTGTACTCTATTCGATCTTTATACCTTTGGCAATGCTACTGTCAATGGTATGGGGATTCACAACCGGGGCCACACCGTACTTCTACCCATTGAGCCACCACTGCGCAGGGGGCAAGGCGGAAAATCGATTGTCCAGCTACGACTCGGTTTCCAAGCCCAGGTCTCTGGATCTTAACTTGAGATTATCAGAATCCTTACAACATGCGTTACAAGGAAATTCTGCGCTCGTATAAGTTCCACATCAAACAAGCAAGCTCTCGTGGGCTTGGCAAGACTTGAAATTTCCAATGGAGTTCCGCACGCGCGTAGTCGGTCCGCAGCCATGAATTAATCTTCCATCTGTATATCCATGAGTTAATCTCAGTTTCTAGCACTGGTCTATTTCCAGCTCAAGTGGTAAGACATTCAATCTAGCTGCTATTTGAAACATATTGCCCTTGTCTCTTGTAAGTAAGAAGCGATGCACTTGACTTCTATGGGTTCAGACAGGTCGAATTCACTGTAATGCGACAACAACCATGGATTGAGTGTCCGTCTACTTGCATTTGCCTAAGACTCCCTCCCAAGGTTTTAGGGCCACGCTCGACTGCTCCGGCTTGTCTGGGTTACCCTTCGCGTAGCTACCGAAGGCCCAAGACTCTACCTCGAGGCCTTGGGGCACCGTCCACTCCAGTTTCTTCCCAGAGAAATTGAGAATCGCGAGCCAGCGATCACCCTTGACGTTTGTACGGGTATAGGCAAACACCTCCGGATGTTCAGGTGCCAACTCTTGGAAACCCCCATAGACGAAAACATCGGCGTGTTCTTTTCTATGCTTGAGCGCTCCTTGCCAGAAGCGCCAAACAGAGTCATCTGCCTTTATCTGGGCTTCGACGTTTACCGTCGGATGGTCATCCATGACTCGCATCCACGGCTTCGTCCCTGGGTCACAGAAGCCAGCATTCTCTCCCGCCGACCACTGCATTGGAGTTCGAGCATGGTCTCGAGCTTTCATGTCGATGACCTTTCGCGCGTAGGCAAGCTTCTCCTTGTCGTTCGCGTATAGTTGCTCGCATTTCTTCCAGTAATTGATAGTTTCGATGTCCTTGAATTCGGAGATGTCCCAAGTCGTGGGCGCATTACGGATGCCAATCTCCTCGCCCTGGTACACGAACAAGGTCCCTCCGAGGGTAGTCTGCATGATCGCGAGCAGCTTGGCACCCTTCTCTCGCCACTCGTCGCTGTCGTCTGTGTATCGCGAGACAGATCGAGGGTTGTCATGGTTTTCGATGAATACCGAATTCCAGCCGTCATTTTCGATCATAACCCGTTGCCACTTCGTGATAATTGACTTCATCTCCTTGACGTCCCAGGGCTTGAGAGCCATCCTGACATTCGGCTTATCGATGTCGACTAAGTCGAAGATGAATATCATCCGCAGCTCGCCGGAATTAGAGCCGACACTCCGCAAAATCTCCTTCTCGTCACTGACGCCGGGCATCTCGCCAACAGTAATTGTATCGTACTTGCTTAGCACCTCACGATACATCTCTTGCAGGTAGTCATGTAGCTTCGGCCCATTGACGAAGTATTTCGTGCCCGGTTGGTATTTATGCCCGGGACCAAGTACAATGTCGGCGTCGGGATATGTGGGGTCTTTGGAAATCAAATTAATAACATCCATTCGGAAACCCCATGCGCCTCGATTCACTACAATGAGAAGTGGTCAGCAGTTTGTATTTTCTGAGGGCCCAGCTCCCTGAAGGCGAAATGATGGGGCGACATGACTCCAAGGAAACTATTGTACGCACTCCAGAAATGCATCACATCCCACACAGCTGCCCGAACATCTGGGTTCTCCCAGTTCAGATCAGGTTGTTCCGGCGTGAAAAGGCTGAGATAGTATTCGCCCGTCTTCTCATCATACGTCCAAGCCGAATTTGCCTCGCCTAGAATCTGTGCCCAGTTGTTTGGCGGCTCGGGCGTACCATCAGGGCCGATGCTCTTTGGCTTCTTCCAGATGTACCAGTTGCGCTTGGAGCTGTCGAGGCTAGCGCGGCTCTCCAGGAACCACGCGTGCTCATTGCTCGTGTGATTAACCACCAAGTCCATCATGAGCTTCATATCGCGCTTCTTGAGCTCGGCGATTAGCTCGTCGACGTCCTCCAGCGTCCCATAGCGGTAGTCGATATCCTTGTAGTCGGCAATGTCGTAGCCCATGTCGGCCTGCGGCGACTTGAGGATGGGCGAAGACCACACCACATCCACACCTAGCGACTTTAGATAGTCGAGTCGCGACGTGATGCCTTTGATGGTACCCCATCCTGAAGTCACGCCAGGCTTTTCCCCTCGTCCCGCCAATTAACAATAATCCGAGGAGATGGGTTTGGAATGAAAAGGTGCGGTTTGGTTTTACCTACCTGGGCCTGGAAACTTGCCGGATAGATTTGATACACCACTAATAATCCTCGAGTCAGTCACCGCTCATTGAT
>JAOXNK010001922.1:0-23946 GCA_028566675.1 Hypoxylon intermedium
AGATGGCTCATGGAAAAGGGCAGAGATGACCAAGCGAGGATCGAGCTCGAGCGACTACATAAGACTAAGTCGGACCCTGAAGGCACACTGGCTCGGGCGGAGGCGACGCAGATCAAAGCCCAGGTCGACGCCGAGAGAGACTTGCCCAAGGGGTACATCTACATCTTCAAGACACCTCACCTTCGCAAGCGAGCATTCTGCTCCATACTTCTATGGGTGATGGGACAAGGCACTGGCATTACCGCCATCGCTAATCTCATACCGGTCCTAATGGGCGGACTCGGGTTCGGCACTACTCTGCAACTAGGCTTGGGCTGTGCTTGGACGGTAGCAGCGATCATGGGATGTATCGTGAATGTGACGCTCATTGATAGGATTGGCCGAGTGAAGCTTCTCGGTGAGAACATTGCTTTTCCTCTTTTCTCTTTTCACCGCCCCATTCGCAGAACCAAGCACTAATGCTGCTGCCGCCTTAGTGATCGGGGGCATAACCAATGCGACGATCCTCGCCACCATGACAGCGCTTGTCAAGTATTACCTCAACACTACCATTCAGCCCGGCATCAACGCCTTAGTAGCGCTCTACTTCATCTTTGGCTTCGCCTTCACGTCGACCATCGAATGTACTTCATATGTCTACGGCTCGGAAATTTGGCCTACACATCTACGAAGCGAAGGATCCACCATTGCTTATGCGTCTTTCTTCGGGAATGCGCTCGCGTACAGTGCTCCTGTCAACTTGGCACTGAAGAATATTGGCTGGAAGTACTACCTGGTCTTTGTCGCCGTGACCATTGTATCTACAGCTGTTCTGGCGTTTTATTTCCCAGAGGTAGGTCACGCTACTCATTCATGCCCGGCTGACAGTACTGACGCTTTGTTGCAGACCAAGAACCTCACACTCGAGGAGATAAATGCAAAGTTCGGTGACAAGGTAGCTATTGACTTGAAAGACGCTATTGCAGCCGAAGTTCAAGGTGGGATAAGTAGTGGAAAGACGGAACGGCACGACATTTGAGAGACGGTATATGCTACGAATGGTGTGAACTGGGAGTTGAGTTCTAGTAGGTGAAGAGGAGAAGAGATTGACTGAACCACTATTCTACTTGCAGGCTCCTTGAAACCTGCATTTGCTTCGGTCGAGGTTTAGAGACGTTATTACTAGATAGTTGACATTTTGAACCGAAGCGCGTAAATCATGACCCTTTCATGCTGGACTCCTTTGTATGAGTCTCTTTTTGGTCAACTTCAAAGGTGGAACTCATTCGAGCTATCATTTTTCCTCTCTGGGAATCTTTAGGGGAAGCGAAGCAAACTAGGTCACTTTGTATGGGTCAGTGATAGCGTACGCTGACTGGGTCGAGTGCAAAAATCTGATAGATCATATTCACGGTTGTCTTACCACTTTTATACAGGGTCAGGGCAACTAGGATAATCGTATCACTCGCCATTCACATTGGAAAGTCGAGACTGCGGCGTAAATGCTCCTCGAGACGCCAAAATCGACCTGAAGCGCCTGAGATTCTCTGAGGTTTCGCACGCAGTTACGGTGGGAATGTTGCAAATTCCATCATCGAATGTACCTTAAATACCTTTCATAGATCGAGATCCAAAGCACCAAACGAGAAAGCGAGATTTCACCGCTATTTATATGATCACATGCATATGCCCGTTGTTCGAGAGTCTTGGACGAAAGCCAACTACACTACCTGGATCAGGGTCAAGGGGTATTTTGCACGCGGAGCACGAGTCCGCGGTGGATATTCCAGGGACTTGGAAAGCCGGCACCGGCTATTCTTCCCCGGTTCGGGCTCGCTGGGGCCCCAAGCAGCACCGTGAGCGTACCGCTCAGGACGTCGTTACCGGTTATGATTGGACCGGTAGCTTTATGCTTGGTCCAGCCGTTGGCGAACATGGTGTCATTTCGTTGGCTTCCGCTTCTCCACTGCGATGCATCAATATCCGCGGACCACACAAAACGACGAATGGTTACTTGGGCTCGCTGTAGGTACATCCAATCTCTTCCCATCTTGAGGTTCTGGTGCCTCAGATCTAGCAAGGCGAGAATCGGTCGTTGTTTTCACACAGCGTGCTCTACCTACCAAGATAGTTACTTGACGTGCTCTAAGTACATTGCATAGTTGTTCATTGGCTCTGTGAGGGACTCCTTTCCATGATGACAGATTGTGAGAGATCTGAATCTTGCCTTGCCGTCCCTACCAACGTTTCAAATCCATTCGCCTAGGATTCCTACGATGTCCCTGCTCGCCTGCATAGGCACTGTGGGCGGTGTTGTTAGGACTGACATATCACATCTGGTACTCGAAAATAGTGAAAACCAACCTTCCACTCGCTATTGATTATATATCCCCAAAAAAGACTTCCCTCGTAGCTGGACCTTGGGAATAGGCACAAATGCAAACCTTCTGGTGAACATTACTGTTTTTTCTTTGGGATCCTACCATCGTAAGACAAGTTTTGACTGTGAATCCTGCCCCCCGAGAGCTCGACTGCCTACCAATCGAGACCCCGCAGCCAAACATTTCTCGGTAGCCCTAGAGAATACGTGCAAGATGCCTCTTGGGGGTAAAGGCCCAGTGACTATAGCAGTCCTCACGATAGAGGTAGTCCTCGCAGCAGCATTCATCGGCATGCGGCTTTACACCCGCAAGGTCATTAAAGGAGGCATTGGTAGCGATGATTACCTTCTGATCATAACCTGTGTAAGTAAAAAGGACTCAAGAGAACCCACAGTCCAAGTTATCACGCTAATAGTGCTGTACAAGATCCTCCAAGCACTGTTCGTGCTTTTGATGATCGTCTCGTCCGCTTATGGCTTCGGGCAACATACCACAGACATATCAGCGGAGGATGTACGAATGGCCACCAAAGTCGAGGTCATGGGCCAATTTGTTGTGTCGCTTGCCATGGGCCTCAGCAAAACAGCTGTTGCCGCGTTTCTGATGCGCATCATCGTGATCCCCTGGTAAGAGAAGAGCCGAATAGACTATGTTACTCTGGCCTCGCTGACCGAAAATCTTAGGCAGAAGGCCGTCCTTTGGTTCTGGATCGTTACTATAATGGCTTGGTCTCTGTTACTAGCCATTTCGTGCTTCGCCCAGTGCAGGCCCGTGGAGGCCATCTGGGATGCACGCATAACGGACAAAACATGCCCTATAAACCTGACGACCATTGCGTTTATTATGTGCTGTAAGTGCTACTATTCTTCTTCCGCCAATAACCCATCCTGATCATAGCTGATGTATATTTTGGTACAGCTTGGTCGGCGGCCATGGATTTCTTCCTAGCAGCTTTCCCATGGCTGATCCTTTGGAAACTGAACATGTCAAAGAAGGAAAAGATCACAATCTGTGCCTCGCTCAGCCTTGGGGTCTTGTAAGTGAGCCCATCGTATTGTTTCTATTCCATCAACTGACTCTTCCATCACAGAGCTGGGATCTGTGGAGTTATCAGAACGTCTGGCCTCGAGGTACTAAGCCAAACTGCGGATTACTTATGTAAGTCTGGATAGAACTATGGGGGTTTTCTGTGAGTGTCTTGTCTAACAGCTACAAATACAGATGCCACCGCCGACTCCATCATGTGGACTAGCAGCGAAATGACCATTACGATCATGTGCGTGTCGATTCCTGTCCTCCGACCGCTGTGGGCCCGACTGGTTGGCGGGAGCGTCTCGGAGCGATACTACAAGCAAAGTGACAAGCAGAGCAATGGATCAAATGGGATTATGACCATCGGAAGAATGAGAAATGCGAAAAAGATGGACACAGAATTCGACATGGACACAATCGCCAGACCAGACGTCAAGGACTCCAAGACAACAACAGTCGGCACTGGTAGACCTCACTCAGATGGCGATAGCGAACAGAGCATATTAAGGGCTGACCATGCGATTCATAAGACACGGGAGTTCACTATCGCGTACGAAGATGGAAGAACCCCCGACCCGTGGGTATAGCCATGAGCTGAAAACAATGGACAGACGTCGAATTACAAGGCGGACTGGATACTCTACCTATGTAGTGATGGAATCAGGTTCGTGGCTATCTTTGGCTGTGTACATATCTCACTGCATTGCATCTCCAACTGCAGTTATACAATGACCAAAGAAATGAGAGAGCATATCCTATCAGATCAAAAAGACAAAAGGATAGATATATAGAGATGCCCGCAGATCGCCTCCAACTCAAAGCTCCCCAGCTAGCTTTTCGGGAGCGAGCTCAAACGCTAGCGCGATGGCAGCGTCCTCATGCCGTTGCAACCCTTCTCGGAGCCAGCCTGGATCCTGACGATGTTGGTGTAGGGGCTCTTGCCGTTGCTCATGCTGACACTTCATACCGCCATCCGTGCCGTCTCCGCATTCATCAAAGCAGCGCCACAGCGCCCGCATGGCGGGCATGAAGACGACGCCGTCGTTGCGCTTGATGGGCCCTTCCCTACACCCAGATCCTGCCGGGTCTGCGAAACCCTTGTACTAGGCGTCCTAACACGGGTTTGCCGTGGCCGGAATCTAGGTAGCGAGGCCGGCCGCCAATATCCGCTCGAATGTCTCCATGTCGGTACTATTTCACACGCAGAATGCTAGCTGTATGATTCAGCATGCCAGGGGAACAGTGAAAAAGTCTACATTGTCCTGATGGTTATGGGGGCTATTGTATGTGTTACATGTGCCTGTGGAGGGCGTAGGGTATCGCTAATCAGGGACGGTGACATCAAGTATAGCTTCAAATGTTCTTCGCCGTCATCGGTAATGGTTAAATCATTGGGGGATCGGCACGCTGTTCTTTCCGGCCTTGCAGCTATTTTGGCATAAGTCATTGTACATATCTCGTCTGAGTTGTTTGCCTTGGCACTTGTGTTCGGCGTCACTGATGTCGACGGTGCGTTTTGTGACGAATACGGAAAAGGTTCGCGTGGTCGTCGGCATGGCACCGGTAGAGGAGGATTAGGGCATGCTGGTGATTCTGGGCTTACTCTAATCCGACTGCCTGGTATCAGAGAGGCCGACGGACTCGTTCCTAGTGTAAACAAATGCAAAGCAAACGTAGGGACACGTGGTTAGAAGGCCGGCGTACTGGGTGAAAGATAGTTGGTAGCAGGTTTATTACAGGTGCGCAGCATATGGGAGAGACAATATAACATCCTGTATAGACATGCCCGGCAGGTCGCCGCCAGTCTCCATCACTACCTGAGTAGTCCCCGACACTCCATTGCCAGCCACTCCGACAACAAGCGAGCAAGCAAACCATTATCTCATAACAATCTTTCCATACTCCGCCACCTTGGAAGTTTTCACTGTACATTAAACCATCTTGCTATGCAATATGCAGTGCCATGGCACGCTTGACTAAAAAGCAAGAGATGGAGTCGCTGCGCAGAAGAGCCATTGGCAGTCATGTAGACGCTGGAGTTCTGTATAATGCATGCTTGTAAACAGCTACTTGAACCCCAAGGTGGTTTAGCAGTACCGGATGTGAGATCAATGGAAGGAATACTGCTGTTGTGAGAAGGTGGTGATATCGGGAGGTATCAGATTTCACTTTGCACCACGACCTGTTTCGAATTAGTTGGCGTTTTCGTCAAGTTGCTTCGATCCAACTCACACTTTGGTTCCGGCATACCTCTACGGTTTTCCCCCGATTCCGTTCTATGCGTTTTCGGACCTTGTGATATCCACGTTCTCATCCCCGTTCTAGTCCGACCTTGAGATCGTTTACCAGCATCAGCTGACCAGTACACTTGGTGTTTATGGGTGGTTGTTGGTTTCGTCAAGCGAAGGGCCAGATGGCCTCAAGTGGCGTTATATGGTAGGCCGAGCAGCCGATTGTGTGATGTTATCGAAGGACAAGAGTCAACTTCGCCTTGAAGGATTCTGCTTCACCAAAACGTCCCCCCGTTAGCGGATAAACCACTAAGTAAGTTCGGCCTCGAGACGAGCGAACCGCATCCCCAAACATTCACGACGCGGCAACATCCTTCCCGTATGAACAGAGCCCCGCAAAGTAATGTTTGACAAGTGCAAGCTTGTACACAATACACACCTTGCTCAGAACCAGTAGGTCCTTGCGCAAGTCAGGCTGTCCTTCCAACTGCGAAAGAGCGCAGAGGGTTGTACCGGGATACTCGTCAGCACCCCGGCATACCCGAATCCACGTTATCGGATGGCATGGAGAAGGAAGCGTCCAGCGACAGATGTTTAAATGGAGATGAGGCTAGCAAGGAAAATGGGGCTGGGGAGAACTTACCTTTCCATCCTATTGTGTGGGATGAAAGTTGATGAGATAGATTGATAGCTGTGTGTCCCAGAATGAACGTGGTATTCTTCTCAAATGAGCCGTGTTAACTTCATATCCACTTGTCGCGTTGGCCTCTTGATGAACGCGTTGTGCCTCTAGTATTCATTCATAGATGCGACCACATGTGGTTGGTTTCATGGGCTGAAATGAAATAATTAGTGTTAGTAGGTGAATGAGCAATGCTTATTTGAGGAGGAGGCGGAGGAGGAGGAGGAGGCGGAAGTGTGTACATTTGGAGCGTGGTGGGTCAGGGTTGGGTGAAGAGGAGAAAGGGAAGGGAAGGGAATTAGAAAGAAAGGACAAGAAAGGAAGGTAATAGACTCAACTGTAGTCGCCTGATTGCTGCCACTGATGGACTTGGGTGTGTAGAAGTGGGTGTGTAGAAGTAGAAGTGTGGAAGTAGAAGAAGTGTGGGAGTAGAAGTGTAGGAGTAGAAGTGTGCAACATTGAAAGGTGGTGGGGAAGATATTGTGCAGATGGTGGGGGTCTGTGCGCCAAAACAAAATTGCCAAATTGGGCGGTGGACCTGTGCCCTAATTGGCTGGGCCAAAAGGGTACCTAGGTACATGGACATGTCATTCGAGGCGCGTAACAGCATCGGAAAACAGGCAGTTGGGGATATGAATAATTAGAAAATATACATACTTACCAATAGGATTCTAGCCAGTAGGCCATGGCACACACTCGGTATTAAGTATGGTGTTCCTTCGGGTGTCTCATAATTCAAGCTGAATCATCGCCATGTGAAGACGAGGTGGTATGGTAGCAGCAACAGAAGTTCCCGAGGCTGACGATGATAGTACCATTGGGGCTCGAGAGTCTAGACTGAAGTGTCGGTGAAAGTTGGGAAGAGGAGCACCAGGCACAGTAGTAGTAGAGTAATGATAGAGATAGAGTGTTGTAATAGTCGACATTGTGAAGTCGAGGTAGGCTGCGAGAAAAGATTGTATTGAGGTGAACTTGATCAAGATGCGGAGGGAAGAAGGAAGATTTACCTGCATGGTGGACATATATATATATACTAGGTAGGTACCTAGGTAGCTGTGGGGATAGTCGAAAAGGACGAGTGCGAGAAGTACGTACCTAAAAGCGTGTTGAACATTGAACATTGAACATTGAAGGCGACGGGCAACTACTGCCTATGTACCTATGTACTTATGTAAATACCTGGGTACCTACCTAGGTAGGCAGCTATGATCATTAAACAATCAACGCAGCCGAGTGTGGATCCTGAGGTACCCAATTCAGCCCTAGAGGTCACCAAGGCACCCAGCTTAGGCTCAAATCACATGATTGGGATAGATATTCTAGGTACCTAGGCACTTTATAGCCAGGCGTAGCCAGCCCCATATCTCTCTAACTAGCACCCTTCTTGTATACCTAGATACCTAGATACACGATCCACTAATCGACCGTGTGGTCGGTACTATACCTACCTTACGAACTACAGACATGAACATGTTGAGGTAATTTATGCCCGGGAATCGATGTTGTGGGCGATTTATAAAGTGGCCGTCGAAGTCATCTCCTTCATCTTTGTCGTCATTGTACTCTTCAGTCTCGTCTCCCTCGTCTCCTTGTCCTACTTGTGTACGATGACCATTAGGTTACCTGTAGCAGACTACCAAGACTTCCTGTGCTATCCAGCGTATATCTGGAGTCCTAGGTTGCCAGTATAGCAGAAGGTTGTGGGTAAGTATAACATATTCAAGACGTACCATCTTGAGTCCTTCAAGCCAATGGCTACTAGTGTACTAGCCAAATTTTCAAAGTGCAGAAAGGTTACCACTATTGATAATCTGCTTCAGGTCATTGAGTAGGGAGAAGCACTGGTGGAATAGGAAAAGAGTAGCATAGTACGTAGCTAGACACCTGGAGGCGTACACAGATACAGTTATGATATTTTCTCGCGCATCTTATGGTTATGGTTGTGGACACCATCTAGATAGTTGGCTATCAATCAAAACTACGGGAAAGGGGTGTGTTTGGATCGAGTAAAACCAAAAATGCCAGCTTCCCACGGCTTTGGCGGCCCATCGCCTTACTCTCCTGCCCAGGCAAAGGGTTAGAAAGGCTCGTGGCCAAGAGGATGGCCTGGACTGCCCTTACGAACGACGTACTCAGTTCCCAACATGCCGGGGCCTTGCCGAAGCGGTCCACGATGGACCTAGTAGCCTCATTCATACACGAAACCGAAAACGGGCTCGCCACTGGTCGCCGCAAGCCGGATCCGAAAGCACCGCGCCTAGGAGGGGAAAAAGGAGACGCCAGAGTGGTCTGACACGTTGATGCTGTATAACAGGGACTCACCTTGGCGGTAAGGGCGACCTTACCGGTCTGGAGAATTACGCCGGTGTACACAATCTTCAGAGACGCCGGTTTGCCTACAGAAACATACTACTAACCACGATAAAGAGGCCACCTTTTAATTATCGTCTTCTAGCGCGAACGGATCGTCTCACTTATACCCTCTCATTGAATAGTTTAACCATCAACGGGAAGGCCGAATTCTCACCAACGATTTACCGGAGGGGTTACACCTTTGTGGCCTCCCCAGCTCCGGTCTGAGCTTCTTTTTCGTCGACTGGGTTCCTTGCTTCTTTCTTCTCCGGATCATCTACAATAGCCTGTGCCTCGACATGTTCCGTCTCGTTTGCAGATGGTAAGGCCTTGACGCTTCTCCATTCCATGCCCACAGCCCCGATGATGGTAAGCGAGGCCAATATCAAGCCGACACGGAAGGCGTCTCTCAAGGCCTCGTTGTAGGCAACCAAGATAGTGTCTCTCAACTCTGGCGGAATATTGCTGCCGAGCGACGTAGCGCCGTTGCCCTCAATCATAGAACTGTCGATTCCATCAATGCCGGAAAGCCGGGTGACGAGTCCGTTGTTGAAAACGCTCTGTCCGACCGAGACGAAAATTGCGCCGCCAAGAAGTTGATTGAAAAGCATCAATGACGTGCCCGTAGCAACATCGTCGAGAGGAAGGACTGTCTGGGCAGCAAGATTCGGTGCTTGAATGCCCATGCCAAGTCCAAATCCATATAGTACTTGATAGCCTACCCACTTGGGCATACCAGTATCTACTTGCAATGTTGTGAGCAGTCCGGCACCCACCGACATGAAGACGGAGCCTGCGATCAAGAATGGGGTGTAATAGCCGATTACAGTGGCAGCGATGCCAACAAGAATCGAAGCAATGATGGTAGCCAGAGGGAAGGGAAGAAGCCTAATGCCGGAGGAGACAGCCGAAACCCCCGTCACGGCTTGAAACCAGATAGGAATGAAATATACTGATCCGGTCAATGATGAGCACCAATCAAGATCAACACACGTGGATTTGGGAAGACTCACGGAACAAATTCATCTGGGCGCCGATGAAAAAGATGGCCCAAAACCCCGAATAAATCGACCTTTGCTTGAAGATCCGTCCAGGAACAGTGGCGGTTTCCGGGGTCAGCTTCTGGACGACAATGAATGCAATGAGAAGCACGATCCCAAGCGTCAGCAGGGCGATTATTCGACGATCATTCCACTGGAGTACGCATACCGTTGTTAGCTTGACACGATTTTGTTATATAATAGCAGAGACTTACAGCGTACGTTGATCCTCCCCATTGCAGAGCAAGGAGAATAGACACAACTCCCGGGATCAAAAAGGTAGTACCGATGATATCTAGCTGTGCGAACTTGGCCTTGAGAGAAAGCTTCTTGGGGGCGCGCAACGGTTGGCGAAGGACAATCGCCACGATCAGCAAAGTAACAGCCCCGAACGGTAGGTTGATGTAGAAACACCAACGCCACGAGACGTTCGACGTAAACGCGCCACCGACAAGAGGGCCAAGAATCGACGCAACGCCGGACACCGCACCAAAAAGACCCATGAATAAGGGTCGCTGGTGTAGCGGGACCGAGTACACGATGCCAACGACCTATCGCAAATCAGTTGAAGTCCAAGTCATGCACAGAGCTCGAGCGATGGAACACGGAAAGGCGAGACGCTTACGGCACCGGAATAAATCCCAGCTGCACCAACCCCCTGAATGGTTCGACCGCCAATAAGCACGGCGGAACTGGGCGCGGCGCCGCAGATGGCAGACCCTGCCTCGAAGAGAAAGACGGCCACCAGGAAGACAGTTCGGATGGAGAAAAAGGTGTATATCTTTCCGAACAGCAACTGAAAAGAGCAGCTGGTGAGCAGATACGCGGAACCGTACCAGCCGATGTCTTGCAACGAGTGGAACTCATCCGTGATTCGAGGTATGGCAGTCGACACGATCAGTTGGTCAAGCGCGATGAGGAACACCGAGATGTAGATGGCAACGAGCAAGAAAACCAGGCGCAAGCCTGAAAGCTGGCCGCCGCCACCATCGTCAGCAGTTGGCGATGATGCAGCTTTGGCATTGCTCGTGTGCTGCACCTCGTTTCCGGCGGCCTTGTTTACTGCTGCATGACTGTCAGTACTTTTGCTATGGTTATATCAACCATCCGGGTTCCGCGCATGTAGACTGACTTGCATCTGAAGATGCCGACTGAGCCGTCGGGTTTTCCATTTCCATGGCGCCTCAAAGAGATTGTTCGTCCGCTTGAGGTCTGAACTGAGACGCAACGCCAGATGGCAGAAGTAGAGTGGGCCAAGTAGGTGTTGAAACTTCACCACAGAAAAGGATATACGCTTGAGGCGCTGAAACTTCCTGCGAGATCCAGGAAGAGGAATTAGACGAGTCGTCGGCTGCGAAGACAAGAACCAGCACAAATTCCAAGGGCTCCGGGCATGCTGTTCACCACCAACAGGAGTATTGCTTTAGCGAGTTATGCCATAAAATGATGCGTTGCATTCAGATCAGTTATGTGCATATTCCGTGGCTGTATGTACCCGCTAAGTAGCTCTACCGACCTTCTGAAAGTCCTTGCATGTCAGGATGTTGTGCGTCCAAAAGAGGGAACAAGACGCGACCGGCACCCGGGCAACGGGGCTTCGCACTGAGACATGGGCGATGTTGGTTTGCTTAGAATATATTGGATGGCGCTGCGTCGTTGGCATGCTACGTTAAGGCGGCTGCTGCTTGGGGGCGGGTGCCAATTAATATTGGAGAATGTCGCATTGCGGGATGCGCCGATGCAGCCTGCAGGTTGGATGCCCACTGTATCGAAGGCATCCACCCGGCGGCCCGGCTTAGAGCAGGAAGCGAAAGACTAAATAGGCAAATTGATACGATGAACAAGTCTTTGAAATGAGGTCCTCCATGTAGGTCAAGTGCACCCAGCTCAACTCTTACCCACCTGCCCACCTGAAGCGAAACAATCCAAGTTGGTAGACTAACCTCTGACTCTCCGAACGGTCACTGGAAGCCCGTTTCTGCCTGAAGTTCCAATAAGAAACCGATCGTGTGTACAGGTAAGGTCATCGACAGCCGAACTGTCGAATACAAGATTGAAATGCTCAACAATAGCGGCGACGGTCATGTACAGTTCTGCCCACGCCAGACTGGCACGCAAAACGAGTTAGTAAAATATATTTTCATAACCGTAGGCGGGAAGAGGGAATCGAGGAAATCTTACTGCATCCCGAGACAATTTCTCGGCCCCTTGGAAAATGGGGCATAGAACTTATCCAGCTTCCACCGTTCTTGCAAGTCCAACCATCTTTGGGGTTGGAACTGGTCGGGATCTGGATATACATCCGGATCACGGTGCATCAAATACGTTGTCATTCCTATAGGCGTACCTGCGGGAATCCGCCGCCCCTTGAATGATAGGTCACGGTCGGGGGCCACGCGCGTTGCCCTTGTAGCGGTCCCCGGGCTAAGCCTCAAGCCTTCCATCAAGACTGCAGTCAAGTACGGTAATTGTTCTAGTCTGGAGAGAGACGAGTTATATTTCTGTTCAGCCGGTGGCGTGGCTTCGAGTTCAGTCCTTAGCCGACGAAGAACTTCAGCATCCTTATAAATATGATAAAGTGTCAAGCGGATGCTGTTGGCTGTCGTTTCGAAAGCAGCACCAGTTATAGTACCCACTTCATCGAAGATGCGCTTGAAGCTCTTTTCATCGTCAGGTAGGTCGGAGTCGAGAATCTCGTGGACCATTGTTCGGGGGGCGTCTGGGTCTAGTGTTCCACTTATAGATGCCGAGTGTATTTCGGAGCATATGGCTACCATATCCTTTTAACGTGTCAGACAAGAAGGCGTCAACGGGTTTGAGCAGGATTCTCACCATGAGAAAGCGAAAGAAGTTTTTGACGCCTTCGTTAGCAGTCCTCTGCATCAGCCACGTGGGTAATGATTTCATGAGCGGACCGTACCACGGTAGATGTTTGGTTGTGCGCCAAAGACCGCCTGAATTCTGGAAGATGGTTGCTATCTCTGCGTTGAAATTCTTAACCCCAAGATTGTTATAGCTTTTCCCCAGGATAAACGTGGTCGAAACATCTCGTGTAAGAGCACTGATGGCAGCACTGAGGCTCAACCTAGCCGTGCTAGAGTCGTCGGCGAACTCATCAAAACGAGAACAAAGTTTGTCGACCAGTTGTTGAATGAGGCCTGACTTGGCGGCTACGCTAGCCTTAGAGAAGAAGGGATTCACCGCGGCTCGTCGACGTCTATGTATGTTATGATCAATGGCGCAGATGGTCGAGAGCGGGGCGCCGAATGCATCATACGTCCAAGCGTATTTGTCCCAGCGTCCTTCGCGGGTGTATATCTTGTCGTAGAATCCAGGGTCGCTGACATGGAGCTCATACGGACTGATACGCACAATGGGGCCTGCGTAGGAAATTGGAATAGTTAGATGATTTCAAGCTCGCCGGAGGCAACGGGATTGAGTTGTACCGTATTTCTTGTGCAATTCGGCGATCTTGAATGTGTACTGGCCCTTACGAACCACGTCGTAGTATGCTTCGAAGCCCCGCGTCGCAGCGGCCAGCTTTGGCCCTGGGAAGATGGCTAGTGGGTGGAGAAATAGCCGGTAAAAGATGATAGTTGCAACAAATACCACACCACTTGCAACAACAGCTGCGAACACATTCATGTTAAACATGTTGACAATTGAGGGGATATCGTACCAGACGCACAACTCCCCTTGGAATCTGTCTGGCCTAAGGCGCGCGAGTACAGAAAAGGGATCAGGAAGCTCAGGTGGGGGGATCTGACAGATCGATTCGAAGATAGCAAACCTGACAGGGGAACCGCCCAGCCAGGTAGGCAGCAGGCAGGCCTCAGCTGTGCTAATTACCTTAGGTACCTACCTACCGAGCCTACCTAGGTACCTAGGTAGGTACCTGGGTAACATCTGAGGTAGATAGATCATAAGGCCTAACCCGCCATCCCGCCAATTCAATTACCTTACCTTAGGTACCTATGTACGTTCTTGGGGGTTACGTCACGGTTGCCTGTGGCTCTGAATATCAATTACGAGGCAATATCGGCTGCTCTCATGTTGCAAACTGGGAGCTCTGACTATCAACTCGATATGAACGTTTCATTTAACACCAAGATTGCTCCCTTGCCTGATTCATGCTTCAAAGCATGGGTCGGGTTTTTTTTATCAGGATGAAAAGCTGCTTGCTACATACGTAGTTGAACATTCAATACAACCTATTGCCCGGTGCGGATATCCATAACGCTTTCGTAGCTCTCGGGATTATAGTTATAGGTTTGGGAGAGCTGCAAGCCTGCATGCTCTATGATTTTGCGCCATTGAGCTTCAGATCGTTCCAAGGATGCGAATGCCGACATCATGGTCATGTCCATGGATGCGGCGTACGCATTGACGCCGGATTCTGGCAACACCATCTCGTCAAGAAGAAGGATGGAGTCATCCGCCATTGCATTCTTTATATTCACAAGAAGCTGGTGAACCTTGTGGTCCGGATGGTTATGTAGAATCCCACGAAGGAAGTAGAATTTGGCACCTACCGACCTGTTAGCCTGCTTGTTGGGTAGAACGTTAGAAAGGAAAAAAAGGGGGAAAAAAAGGGAAAAAAGCTGAAGCGGCACCTTTGATGGGCTGTGGCTTGAAGAAATCATGAACCATGTTCTCCACGCCCGGCGTAGGGAGCGCCTTGTTAATAGAGTGTTGCAGGTCTTGCAATACCACGCGGCCGACCACATCCGGGTACTTTGCCTTAAACTGGGCACACTGGTGACCGATTCCGCCCCCTATGTTCGCATAAACCACCCTGCTTGGGTCTGTCATCCGTTGGGTTTCTTCGAGAACAGGATATACCGTCAGCCACGATAACGACGGTTCACGTCTGAAAGCCATGTAATCGTTGAAATGGCGCAGTTCCTCGCTGTGCTCTCCAAACCACGCAAAGGCATGAAGAGGAGTCTGCCAGGCATCTTGGAAAACCGTGTGTAGCTCATCGGCAGGGGCGCGGTAATTTGTTCTCGCCAGAAACTGAGGGAACGCCTGATACTGCGGGCCAATTGTCAAGAAACTGCAGTCTATCAATCCTTGTGCAATACAATTGTGAGAGTGGCTGCGTTATTACCAATGTGATATGCCGGCTTCCGTGACGGGCTGAGCGAGGTTCTTCGTCACATTGTTGGCTTCATAGCAACCAATACCAGTTTCTTTAACAGCTCCAATGGATGCGATGTAGCGCAAGTAACGTTCTTCCCATTGATCAGTCCCTGAGATCTCTTTAGGTGTAAGTGTGGACTGGAATGATACCGAGAAACAGGGGTTCAGCACCGCACTCCTGGGCTATTGCAGCCACATCACGGCCGTCGGGCGCCCGAGCGAGGAGCTTGAACAAGCCCAAATCGAAGCCAATCTTCATCGCAGATGTTTGGAGATGCTAGTGGTAGAGTCAGAAGATAAGTTCCTCTTAAGCGATCAGATAGGATCTCACGAGATAGCCATATCGATGAACAGTATCATTGCAATCTTCCATCGAGTACGCCGCTTCATGCAGGCTCGTCATAATTCGTCTACGGAGCGATTCATTTGCAGTAGATGCTATTTGTCTGACTTGGGCAAGGATAGCGTCCATGTTGAGGATAGGTTGCGTGGTCGAATGGCTTCACTATGCGAGCTGGTCTTAGTTTGTAAAGAGTTCGAGGGGCCGTCGACGATGAACAGGTACGCGATGGAGCTCCTAATCAACAAAACAGCAATGTACTGCAGACGAAGAAGGTAGCTCTCCAGAGTCGTCGTCAGCCACTCTTGCCCACATGGTTAACTCCCTATCATGCCTTACCTCAACGTCTTTTACTCCTAGGTAGACATACTCCTAGGTGGACATTGATCCTACAGACATGGTGGTGGTAGCGACTGTAACATCAATATGCTTACCAACAGCGCAGATACGCTTCTTGATGCAGGACATCACACGAACCCACATGTAGCATCCATATGCTTGCCAACGGCGCAGATACGCTCCTTGATGTAGGACACCACACCTTTCGAAATGGTCCTCCGCCTCCCAGTGCGGCTTAGATACAGATGCGTAATGCCGTGCCGTGCCGTGCCGTGAGAAGAATGTACCGAGATCAAGATCAAGATCCACTTTGAGATCCAACGCTTACGAAGATCTGCGCCGCCGACTCATTCTCGATAAATCCTTCGTTATTCTGCCTGCCCCACCCCTCCATTACTTCCAGTTGTCTTTGGGTCTGAAATAACCTCATCCACTAAAAGCCTCAGCTGAGCTATCTGCCTAACTCCGTTTTATCTCAAGTAATAATCGGATGTTACATCGACGCAGTACAACACAGCTTCAGTTGCACATAGCCACCGAACATAATGTGGCCGAGAGGTGTCATTGACTCATTCTCTTTGAATGAAACTGTACAATGGAACCGCGTTATCCCCCTCTTGATGCATATTATCTCACAGTTCGTGTCGAATGGCATACTACGATAAAGCCAACCAATAATGAAAAACTGCAAGTCGGTTAACGAAGGATGCAAAGGGGGTCAACATGATAATCACCAAACATTCTCTGTGGTCATCTGGAGATAAGTTGTGTCGACCTTGATCTATTGCGCAGTGTACCTGGGATGTTGTCGTCTTCAATATATTATATCTCAATTATACTTGCATTACATTATTACATACACGATATCTGATAGACGATTCACTTGGTCACTATTGAAACTCAGCCTTGAACATGTTGTGGTATCATCACGCGTTGGCAGTTGTGGTAGGCCTGGTGGCAGTTGTTTTGTTCCGTCGAAGTGGCCAGAGAGACAAGGACAAGTCCGCGGTGTCGCTCCCAATTATAGGGGTAGATTTTACCCAGTATCTACCTTGGACGAGGGCGTCTGTGAGGTCGATCACATCGTCCGATGATACAGCATCCAGAGGGTATCGTGAGGTCTGTAAAAAAGATGAGAAGCCTTTCCTGATGCCCAGTTTCGGAATCGGGCCCATTGTGGTCCTGAACCCTTCATCCTTCGACATTCTCAATAAATCAGAGAATGATGTGATGGCATTCCCGGCCCAGATGGAAGTCATGCAGCCCAGATACATGATGGGGGACCGCACCCTGTCACTCTTCAAGAACGCCATTCAATTCGATGTCGTTCGAAGGCACATGACCAAGGATGTGAGCTTCTTCACGCCAAATACCGCGGATGAGCTTGCCGACGTATTCAAGCACTCACTGAAGCTCGAGCAAGATGACTGGCGGGTTCTCACGGTATGGGACACTTGCCTCGAAATCATCGGCCGCACTGCAAACCGAACCTTCATAGGACTGCCGCTCTGTCGAAATGAAACTCTACTGGAACAGTCCACATTATATGCAAAGACAGTATTCCAAGGTGCAACTCTGATCACTGCACTTCCATCACTGCTGAGGCCGTTGCTGGGACCTATCATTGGATTGACGGCAAAGAAATACGCTTCTAACTGTATGCGGATTCTAGAGCCATACGTGAAAGATCGACTGATACTTCGTCAAGAGAAAGATAAGATTCCAGTATGTGCTTGATCCCGCTTCCTATAGAAAAGGGCTGACGTTTATCATCGCAGAATGACGCTCTCCAGTGGATGATTGAAGAGAGCGTCAAAGGCCACTCGGGTGAAGCGTCGGCAAGGACAATTGCTCACCGTCTTCTGATCCTGCAGATGGTATCTACGTACACCACGACATATGCACTGGTAAACATCATCATCAACATATACGGAAGCGATTCCAGGGCTGATATTGTTGCTGGTCTGCGTTCGGAGTGTGATCGAGTTGCCGAGGCGCATCATGGGCTCACCACGAAAGAAGCCATCAACCAACTCTATCGTGTTGACTCAGCCGTGCGCGAGTCGCTACGAGTCTCCCCTTTTGCTGTTATCGCTCCTTTGAGGATGACTGCGCTTGATAAGGTGCTGGATCTCAATGGCGTCAGTCTGCCTCCGGGCACGCGTCTAGGGGTCCCTTTTCAAGCAGTGCACCACGACGAGCGTTTCTACGAGAAGCCATTGGAGTATGATGCCTTTCGGTTCTCGAGAAAGTTCGAGGGCCTGCATGATGACAAGCTTCGAGCGGCACAGCAACAGCTCGCAGTCAATACCAGCGAGTCTTTCTTGACGTTTGGATATGGCCGGCACGTCTGTCCGGGCAGATGGTACACTGCCCAAACACTCAAGCAGGCATTGGCATATATTGTCCAGAACCACGATGTTGAATTGATTGGGAAGCCGGCGCAGAGCAAATCGATATTGAACACGATCCTTCCACCACTTGGCAGTACCATGAGGGCCCGACGCAGGATGTGAATAACCAGGGTTAGGGTTGCAGTAGTTAGACTGCAATATCACTTTTATCAAAGGTTGTTACTTATATCTTAGGTACTTAACTAGGTATGCTATGTTTTACAGGAGTAATTCCGATCTCGTAGCTGCACTGAAAATGACGAAATGTGTTATTACGCTGTCCCCCCTGGCTCGTTTGAGAATCTATGCTACGCAGGTGTCATTCCATACTGCGTGAATGATGGCTAGAGCAGAACCTTTGGGCTCAATGATCCCTTCCAACACAAACCTAGGATCTGCGGATTCGAAGAGATCCTTCCACTCACTTGCACTTCTCTCTCTGCCGTTAAACATAGCTCCCATGTTGAGATCAGCTGATCTGTTGAAACATATTAGCCCAGCTTTAGTCGAGGGTCTTTCGTGCACTCACCTCAAGTCTTTTTCCCGCCAGAGTGCGCTGGAACCCAGTTCAGGCAAGCACGCATCCTGAATCACAATACTCGCGCCAGTTCTTAATGACGGGATAAGCGCCCTCAAGATAAGGATGCAGTATTTGTCCGACCAATTATGAAATACCCAGCGGTAATAGTACACGTCTGCATGTATTGGCTGAGATTCGAAAAAGTTATGAGCCATAAACTCCAAACGACCCTCGAGGCCTTCCGGTACGAGCGCCCCGGCCACGGGGGCCTGTAGATCTTGAACGATTACGCTCAAGTTGCTGAATCTCTGCACAAGCTCTATGGCTACATGGCCTCGTGAACCGCCAATGTCAATCACACGGGCGCAGCCCAGTGAAGCCCAGTCGAAATGGTCTAATATATACGATATATCAAAAGCTGGGCTGGACGTGAATGCTTTCATGGCGTTGGAGAAGCGCATTGCTTTCTCCTTGTCGAGACCGAAAACTTCATAGATGGACCGTGTTGTGTTATTTACCAGCGTGAAACCCTGCGCTTATCAGCCTTGCTAGGTTCAAGAGATTGAGATTGACAAGTATGGTTACTACTTGCCGTTTGATTCGGCTCTTCCGAGGCCGGCCAAGTTCGCGCGGCTTCGACCATCTGGTTTCCTCTGTCAGCCCGTTTCAGGGGTATGCCTCCATTTACTTGTGATACGCACCTTGGTCGCTGTTGGCCACACATCTTCCGTCGCTGTTCTCATCCAGTCATTGATATACGGTTTGGTTAATACTTTGGAAGCCTTCGTGTGAGCCACCATTCCGGGGACAGGTTCTGCAAACACACGCATTGTCATGGCATGCCTGAGAATCCGCTTCACCATGTGTTCATTTAATCCCACTTCTTTTGATATCTCTTCGAAGGTCACCTGTCCGCCCGAGGGGACTATAGAGGCAATGCTGAGGCTACTGATTGCCTGGAGGCACACCATGTTGTTATGCTATGACCACTTAGCTGGTATTCTCATCATTAACTGCAGAGTGCTTCTGAGATACCCCTCCTTTCTGGAATAGAAGCGTCAGCGGGTCAAGAAGCAGGTCGTAAAGCTCTGAAGTGGCATCGAGGATTGTGTCTCGAATGTCTATGGTGTCGTCAGGAAGAGTCTCTATGGCATCTTCTTCGAAGGACGGAGACGGCGTGTCCATTGAGCGGAGGACCTGCTGCAACTTGGCCACAGATGTTTGAATAGTTGCGGCCAGGTCGCTCATTCTAGACATGTTGGACTGGCTCGGCATCTTGAGATCGGATTGTATTACAATGATCAGGACTTCTAGACTTGGATGAAGAGATCTTACCACAAGCGCTACGAGGGTACCTAGATCGACAATCACCTATGTAGGTAGTGAGATAGACGCCTTATGTACACTTTGAGCATAAGGCTATCCGTGAAATATGCGTTTGACCGATTTGATACGGTATCAAAGTATGCATCTAAGTAAGTACCTACGTACCTATGTATGTCGGTATGTATCCTAGGTACCTAGGTAGTTTTATTGTATACGGTACAAACGTTGTAGGCCTACATAATCCAGCCAGGTTTGGTGATCGTTGACGCAGCATTGCATTATCGCCCGCCTAGGCGTAATCGATGCAATGCTACAGCCGCATCCTTCGCTTCTACCAGGTTTTGCGTCATTCGGCTTCATTAAACACCACGTCGGAAGGATTTGGAGACGGTACCACCCCCCTTTTTCCTACCCTGCCCAAAAACTACGCCAGAAACTAACTGCATATCGCTTGCTTTCAGGTACGTAGATTTCAAGGCTAGAGAGATGAGGCCATCCCGCTCATGTTGGCCCTGACTTCGAGACAAACGGTAACATTGAGCTCGGAAATGCAACCCACCATATTATCAGCAGTGCCACAGCATTACTGGTAGTGTTGGAAACATGAGGATGAAGTCGTCAAGGTCTCAGAGGCAGAGACTACCTCAACCTGTCTGTGGTCAGCATTAGATGGTCCTACGATTTTACTACCTAGGCAGGCATGAGTTAAGGTAAGGGATTATAGATGTGCGATTAATCCATAATTATATCTAAGTATTCATACAGGTATATACCTATATTGGGGTGTTCCGCCCTCTCCTTCATGATCTTGAGCTGGTAGATAGACACCATCCTATTGTGTATCAATGTCGACATGACTCTCGCTATCGATCTCCCTGTGGGTCTGTTACAAAGGGGCCACGACAACCCCGGAGATGAACGATTGATTCCAATGACTAATCTCCAATCGAAGACACGCCTTCAAGACGTTTTGTATGATATTGCAAGACTAAAGCCAACTCGACGTATCATTTTCTATGGTTGCAAGGATGGTTCAGTCCCAACTGAAATAACGTACTCCGAATTATATCAAAAAGCGGCCGAGAAAAGTCAGCATCTGCAACACATAGATGGTTTTGAACGTGGCCGTCCGGTTCTGTTGCATCTTGAAGATCACCTGGACTTTGTCCTCTGGTTTTGGGCAGTTTTGCTTGCCCGTGGCCTGCCAGTTCCCTCTCCACCACTCAATGCAGACGTCACCCACAGGCGCCTTCACCTAAAGCACCTCGGTACACTATTGCAAAATCCCCTCTGCATCATCAGAGAAAGCTCAGTTGATCATTTCGGGGAAAGTAAGGGCTTGAACATCCACACTATCGAGTCACTTGATACTATAACACACCCGTCACATCACGGCTTTCGCAATGGCGCAGCCCCTATTGAGGATACCGACTCGGCACTGCTCATGCTCACATCTGGAAGCACGGGCAACGCAAAAGCTGTCCGGCTATCCCACAGCCAAATCCTGGCCGCCGTCCACGGCAAAGCGGCGGTGCGCCAGCTACCCGAAGATACCGCATTTCTGAACTGGATAGGTCTCGATCACGTAGCAAGCCTAGTAGAAATTCATATTCAGGCTATGTGTCTCGGTTTTGACCAAGTCCATGTCCAGGCATCTGATATAGTGTCATGCCCAACAAAATTCCTCGAACTTCTGAGTTACCACCGTGTATGTCGCACATTCGCCCCTAACTTCTTCCTCGCCAAATTAGTCTCGGCAACCCAGCAAGATGAGACTGCGTACGATTTGCGCAGTCTCCGGGTTTTGGCATCTGGTGGAGAGGCGAATGACGTCCAGACATGCGTCACCGCGTCGAAAATGCTTGAAAAACATGGCGCTCCTCCCCATGTCATAACACCTGGCTTTGGCATGACAGAAACCTGCGCAGGCGCTATTTTCAACCTCAAGTGCCCACAATACGATCTCGAAAACGAGTTGACATTCACATCGCTTGGTCAGTGCATCAGGGGCCTTGAAATGCGAATCAATCTTTCAGGCAAAGGAGAGAAAGCCGACCTGGCGCCCACTGGGATGCCTGGAAATCTTGAGGTTAGGGGTTCTGTTGTGTTTGATGGGTATTACAACAATCAAGAGGCGACAGAGTCTGCCTTCACCCAGGATGGCTGGTTTCGCACAGGTGATCTTGGCATGCTAGATGACAGCGGATATCTGAGGCTTACGGGCAGAGTGAACGATTTCATCAACATCAATGGTCTAAAAGTCAGCTCTACGGACCTCCAGTCTTCAGTTAAGTCGTACGTGGGAGATCAAGTCCGTCATCTGATTGTTTTCCCTTCCAGGAAGCCATCCGACAGCACCGAGACCCCTACAGTCGCTTTCGTGCCCAAGATTTGGCCCATGAGGACCGAGATCATTGTGGATATTCACGCAAAGGTTACGGAGGCATGCATTATATCAACCGGATCCCGGCCGCTTGTTTTCTATCTTCCGGACGAATCAATGCTACCGATGTCCACCCTTGGTAAGACATCTAGGGCCAAGATGCGGTCATTGTTTGAAAGTGGCGTCTTTAACGAATATGCCAGAGATGTTGCTGAGGCTCTGCATCTTTTTAGAGTGAAGAGTATGGCACTTCCCCAATGTGACGCCGAGTTGAGGATACTTGAAGACGTCGCGCAGGTCCTCGACATCAAATCCGATATGATTGGAACTACCACGCCCTTTCTTGATCTTGGCTTCAATTCTATAACCTTGATCCATTTGAAGAAACGGATTGATCGACGCCTCCAAATTGACGTTCCTATTATCACCATCATGAGGAACCCTACTGCGCGATCCTTGGCGTCCAGCCTTCAGGCGCTTCAATCGAATAAACACCCTAGTGCATCTTTCAACTCGGTGTACGATCCACTTGTTGTCTTTCAAGCGGAAGGGAAAAAGACACCTCTCTGGCTTATTCATCCGGGCGTAGGTGAGGTTCTGATCTTTGTTGGGCTGGCTAAGGAACTGGCTCACGATGACCGACCAATCTACGCACTTCGAGCCCGGGGATTTGACAATGGTCACGCTGTTTTCGGGTCCATATCTGAAGCTGTAGAAACCTACCGGGTCTCTATTCGAAGACACCAGCCCACCGGTCCTTATGCTATTGCTGGATATAGCTACGGCTCAATGCTAGCATTCGAAGTCGCGAAAGCGCTCGAACATGAGGAAAAGGGGTCAGTTCAATTCCTGGGCAGTTTCAACCTCCCGCCACATATCAAGCAACGCATGCGCCAGCTGGACTGGAATATGTGCTTGTTGCATCTGACATACTTCCTCGGCCTCACCACCGAAGACTACGCGAACGATATGGACACACAGTTTCAACGCATTTCTCGCTCGGAAGCAATGGCCCACGTGCTCGGCGCAGCGGATAGACGCCGCATGGCTGAGCTGGGCCTCGACCGAGATAAGCTGAGAAACTGGACAGAGGTCTCCTACGGTCTACAAGCTATGGCAGTAGATTTCGAACCGTGCGGAACGGTGAACACAATAGATGTTTTTCATGCGATTCCCCTAAAAGCCGCAGCGCGTTCAGAAGAAGACTGGGTATCGAACCACTTGGCAAAATGGCGGGACTTTTGTAAGACAGAGCCGATATTTCATCATGTTGGAGGCGCGCATTACACGATGCTAGGTCCGGAATATGTCGTCGAGTTCTCGAGGACGTTAAAGGAGGCTCTAGGGGCCCGCGGTCTGTAGATTGTATCGTTTCTCCTCATCGATAATTAGTTCATATTCTCCACTTCGGTATTCGGTATCCCCGTCTATGCTGAGAATATGGTCATAGCCTTTTGATCTGTTCATTATCTCACTTGACTATTGGCCTATGTATAAGTAGGATCACATGGGGTGATCGGTGCCGCAGAACGTGAAGACGCCGCGTTCTCACTTCATTCATGCATGTTGGGTAGCCATAATACATCGGTACGATGAATTGCGAACCAATCTGCCGTGACCCTACCTAGGTACTGTTGGTTGGAGGGCCAGGATGCAGAGAGCTGAAATGTAGTGGCAGACACACTCGCAAAACCCGCCAATCATGAACCATAAGGGGTTACAGTCATCCTTCAGACTATTGTAACCCCATGATATCTGGACGTACATATCCCACCATGACTTGCAGATGCATAATATAAACACTTG